>SJYS01021541.1:272712-302005 GCA_006410695.1 Philantomba maxwellii
ACAAAATGGAGAACATGCAAGAATCAATTAACAAAGACCCAGTAGAATTAAAGAATAAACATACAGAGACAAACAACAGAGTTACTGAAATTAAAAATACTCTGGAAGGAATCAATAGCAGAATATCTGAAGCAGAAGAATGAATCAGTGAGCTGGAAGATAAAATGGTAGAGATAACTTCTGAAGAGCAGAATAAAATAAAAAGAATGAAAGGAACTGAGGATAGTCTTAGAGACCTCCGGGACAACATCAGATGCACCAACATTCAAATTATAGGGGTCCCAGTCCATGGGATCGCTAAGGGTCAGACACGACTGAGCGACTTCACTTTCATGCACTGGAGAAGGAAATGGCAACCCACTCCAGTGCTCCTGCCTGGAGAATCCCAAGGACGGGGGAGCCTGGTGGGCTGCCCTGGAGGACTTGGGTCTGCCCCTGTGAGGGCCAGGTGTGGAGGTGGTGCGGCTGCTTGGGTCACAGGGGTTCTGGCAGCACCAGGTACACGGGGGAGTTGGCAGCTAGGGCAGCAGGAAATATAGTGCTCTAGAAGGGCATGGCAACCTGTACTGGCCAGTGAGTTCCAGTGTTCTTGCCTGGAGAACCCCCATGACAGAGAAGCCTGATGGGCCACAGTCTGCAGGGTAGCAAAGAGCTGGGTGTGACCGACGTGACCCTGCACGCATAGACGTGAGATTCTTTTTGCCTGTGGCAGCTCTGACCCCATGAGAGTTGAGTGTAAAGGTGGCGCAGCTGCTGGGCTTGCGGAGACCCTGGCGGCACCCCGTGTGCAGGGACACGAACTGCCTCCGCCACAGGAGTTATGGTCCCATCAGAGTCTTTTTTTGAGCCTCTTGTAGCTGGCGATCAGAAGGCCTCTTGGGCCCGTCTTTCTCCGTAGCTCCCTGCTTCAGCCACTTAGAGGCTCCCTGGCCTAGGGTTCTCCTCTGTTGTTCCGCACATCAGGCACATAGAGGGGGCCCCCCTGGCTGGGGTCCTACTCTGTAGATCAGCGCAACGAGTACTTAAAGAGGCACCCTGGATGGGGATCTACTCTGTAGTTCAGTGCGTTAGGCCTTTGATGGCCGGTCTCTGTATTGTTCAGCTGCGTATGCCGGTGTGTGCAGAGAAAGAGGCTATGGTGACGGTTCCACCCCCTACACGTGACTCAGCACTATCGCCTTGCTTCCATGGCTGTCCAGCTTTCCTCCACAGTCATCTCCCACCACAATCTCCTCCCTCACATTCCCTCGATCCATCTCTCTGCAGTCAACAGCAGCCCTCACCCTGGGATTGCTCCACAATCCCTAAACTCCAGCTCCCAGGCGCTGCGCCTTCCAGGGGACCTGAGTCCCTGACTGAGGTTTATATGGCCGCAGCAAGGACTGTCTGCTTCTCATTCCATTTAGGCTGCCACAGATCAGCTGTTTCACTCTCAGCCTTAAATGTTTCTCCTCTGACTCAGCAAGTTGCCCTGATGTGGGGATGGGACCCCAGCTTCAGTTCCCCCACCCGAGGGCAGGGCCAGTCCTACTAACCCTCCTGTTTCCCCCCAGTTCCTTCCGTTTTCCCCCCAGTTCCTTCCTCCTACCGAGGTTTGCCTGGTTTTGTATATTCTTTTCTGCCGATCAGGCACTCCTGTCAGCTCTCAGCTGGTGTTCTGCATGCACTTCTGTGTCTGAAGGTGTATTCCTGATGTAGCGTGGAGAGAGATGTACCCTACTTCAACCTACTCCTCCACCATCTTCACTTTTCTGACGGAAATTTTTAAAAGAAAGAAGTACCTGTGCTTAATCCTCACATTACAGATGTGTAGATGGAGATCCTATATGGGAATGAAGGGAAGAGCAGTGACGGAACAGGCCAAATCAGGCCGCCTTCAATGCAGACTAAAGATTTCGGATTTTATTTTGAGATGGATTTCAAGCCACTGGGGGTTCTGAACACAGGAGTGATATGATCTCACTTATACTTAAAAAAAAAAAATCACTTCAGCAACTGGGTGAATAGATTTACAACCAAAACATTAAGCTGCTAATAAATGAATGAGATAAGTCTGTAAGTTGCTAGAGAAAGATGTGCAAAACATATAGTTCATGTAAAAGTTAAGATGCAGAAAGTATATGCATATATGACCCTCTTTATGGAAACGTGGGTATACACACACACACACACACACACACACATAGAGAAGCATGCATACATGTACCAGATTTCCCCAGATTTAAGCTGAAGTAAATTTTCATACTCAAGTTGTTCTGAACATATTAAAAAATTTTCAAATAAATGAATATCTGTTTTAAATTTAGGTTCACTGAAATCACGTCTTAAAGGAATTAAACAAAATTTAAATGCAGTTAAAAAATTCAGTTCAATTCAGTCACTCAGTCATGTCCGACTCTTTGTGACCCGATGAACTGCAGCACGCCAGGCTTCCCTATCCATGACCAACTCCTGGAACTTGCTCAAACTCATGTCCATCGAGTTTGTGACGCCATCCAACCATCTTGTCCTTTGTCATCCCCTTCTCCTCCTGCCTTCAATCTTTCCCAGCACCAGGGTCTTTTCCAATGAGTCAGTTCTTCACATCAGGTGGCCGAAGTATTGGAGTTTCAGCTTCAAGCATCAGTCCTTCCAAATGAATACTCAGGACTAAGTTTCTTCAGAATGGACTGGTTGGATCTCCTTGCAGTCCAAGGGACTCTCAAGAGTCTTCTCCAACACCACAGTTCAAAAGCATCAATTCTTCAGTGCACAGCTCTCTTTATAGTCCAACTCTCACATCCATACATGACCACTGGAAAAACCATAGCCTTGATTAGACGGACCTTTGTCAGCAAAGTAATGTCTCTGCTTTTTAATATGTTGTCTAGGTTTGTCATAACTTTTCTTCCAAGGAGTAAGTGTCTTTTAATTTCATGGCTGCAGTCACCATCTGCAGTGATCGTAGAGCCCAAAAAATAAAGTCTGTCACTGTTTCCATGGTTTCCCCATCTATTTGCCATGAAGTGATGGGACCAAATGCCATGATCTTCATTTTCTGAATGCTGAGTTTGAAGCCAATTTTTTCACTCTCCTCTTTCACTTTCATCAATAGGCTCTTTAGTTCTTCTTCACTTTCTGCCATAAGTGTGGTGTCATCTGCGTATCCAAGGTTATTGATATTTCTCCCTACAATCTTAATTCCAGCTTGTGCTTCATCCAGCCTGGCATTTTGCATGATGTACTCTGCATGTAAGTTAAATAAACAGGGTGACAATATACAGCCTTGACGTACTCCTTTCCCAATTTGGAACCAGTCTATTGTTCCATGTTTGGTTCTAACTGTTGCTCCTTGACCTGCATATAGATTTCTCAANCCATGAAGTGATGGGACCAGATGCCATGATCTTCATTTTCTGAATGCTGAGTTTGAAGCCAATTTTTTCACTCTCCTCTTTCACTTTCATCAATAGGCTCTTTAGTTCTTCTTCACTTTCTGCCATAAGTGTAGTGTCATCTGCGTATCCAAGGTTATTGATATTTCTCCCTACAATCTTGATTCCAGCTTGTGCTTCATCCAGCCTGGCATTTTGCATGATGTACTCTGCATGTAAGTTAAATAAACAGGGTGACAATATACAGCCTTGACGTACTCCTTTCCCAATTTGGAACCAGTCTATTGTTCCATGTTTGGTTCTAACTGTTGCTCCTTGACCTGCATATAGATTTCTCAAGAGGCAGGTAAGGTGCTCTGGTATTCCCATCTCTTGAGGAATTTTCCCACAGTTTGTTGTGATCCACATAGTCAAAAGCTTTCATGTAGTCAATAAAGCGGAAGTAAAAATTCAATACTTGCCACATTTCAAGGACTCCATAGCCCCGTGTGGCTAGCAACTACCTTATCAGACAAAACTGATCTAAACAACTATAGAAAACACACAGGAAAGATCTGGAACTTAGAACTGAGGGCAAGGGAAGGGTTTTCTGCCTTCTGGAATATATATGCCAAATATAAACTTTTTTTTTTTTTTTTTTTCAAAATGGCGAAGATAGTTTCCTAAAGCAAAGGGCTTCCCTTCAAAAACTAGTTGGCAAGAATCCATTTCCTTCTAAGGTAGAGCAAAGTCATGCTGTTTTGCCTTTGTTCATAATGAATTGTTAGGGGCCAGAAAACACAGCTATGCATTTTTTAAAAAAGGAAATCTATAAAATGGCTGGTTGTTGGCTTCTTTGGCAAAAACTCATGCCTGGTAGATGGAAAGTGAAACGAAAACAGAAACAAGATCAGGAGATCATTGAAGGGCTTGGAGGAATGCCAGAGCTTCCTGGTTTNTCTGAAGCTTATACAACTCTTAAAGTCCTTTTAAAGAAGTCAAATACAACATTATGAAATGCAAAATCATACAAAAAAGTGAAAATGCATTTAGAAGTAACCAAATTCACAAATTTTATAAACACCTGAAAATACTACAAACATGATAAAATCCAGAATATCATCCTATCTTTATTAATTAATCACTTAGCAAAATTCTATAATTCTTTCCCTAAAATTTTTGACTACCACATTGTGACAAATGACAATTTTATAACTTTCCATATATATATATATATAAAATCAAAGAATGAGCTAATCTTTCTTCTATTTATGGTATAGCAACATAGTTGTTTAGAAATATATGTCTAGGAAAGGTTCATTTAACTTCACAACTCATGTTGAGTCAATTTTTAGGATCATTGCTGAGTTTGGGAAAACATCTATAGACTTTCTTTCATATGTAAGCTGCAAAATGTCAGGGCTTTCCAGGGCTTTCCAGTTTCTTATGTGATGACTAACCCCAAATACCTTTCAAACTGCAGGCATTTTTTAACTATAAAGCTCATTGCAGCATCATATTAAGAAGTTTTTTTTGTTCTTTTTCCATATTACTATACTGTGGTCAAACCAGCAAGAAACATAACTCTTTTCCCAATGTATCTCTATCATTCATCGCTTTTCATTAACTGGATTTTCAAACAATCTCATGCCTATTTATTCTATTTGAAATTTTGCTCTTCTCAAATGAATTACAGCTTTGAGGATAATCTGAAATTTCTATTACAATATACTTTGTGTCATCAGAATTGTCTTCCATCACTTATTTTTATTTCTTTAGTTTTACGCTCCATTATCTGAATTTACTCAGTTCTTTAATAAATAAAGGTAGTAGTGGTGAAGAAAGAAGTAACTCTCCATATATGTTTACTTCGGGAATCTAATTTCTCAGTTGTCTTACTGAAACGCTTTTGAAACATCTTTCAAACTCTACTTAAAGCTCTATATTCCCAGCTCAACTTTCCTCTAAGCCTGTCATTAGTCCAAGCAATCTAACATGTGAGGAAATGTGATGGAAGGAGGGTCAGGGCAGAAAAGAGACAAGAGTCTTAACTAATTGTGGTTTAGAAATCTTAAAATTCTTCAAATCTTGTAAAACCATGTGGCCCTGTGAACACAAAGCTGGGGGTCTTCCCAGGGCCTTGGAGGGGGGTCTGTGCAAGGAAGGGGCCTGAAACCTACCCCATCAATTTAGCTCCTGGTAAACTTGCCTCTGATTACAGGTAAAAGGGGAGTCAGAAGACCCAGCTTAAGCCAAAGGTCCTTAGCTTAAGGAGTTAGGTGTTTCTCCCCACCTGTCCCTCCACCTTCAGAGCAAATATTCTATTTTAGGCTGGAAGTATACTTCTAGGAGGTCAGAGAGCAAATTCTAACTTTCTTCCCCACTTGACACAGCTACAATCACTTCATCAGAGTTTTTGCTAAAGTTGAGGTTCATAGAAGCTGAAATCTTAAATGACTAAAAATTTCTATTTTTCAGAACCTTCCTCAGTTTTATTTAGTTTCCCCAATCCATTGTTTGGACAGATGCATTCAGCCTCTCTTTCTGAAAAGCTCTCTAAAGGGCTCTCTAAAGCCCTATTTTAACATAACAACTCTGAAAGTCTCATTTGCCCTATAGGTCAATGAAATAAAAACAAAAACAAACTCCATTATATGGGCTAAAGCCAGGACACAGTACAGTTAGGGTGGGCAGGAGTCATCACAGAGATCAAGACTTCATTTCTGGAAGTAATGAAACTAGTGGCACAACGCAGGCCAGAGTGATGATGCTATAGTCACACTGCTCAGCTACACG
Source organism: Philantomba maxwellii (assembly GCA_006410695.1). Taxonomy (NCBI): domain Eukaryota; kingdom Metazoa; phylum Chordata; class Mammalia; order Artiodactyla; family Bovidae; genus Philantomba; species Philantomba maxwellii. The sequence continues at coordinate 278,862 of SJYS01021541.1, forward strand.
CACAGGGCGAAGCCTGCACAACATTGTGTGTGGACGCGCGCGTTCAGTCGTGTCTGTGACCCCACAGGCTGTAGCTCGCCAGGCTCCCCTGTCCATGGGATTCTCCAGGCAAGAATACTGGAATGGGGAGCCTTTCCCTTTCTCCAGGGGATCTTTCCAACCTAGGGATCGAACCCCTGTCTCTTACGTCTCCTGCACTGGCAGGCGGATCCTTCGCCACTGCACCTCCCAGGAAGTCCCTTGAACATATCTATAAAGTAGGAATCACAGCTGGCTTTTAACACAAAAGAAACTGTTTTCAGTTTCTCTTTATGACTCATCTTTTATTTTTAATAAAGAGTCCCAAGGTCTTATTATGTTACGTTAGTCACTCAGTCACGTCCGACTCTTTGTGACCCTGTGGACTATAGCCCAATAGGCTCCTCTGTTCATGGGATTCTCCAGGCAAGAATACTGGGTGGGTTGCCATTTCCTTCTCCAGGGGATACTCCCAAGTCAAGGACGGAACCCGGGTCTCCCACACTGCAGGCAGATTCTTTACTATCTGCACCACCAGGGAAGCCCAAGATCTTATTAGGGGTCATTATTTCTTAAATACTTTATTGACATGATTTATTATCTAAATTTACTCTCTCACTCTTGGAAATTCAGCAATAGGTTTCAGCTACTGCTTTCATCAAATTCTGTCAAATCTGAAAAATATAAATACTTAAGAGCACAAACTCATAGCCAAACTAAATGTGTTCAAAACCCAGCTTAGCCACTTTCTACCTGTAGTTTTGAGCAAGTCATTTAACTTCCTTGTGCCTCAATTATTTTATCTCTAAAACAGGGAAAAAATGAGATAGAGATGCTGTGAACATTAAATGAAAATTTGTGTTTATAAATACTGAGAACAGCATGTGATACACACTAGGGCTGTATACATGTTTGTTAAATATAAGAAAAATATGAACCCATGTGTAATATGAAATGGGAGTGATCAGAGAAGCTAAAATCAAGATATTCATACTAGTCTGAGTGGAGTTTTACTATCCTCCATTATGTTGTAAATTTCAAACTGCCAGAGACAGTTAATTTGAAAGAAAACAAACACAATTCTGAGCCAAATAAGCAACTCATACACTATCAGTCCTTTATCTATCCCTGTTCACAAGGTAATCAAACATGGATAAGCAGCTTGGGGTAACAGAGTCTGAGGTATATGAAATGGCCTCTAGCTGGGAAGGTGGAAAGTAAAGTGTTAGTCACTCAGTCATGTCTGAAACCCATCGACTGTAGCCTGCTAGGTTCCTCTGTCCATGGAGATTCTCCAGGCAAGAATACTGGAGTGAGTAGCCATTCCCTTCTCCAGGGGATCTTCCCAGTCCAGGGATCAAACCTGGGTCTCCTGCATTACAGGCAGATTTTTTACCATCTGAATCACCAGGGAAGCTCTAGGTACATCATTTAATTTCTTAGAACTTTGTTTTCTGTATTTGGGCAATGGGTATAATGCTGTCTGAACTTGATATATGCTAAAATCACATTATATAAAACATACATAAAGAGCTATTATGTAGTCCAGCCATCTAGCAGATGCTCAATAAATAGGTTATTATTACTATTGCAATCAACCATTATGCTGTTCATTAACATACCTCTTTCTATATTATACTATGTATTAAAGATCATTGCCCCTCACCATTCTAGCAATATAATTAAGAAAATCTATCTTCTCTATTCACTTTTGTTAAAACTGTCAAACATAATCAATGTCTGACCTTGTCCTGGACTAAGATTGAATAACATGGGTGAAAGAGATCCTTCATGGGTATTTATGAATGCAAATGTGACACACAAGGTCCTTTCATTAGTACTTAACGTTATTAAAGTTTTTACAGAACTTAGATAAACTATCACAGAAAAGAATAATTGTATCTTAGATTTCTTCATAATAGCAGTTTCAGTTTATGCCACCTTTTGTGAGAACTTTCAGAATCTTAATATATGCCACTCTGAATCTTTTCATTATATCTGCATATTAGATCAGAGCAAATATCAATGCCTGGTTTTATTTTAGAAAAATACGAGGCTAAAGATTTATGACTTGCCCTCCTAAACATACCAAGAAGGGAGTTCACATAATTCTTCACTATTTCTGGAGGAAGTCTTTGCTGCCAGTACTGAGAATGTTATAAAATTAAATATAAAAGGCTCAGATTGCTAAATATTCTCTAAGCTATGAAAAAAATACTTAACCCACTCCCATTTCTGGAAAATGAATTAACTAATGTCCCTCAAATATTTTCCCTTGCATTAGATGGAAACAGTTCAAACCCAAAGAAGACACATAGCTTTAACTTGGAATGTTGGCTGTTAGTGTGTGCACCGCTGGAAACTAATTAAATTGCCTTGTATGCTCATTTAAGTGAGATTATAAAAAATCTGAAGAGAGTCCTTCAAGGAAAAAAGAATGTCAGAATAATTTAAATTAATTTAACACATTAAATCTCACTGCATTTATTGTGGAATTGTTAGAGCATGCATGTTAACTTCAGAAAAAGTAACTGATAAATATTTTCCTTGGACTCCCACAAAATTTTGCTTCAAATCTGTTATAAAACACCAACACCAAGAGTGGAAAGGCTATAGGCTAGAACCTTTAGAAGCACTGGCAAGGGCAATTTTTGAAAAACAAAAGAAAAAAGTAAACGTAAAATAAATGCAATCACGATGAATTAAGATGAATTAAGGGAAGAGGAGACGAGGGTAGAGGAAAATCCTGCACGATGGGGCTTTTTCAGCACAGCAATAGAACAGGGTGCAGGGCCTTCCCTGGGGGTCCAGTGGTTAAGGATCCGCCTGCCAAGGCAGAGGGTGTGGGTTCCATCCCTGGTCCTGGGACATCCCACGTGCCGTGGGGCAACTAAGCTCTGTGCCACAACTACTGAACCAATGTGTCCTAGAGTCTGAGCTCTACAATAAGATAAGCCACAGTAGCGAGAAGTCTGCACCACAAGCAAAAGTAGCCCCTGCTCGCTGCAACTAGAGAACACCGTGCCGTGGGGCAACTAAGCTCTGTGCCACAACTACTGAACCAATGTGTCCTAGAGTCTGAGCTCTACAATAAGATAAGCCACAGTAGCGAGAAGTCTGCACCACAAGCAAAAGTAGCCCCTGCTCGCTGCAACTAGAGAACACCGTGCCGTGGGGCAACTAAGCTCTGTGCCACAACTACTGAACCAATGTGTCCTAGAGTCTGAGCTCTACAATAAGATAAGCCACAGTAGCGAGAAGTCTGCACCACAAGCAAAAGTAGCCCCTGCTCGCTGCAACTAGAGAACACCGTGCCGTGGGGCAACTAAGCTCTGTGCCACAACTACTGAACCAATGTGTCCTAGAGTCTGAGCTCTACAATAAGATAAGCCACAGTAGCGAGAAGTCTGCACCACAAGCAAAAGTAGCCCCTGCTCGCTGCAACTAGAGAACACCGTGCCGTGGGGCAACTAAGCTCTGTGCCACAACTACTGAACCAATGTGTCCTAGAGTCTGAGCTCTACAATAAGATAAGCCACAGTAGCGAGAAGTCTGCACCACAAGCAAAAGTAGCCCCTGCTCGCTGCAACTAGAGAACACCGTGCCGTGGGGCAACTAAGCTCTGTGCCACAACTACTGAACCAATGTGTCCTAGAGTCTGAGCTCTACAATAAGATAAGCCACAGTAGCGAGAAGTCTGCACCACAAGCAAAAGTAGCCCCTGCTCGCTGCAACTAGAGAACACCGTGCCGTGGGGCAACTAAGCTCTGTGCCACAACTACTGAACCAATGTGTCCTAGAGTCTGAGCTCTACAATAAGATAAGCCACAGTAGCGAGAAGTCTGCACCACAAGCAAAAGTAGCCCCTGCTCGCTGCAACTAGAGAACACCGTGCCGTGGGGCAACTAAGCTCTGTGCCACAACTACTGAACCAATGTGTCCTAGAGTCTGAGCTCTACAATAAGATAAGCCACAGTAGCGAGAAGTCTGCACCACAAGCAAAAGTAGCCCCTGCTCGCTGCAACTAGAGAACACCGTGCCGTGGGGCAACTAAGCTCTGTGCCACAACTACTGAACCAATGTGTCCTAGAGTCTGAGCTCTACAATAAGATAAGCCACAGTAGCGAGAAGTCTGCACCACAAGCAAAAGTAGCCCCTGCTCGCTGCAACTAGAGAACACCGTGCCGTGGGGCAACTAAGCTCTGTGCCACAACTACTGAACCAATGTGTCCTAGAGTCTGAGCTCTACAATAAGATAAGCCACAGTAGCGAGAAGTCTGCACCACAAGCAAAAGTAGCCCCTGCTCGCTGCAACTAGAGAACACCGTGCCGTGGGGCAACTAAGCTCTGTGCCACAACTACTGAACCAATGTGTCCTAGAGTCTGAGCTCTACAATAAGATAAGCCACAGTAGCGAGAAGTCTGCACCACAAGCAAAAGTAGCCCCTGCTCGCTGCAACTAGAGAACACCGTGCCGTGGGGCAACTAAGCTCTGTGCCACAACTACTGAACCAATGTGTCCTAGAGTCTGAGCTCTACAATAAGATAAGCCACAGTAGCGAGAAGTCTGCACCACAAGCAAAAGTAGCCCCTGCTCGCTGCAACTAGAGAACACCGTGCCGTGGGGCAACTAAGCTCTGTGCCACAACTACTGAACCAATGTGTCCTAGAGTCTGAGCTCTACAATAAGATAAGCCACAGTAGCGAGAAGTCTGCACCACAAGCAAAAGTAGCCCCTGCTCGCTGCAACTAGAGAACACCGTGCCGTGGGGCAACTAAGCTCTGTGCCACAACTACTGAACCAATGTGTCCTAGAGTCTGAGCTCTACAATAAGATAAGCCACAGTAGCGAGAAGTCTGCACCACAAGCAAAAGTAGCCCCTGCTCGCTGCAACTAGAGAACACCGTGCCGTGGGGCAACTAAGCTCTGTGCCACAACTACTGAACCAATGTGTCCTAGAGTCTGAGCTCTACAATAAGATAAGCCACAGTAGCGAGAAGTCTGCACCACAAGCAAAAGTAGCCCCTGCTCGCTGCAACTAGAGAACACCGTGCCGTGGGGCAACTAAGCTCTGTGCCACAACTACTGAACCAATGTGTCCTAGAGTCTGAGCTCTACAATAAGATAAGCCACAGTAGCGAGAAGTCTGCACCACAAGCAAAAGTAGCCCCTGCTCGCTGCAACTAGAGAACACCGTGCCGTGGGGCAACTAAGCTCTGTGCCACAACTACTGAACCAATGTGTCCTAGAGTCTGAGCTCTACAATAAGATAAGCCACAGTAGCGAGAAGTCTGCACCACAAGCAAAAGTAGCCCCTGCTCGCTGCAACTAGAGAACACCGTGCCGTGGGGCAACTAAGCTCTGTGCCACAACTACTGAACCAATGTGTCCTAGAGTCTGAGCTCTACAATAAGATAAGCCACAGTAGCGAGAAGTCTGCACCACAAGCAAAAGTAGCCCCTGCTCGCTGCAACTAGAGAACACCGTGCCGTGGGGCAACTAAGCTCTGTGCCACAACTACTGAACCAATGTGTCCTAGAGTCTGAGCTCTACAATAAGATAAGCCACAGTAGCGAGAAGTCTGCACCACAAGCAAAAGTAGCCCCTGCTCGCTGCAACTAGAGAACACCGTGCCGTGGGGCAACTAAGCTCTGTGCCACAACTACTGAACCAATGTGTCCTAGAGTCTGAGCTCTACAATAAGATAAGCCACAGTAGCGAGAAGTCTGCACCACAAGCAAAAGTAGCCCCTGCTCGCTGCAACTAGAGAACACCGTGCCGTGGGGCAACTAAGCTCTGTGCCACAACTACTGNTCGTGTCTGTGACCCCACAGGCTGTAGCTCGCCAGGCTCCCCTGTCCATGGGATTCTCCAGGCAAGAATACTGGAATGGGGAGCCTTTCCCTTTCTCCAGGGGATCTTTCCAACCTAGGGATCGAACCCCTGTCTCTTACGTCTCCTGCACTGGCAGGCGGATCCTTCGCCACTGCACCTCCCAGGAAGTCCCTTGAACATATCTATAAAGTAGGAATCACAGCTGGCTTTTAACACAAAAGAAACTGTTTTCAGTTTCTCTTTATGACTCATCTTTTATTTTTAATAAAGAGTCCCAAGGTCTTATTATGTTACGTTAGTCACTCAGTCACGTCCGACTCTTTGTGACCCTGTGGACTATAGCCCAATAGGCTCCTCTGTTCATGGGATTCTCCAGGCAAGAATACTGGGTGGGTTGCCATTTCCTTCTCCAGGGGATACTCCCAAGTCAAGGACGGAACCCGGGTCTCCCACACTGCAGGCAGATTCTTTACTATCTGCACCACCAGGGAAGCCCAAGATCTTATTAGGGGTCATTATTTCTTAAATACTTTATTGACATGATTTATTATCTAAATTTACTCTCTCACTCTTGGAAATTCAGCAATAGGTTTCAGCTACTGCTTTCATCAAATTCTGTCAAATCTGAAAAATATAAATACTTAAGAGCACAAACTCATAGCCAAACTAAATGTGTTCAAAACCCAGCTTAGCCACTTTCTACCTGTAGTTTTGAGCAAGTCATTTAACTTCCTTGTGCCTCAATTATTTTATCTCTAAAACAGGGAAAAAATGAGATAGAGATGCTGTGAACATTAAATGAAAATTTGTGTTTATAAATACTGAGAACAGCATGTGATACACACTAGGGCTGTATACATGTTTGTTAAATATAAGAAAAATATGAACCCATGTGTAATATGAAATGGGAGTGATCAGAGAAGCTAAAATCAAGATATTCATACTAGTCTGAGTGGAGTTTTACTATCTTCCATTATGTTGTAAATTTCAAACTGCCAGAGACAGTTAATTTGAAAGAAAACAAACACAATTCTGAGCCAAATAAGCAACTCATACACTATCAGTCCTTTATCTATCCCTGTTCACAAGGTAATCAAACATGGATAAGCAGCTTGGGGTAACAGAGTCTGAGGTATATGAAATGGCCTCTAGCTGGGAAGGTGGAAAGTAAAGTGTTAGTCACTCAGTCATGTCTGAAACCCATCGACTGTAGCCTGCTAGGTTCCTCTGTCCATGGAGATTCTCCAGGCAAGAATACTGGAGTGAGTAGCCATTCCCTTCTCCAGGGGATCTTCCCAGTCCAGGGATCAAACCTGGGTCTCCTGCATTACAGGCAGATTTTTTACCATCTGAATCACCAGGGAAGCTCTAGGTACATCATTTAATTTCTTAGAACTTTGTTTTCTGTATTTGGGCAATGGGTATAATGCTGTCTGAACTTGATATATGCTAAAATCACATTATATAAAACATACATAAAGAGCTATTATGTAGTCCAGCCATCTAGCAGATGCTCAATAAATAGGTTATTATTACTATTGCAATCAACCATTATGCTGTTCATTAACATACCTCTTTCTATATTATACTGTGTATTAAAGATCATTGCCCCTCACCATTCTAGCAATATAATTAAGAAAATCTATCTTCTCTATTCACTTTTGTTAAAACTGTCAAACATAATCAATGTCTGACCTTGTCCTGGACTAAGATTGAATAACATGGGTGAAAGAGATCCTTCATGGGTATTTATGAATGCAAATGTGACACACAAGGTCCTTTCATTAGTACTTAACGTTATTAAAGTTTTTACAGAACTTAGATAAACTATCACAGAAAAGAATAATTGTATCTTAGATTTCTTCATAATAGCAGTTTCAGTTTATGCCACCTTTTGTGAGAACTTTCAGAATCTTAATATATGCCACTCTGAATCTTTTCATTATATCTGCATATTAGATCAGAGCAAATATCAATGCCTGGTTTTATTTTAGAAAAATACGAGGCTAAAGATTTATGACTTGCCCTCCTAAACATACCAAGAAGGGAGTTCACATAATTCTTCACTATTTCTGGAGGAAGTCTTTGCTGCCAGTACTGAGAATGTTATAAAATTAAATATAAAAGGCTCAGATTGCTAAATATTCTCTAAGCTATGAAAAAAATACTTAACCCACTCCCATTTCTGGAAAATGAATTAACTAATGTCCCTCAAATATTTTCCCTTGCATTAGATGGAAACAGTTCAAACCCAAAGAAGACACATAGCTTTAACTTGGAATGTTGGCTGTTAGTGTGTGCACCGCTGGAAACTAATTAAATTGCCTTGTATGCTCATTTAAGTGAGATTATAAAAAATCTGAAGAGAGTCCTTCAAGGAAAAAAGAATGTCAGAATAATTTAAATTAATTTAACACATTAAATCTCACTGCATTTATTGTGGAATTGTTAGAGCATGCATGTTAACTTCAGAAAAAGTAACTGATAAATATTTTCCTTGGACTCCCACAAAATTTTGCTTCAAATCTGTTATAAAACACCAACACCAAGAGTGGAAAGGCTATAGGCTAGAACCTTTAGAAGCACTGGCAAGGGCAATTTTTGAAAAACAAAAGAAAAAAGTAAACGTAAAATAAATGCAATCACGATGAATTAAGATGAATTAAGGGAAGAGGAGACGAAGGTAGAGGAAAATCCTGCACGATGGGGCTTTTTCAGCACAGCAATAGAACAGGGTGCAGGGCCTTCCCTGGGGGTCCAGTGGTTAAGGATCCGCCTGCCAAGGCAGAGGGTGTGGGTTCCATCCCTGGTCCTGGGACATCCCACGTGCCGTGGGGCAACTAAGCTCTGTGCCACAACTACTGAACCAATGTGTCCTAGAGTCTGAGCTCTACAATAAGATAAGCCACAGTAGCGAGAAGTCTGCACCACAAGCAAAAGTAGCCCCTGCTCGCTGCAACTAGAGAACACCCGCGTGCAGCAACGAAGGCCCAGCATCACCAAAAATAGCGAAATACATTTTGAAGAGTTATTTTAAAAAATGGGATTCAAAGGGATATCTGGAGTGTATGGAAGCTGGGGGTTAGACTCATTGATGACTACGCCTGGTTCTAGGCTGACAGACTTTAATTCCAAAGTATTACTGTACTAAGTGTTATATACTTTCCCCTACATTTTTCATCTTGAAAATAACAGGAGAAAAAACTTAAAACTTATATATTAAATGTACTACTATTTTCAGAAGAGCAACATGATATACAGCATTTAAACAGTTTTGAAAAAGTAAAACATATTTCACAAACCTTGGTAAAGAGGTGCATCAGCATGATGACAATGTTATTAATACACACCACAGCACAATGCTGATTGTGTGTGCATGCTAAGTTGCTTCAGTCGTGTCCGACTCTTTGAGACCCTATGGACTGCAGCCCACCTGGCTCTTCTGTCCATGGGATTTTCCAGACAAGAATACTGGAGCGGGTTGCATGCCCTCCTCCAGGGGGTCTTCCCAACCCAGGGATGGAACCAGAGTCTCTTATGTCTCCTGCATTGGCAGGTGGGTTCTAGTGCCACCTGGGAAGCTATAATCAATGCTGATCACTTTGCTGTAAATGTAAATCCAAGGCAAAAATAAGTCCTATCTCACTTGCTTCTTAAAAAAAAAAAAAAANTCTTTGAGACCCTATGGACTGCAGCCCACCTGGCTCTTCTGTCCATGGGATTTTCCAGACAAGAATACTGGAGCGGGTTGCATGCCCTCCTCCAGGGGGTCTTCCCAACCCAGGGATGGAACCAGAGTCTCTTATGTCTCCTGCATTGGCAGGTGGGTTCTAGTGCCACCTGGGAAGCTATAATCAATGCTGATCACTTTGCTGTAAATGTAAATCCAAGGCAAAGATAAGTCCTATCTCACTTGCTTCTTAAAAAAAAAAAAAATTATAGCCTCTCTAACAAGAGGATTGAGTGATTAATTCATATTCTAATTCTGCGATTGGCCATCTAGTTCTATAGAATCAGTAAGTTCAAAATCCCATCATTAGCTCCATAATATTTCTATAAATCTTTATTTTATGAATAGGTACTAAATTTATATTATGCCCTAATCCATGGAACAGAGTTTGGTTTCACTTCATGACAGACAATTTCATATTAAAAGATAAACATTAGCAATAAATAAAATATTAATTTTATATATAAAATAAAACAATGCATACAAGAAAACATATAATGCCCCAGAAGATTATACTTTGTTCCCCTATTTTTTGACCCAGAAACAGCACATTTTCTAATAATTTAATGGTGCAGGTTTAATTTCTGTACTTTTGACCAAGAATTTAGGCAAACTATCCTTTTCCTTCAAGGGAAATTACTGGTTAAACTGAAAATAGTGACAGCCAAATTTTCAGTTATAGAGGAAAATAGTTACAAAGAGAAACTCAGCAAACAGCAATGAAGATTTTCCCATTTCTCAAAACCTTGACCGAGTGGGACTCTGTGTTTCAGATGAAAGGACCAAACCCTTCCATCTCTGCTCTGTTTTGAGTTCGTACTCTCACAGACTTTCTGGCAGTTTCAATTGGTTAAAAGATTTTTTTTTTTTAATTTCTGGGCAAAAATGTATTTCATAATTGTTAACTATCACAATAACCCAAGATTTGAAGATCTCTGAGTAGCACAGCAAAGCAGTGGGGAAACAAAAGAAAATATTCTCTATTACCCGGTGACCTTCCCAACTCACTGGATATTTTTGAGCCTCAGCTTTCCTCATCTATAAACCGGGATAAAAGCACCTGCTCTGCCTTGTTCTAGAGGTTTCTGAAAGGACTGAATAAAGTAGCAGGCATGAACGCTCTTTAAGACAAAGTGTTCAACAAATGCAGCAGTGTTAATAATAGTAGCAAAAATAAAAGTGATTATTAATGAAATGAAACATTTAACTGTAATTGGGCTTTCTAGGACTAGGACGTTTTTAAAGAATTTTAAAAATTATAAAGGAAAAAGGGTGAGTGACTTTTCTAAAAGGTAACTTCAAAAAAAAAAGAACACCAACAATTCTGAGCAAAACAAGGCTAGAGTTGTCCTCTACCCAGGGACAGACATCAAAACATCACTACATAATATCCTCCCCTGGCAGTGCCAAAACAATACTAGACTTTATCAACCTCTTGCATCTCTATTATTTAGGAAAAAAGTCCTCATGGCCTAGGGGCTAATGAAGGTATCTCATTACTAATTCTCACTGTGCAACTGAAGGCCACTTTGCCTACTGAACAATCAACAAAGCCATTTCTAATTCGACATATGAAGTATCAAAAACATGGTAATAACTTCCAGTAACAATTTATACACACACAACACACATAAACAGACTCCATTTTTTAAAAGGAATATAAACATCTTGAAGCATTCTTTTAAATCTACAGGACCTTAATCCCTGAAGATAGCAATAAAAAGGGGGATTGTTTGTGTAAATTGTACCAAAATAATGAGAGATTTCCAAGTTTTTTTGTTTGAAGTTCTTTAAACAAGGTGGTCTTTTTAGGGAGTTGAGAGATAAAGGCTTAAAACACTTTTAGGGACAGAGCATTTGGTTGGCATTTTGCCACTTTCTACACCAGATAATTTCAGTTGCTGCTGTTCGTCTCATATGTTTTTTATTCTCCCTCTAGGGAAGTCAAGGCCTTTTCACTTGCAGGCAAATGTCACTGTAGCTCTGCTAACTACTTTACAAGGTGATAAGCATTCACAAGAGGCTTTTATTAGACCAGTAGCAAAAGCAAAAGCTATGTGCACATATTTAGACAACATATGTGAAGTGGAAAACTTTAAACGTATGAGAGTTCCATGTTAACTTACTAAAACTGCATATCCCATGAAAAATCTGGGGTAGAAAAAAGAAACATGCTAAATAGCCTCAAATATAAACTGACTGTTTTTTCCTTGCCTTCAACTCAAAGTAAGTGCTTGTTTAATTAACCATGTCAACTCCTGCATCTGCTAACCCACTGCCATCTGATTTTGCCCAGAGTATGTTCCACCGCCTCTCCCATATCACTTTTCCAAATGAGTTTTACAAAGCTAGAACAGAAACTCTTGCTTTTATCATGTTTCTTCCATTTGGTTCCACAAGTAGTGTCCCAAAGAAATAAATGGTCTGAACTCGATGGTACACTCAAATTATAACGGCAACTAAGCATTCAAATATGAGACCATTAGTTAAGATACAACTAAAGTTCAAAAGTATTATAGCCTATCCCTTCTCTAGCAGATTTTCCCGACCCAGGAATCGAACTGGGGTCTCCTGCATTGCAGGCAGATTCTTTACCAACTGAGCTGAGTGATGCCCTAATCTAAGAAAGAAAAGAGTTATCGTAAAGGTGCCAGTCATGAAGGTACCCAGTCATGAAGGCTTGGAGGTAGGCCCTGGATTCCAGATAAGACTTGAATAAGAGGAGAAAAGAAAACGTCTGGGAAATGATACTACTGATCCAACGTGCCAGCTTCCAGGGCTCAAAGAGAGTGAAAAAGAGCTCTCTGACGAGGGGCGATGGAAAGAGCAGGGACACAGAGTATGTGTTAGAAGTCACTGCACCAGACTAGCTTTCACACGTCATGAAGCCAAATAGACTCTGAGATGTTCAAGTCAGCTTCCTTTACTTGCCAGTTTATATCATAAATCTAAAAAAATAAACTCTGCTTGTTTTGTGAAGATACAGTGCTTTTCCTGACAATGTAACTTTTCCTGACCTGTCCACTAGACTGTATGCTTACTGAGACTGAGTTCCACCTTATGCCATCAGTTAAGTGCAAATCAAGCCATAATGAGCCTGGAAAACCCCATGGACGGAGGAGCCTGGTAGGCTGCAGTCCATGGGGTCGCTAAGAGTCGGACATAGGACTGAGTGACTTCACTTTCACTTTTTACTTTCCTGCATTGGAGAAGGAAATGGCAACCCACTCCAGTGTTCTTGCCTGGAGAATCCCAGGGATGGGGGAGCCTGGTGGGCTGCCGTCTATGGGGTCANGGAGCCTGGTAGGCTGCAGTCCATGGGGTCGCTAAGAGTCGGACATAGGACTGAGTGACTTCACTTTCACTTTTTACTTTCCTGCATTGGAGAAGGAAATGGCAACCCACTCCAGTGTTCTTGCCTGGAGAATCCCAGGGATGGGGGAGCGTGGTGGGCTGCCGTCTATGGGGTCACACAGAGTCAGACACGACTGAAGCGATTTAGCAGCAGCAGCAGCAACAGAATGAGTACAATCAAAAGGATCGATATTAATAATTAATATTGACCAGGATAATTGAGAAATTGGAACTTGCACACTGCAGTTAGAATTATGAAATGAGCCAGTCCCTTTGCAAAACAGTCTCAGTGAGTGAGTGAAGTCGCTCAGTCATGTCTGATTCTTTGCATGGACTGTAGCCTACCAGGCTCCTCCATCCATGGGATTTTACAGGCAAGAATACTGGAGTGGGTTTCCATTTTCTTCTCCAGGAGATCTTCCCAACCTAGGGATTGAACCCAGGTCTCTGGCATTGTAGGCAGACACCTGAGCCATCAGGGAAGTCTGAAAACAGTAAAAAAAAAAAAAAAAAAAAGTTTTGAGTTTTTTCAAATGGTTAAACACAGAGTTACCATACGACCCAGCAAATCCACTGCTGGGTGTATACCCAAGAGAAATGAAGACATATCTACTCCAAAACCTGTACACAAACATTCAAAGCAGCAGTATTAATATTAGCCAAAAAGTAGAAATAACTCAAATGTCTATCAACTGATGAATGAATAAACAAAATAAAAAGAATGGAATAAAAAAGTAATAAAAAAGAATGGAATAACCATACATGTCCCAACGCGGATGAACCTTGAAAAGTAAAAGCAAAGGAGCCAACCATGGTAAAAGAAGCCAGTCAGAAGAGACCACATAGACTGCACGACTTCCCAGAAAATAGAAATCTACAGGGACAGAAAGTATGGGGGAAATGAAAAGCAACTGCTACTGGGTACAGAGTTTCTTTTTAGAGTAATGAAAATTTTCCAGAATTGATTGTATAACTACACAACAACTGCTCAACTCTATGACTATATTAAAAGCCATTGAACTGGACACTTTAAGTAAGTTAATGTTATAGTATGTGAATTATATCTCAATAAAGATTTTATTCAAAAAATATAGTTTCTGTTTCAGATGATGAAAGAGTTCTGGAAATAGTGGTATTGGTTTCACATTATAAACATAATTAATAGCACTAAATTGTACATTTTAAATGGCTAAAATGGAAAATTTTCTGTCATGTATATTTTACCACAATAATTTTAAGAAAACGCTGCAGAATGGAAAAAAACACTTTCTTTCCCCAGTTTTAATTATGAGTAGCTTCTTTCGTCAGTATAATCACTTTGTCCAAAGTAGGAAAATCCTACATCTAAAATATTTTATCAGCCCATATATATAGAGAGGGAAACTATTAACATGATTTTGGTGATTTTATTGAAATAAATCAATCAGTATAACATTAAAAAATTATAAAAGGTATCAAAATCAAATGCACTCTTTTCAATTTTATAATTTATGAACTTTTTATTTGTGGTTCTTAAACCTTTAACACTTTTTGACAGATGATGCTTGCTAACTGCCTTACTATTTTCTGTTATGGGGAAATAACTATTTCACTTCAGGTTTTAAAAGACAGGCATTTCTACTAACTATCCTTTGCTAATTATGTTGTGCTGGATTTTGTGTATCATTTCACACTACATTTATCCTCCTACTTGGATTTTAGAGCAACTTATTTGTAAGTAAGTGAACTTGTATATATTTCATTTTGACTCACCAGCGAAATCTGATTAAGTTGCTCCTAATCAATTCTATTATATAGATAAACAGAAATGCAGATTGATGTGAGTAAACTAGATAATACTTAAACACCTCTTTCAGATCTCAACAGGTATATATCAACACATACACATACATACAGACAGACCAAGCAAAAATAGCCTAGTGCATCCACTGTAAAAGTCATGTGAAAGTGAAGTGAAAGTCACGTCTGACTCTTTGTGGCCCCATGGACTATACAGTCCATGGAATTCTCCAGGACAGAATACTGGAGTGGGTAGCCTTTCCCTTCTCTAGGGATCGAACCCAGGTCTCCTGCACTGCAGGAGGATTCTTTACCAGCTGAGCCACCAGGGAAGCCCAAGAATACTGGAGTGGGTAGCCTATTCCTTCTCAGGGGATCTTCCTGACCCAGGAATCGAACCGGGATCGCCTGCATTGCAACCAGATTCTTTATGAACTGAGCTATCAGGGAAGCCCTTTACAATAAATATTTCTCTGCAAGTCTTTTCCAATACACTGAGAATTACTGTTTTAACATGACTGAATTTGAATGTAGAGTACTTTGATGGGTTTAGTTTCCAAACAAGCCTATGATGACAGAAAGAAGAGTAAATATTCTACCACCGTATCGTTTTAAACAAAATAAAGCATCAATATCAGAGCTGGAAAAATTAAAGCACCAAACAACAGTAACTTTGTCACCAATCAAGCTTATTTTGGATAAATAAATACAGAATTTCAAATTTGTGATCATTCATATCTATATTCTTTTCACCTGACAATCTTGAAAACCACTTTACCTAAAAATTTGGGTCCCTAATGTTTGGCTCATTTATTAAAAGAATTGATCAATTAATCCTTCTAAGAAGTTGCGACTTACAAAAAGCACCTTGAGAAACAGAGTAAAAATACTGATATAAATTATGCCTTGATTAAAAATTTTTTCATATTTATGAACATTTAAAGAATATTATATATGATTTTTAAAAATCTCATTTTCTGTGATGAAAAAGAAATGCTAGTCTTTTTCAGATGAGAAAAAAAAAAGACTGATAAACACTGGATGTAAGGGCCAGGAGACTCTATAAATAACATTTTTAGTAAACTTTTAAGAAACATATTAAGTGCACATTCTATAAAAGATATTTTCTCAATCTTTTTACATACCATTTTACATCATTTCATTTAATCATAACAAAAAATTTGTGCAGTAGGTATTCATTATGTACAGCCATTTCAAACATGGGAAATCTAAGGAAGAAGAGATTAAGGAGCCTGAACAATTGTGCAGGAGTAAGAAATAGAACTGGGACTGAATCCAAGACCATGCTCTTTCCATTACACCATTCTTTCTTCCACTGGTAAACACTCTATCATTTACTAAGATAATTCAGTAGCATCAGCTATTACAACTGCAAACAGGCTCAGGGAATACCACACATTTTCCTGAAGTCTAATGGGCTCATCTATATTTACCCAGCTAGGAAGGGGAAATCACACTTTGGCACAGCAATCCTACTGTTTCAAGTTTGACGCATCAGAACAAAGAAATAAACAAAACTAAATCAAACTCAACCTTTTAAAAATTAATTATTTTAATTGGAGGATAATTACAATATTGTGATGATTTTTGCCATATTCAACCAACATGAATCAGCCACAGGTATACATAAACTCAACCTTAATATTCATATTTCTTAATGTCCTACTAATCNTCCATGGGGTTGCAAAGAGTCAGACATGACGGAGCGACAGAACAACAACACAGTCTAGAACCCTCCCCAACCAGCTGACCTGTACACATGCTTTCACCTTCTTTGAGGGAAGACTTCCTCAAACTTTCTCACGTGGTCATCTGTTACAGTACTTATTGATGCTATAGTTTTATGTTTAATCAGCTGATCATACAATTAACATTTCTCTCTCCAACTGCACTGTCCCTTCTGTGAGGACACAGCCTGTTTTCTATCATAATCACCATTTATTCCTAATGCCTAGCACTGTGGATGCTGTCTATTGAATTAGTAAGTGAATAAATATATGAATGAATACGTTAATGAACATAGTGAAAAAGTCGATGGGATTTTGATACTATTCTTATATAGCCTGAAATATCATTTTTCAAGGGCTTCGTATATGCCATATATGGCTACTCATTTCATCCATGTGTCAACCTCAAAGATAGGTTTTATCACCTCAGTTTTATAAATAAGGAGATCAACCCTCAAAGAGAGGGTTACCTCCTGTCCCCACCAGAGAAGCACCAAAGCCAAAATATTTTTAGGGACAGGTACTCTATCTGCATGTAGAGCTGACCTTAGGGGTGGATACCTTCAGTTCAGGCCAAATTATTCTTCAAAAAAAGCAACTTCAGATGTGCACACATATCTATGTATCGGTCTGACTGGCTTCGAGCTGGTGCTCTTCACCCTGACATTTTACAACAGAATAAAGGCCCTGAGAGCTGGACACTGGGTCGACAGAACAGAACAGATTTCAATGGAGAGCGCGATAAAAATCACGGTGAGGACAGTAGCCAAAATGCCGGTGGGCAGTCACAGAAGATCAGAGAGAGGAGGAAGCAGCGGCACCGAAGGCTGATTCACTCTCTGCAGAGACCTTCCCTGAAGTGGAGGGGGTTTTTCATTCCAGGGGAGACCAGTTCTTGCTAATGATAAAAGTCTTCCTTATCCTCTGGGAAAAAATTCCTACATTGACATTTAGTACTTAAATACATGGGGCTTCCCAGGTGGCGCTAATGGTAAAGAACCCGTCTACCAATGCAGGAGACGTAAGATACTCAACTTCGACCNGTGGAGGGGGTTTTTCATTCCAGGGGAGACCAGTTCTTGCTAATGATAAAAGTCTTCCTTATCCTCTGGGAAAAAATTCCTACATTGACATTTAGTACTTAAATACATGGGGCTTCCCAGGTGGCGCTAATGGTAAAGAACCCGTCTACCAATGCAGGAGACGTAAGATACTCAACTTCGACCCCTGGGTCAGGAAGATCCCCTGGAAGAGGTCATGGCAACCCACTCCAGTATTTTTGTCTGGAGAATCCCATGGACAGAGGAGCCTGGAGGGCTGCAGTTGCAAAGAGTCCAACACAACTGAAGCGACTTAGCACACACACACACGTTCAAATACATGAGCATCTTTTTAAGGAAAAGCTGGGTTTTAATGACAGGAAGCCCTATGGCTCACAGTCTCCACAAGCAGAGTGGTTGTTACCCGGTAACACTACTTGACTGTCTCCTTGACCTTGCAAACAGAATCCCAGCTTGCCACAATGGCAGGTTCAAAGCACATGAACCTCTATATACACGCAGAATACATGAGGAAAGAACTTTCACACTTTTCTTCTATCTACTTTTGATCAAAAATCTACATAAGAGAAGAGCTATCCATATGCTATCTTAGTTTCCTAGAGCTGCCATTAAAAAAGTGCCACAAACTTAGTGGGTTAAAATAATGGAAATTTATTCTCTAACAAGAATCCGCCTGCCAGTGCAGGAGATATGGGTGTGATCCCTGGGTCAGGAAGATCCCCTGCAAAAGGAGGTGGCAACCCACTCCAGTATTCTTGCCTGGAGAATTCCATGGACAGAGGAGCCTAGTGGGCCATAGTCCGTTGGATTGCAAAGAGTTGGCCATGACTGAGCATGCATACACACACACTTCTCAAACAGTTCTGGAAGTTCAAAGTCTGAAATCAAGAGTCAGCAGGGCCCCGCTCTCTCTGGAGTCTCTAGGGAATGACCCTGTCTTTCTTCTTCCCAGCTTAGAGTGGTTGCTGGCAATCCCTTGGGGTTCCTGCATTGCTCGAATCTCTGCCTTCATCATCACATGATGTTTTTCTCTCTGTGTTCAGATTTTCCTCCTTTTTTTTTTTTTTTTCAAGGACATCGGTCACTGGAGGAAGGCTCACTCTAATGAGTATGAGCTCATCTTAACTTGATAGCTTGATTACATCTGCAAAGACTCAATTTTCAAATCAGATCACATTCAGAGATACTAGACATTAGGTCGTATCTTTTGGGGGACACTAGAGTCAGACTTTATTTTGGGGGGCTCCAAAACCACTGCAGATGGTGACTGCAGCCATGAAATTAAAAGACGCTTACTCCTTGGAAGAAAAGTTATGTCCAACCTAGACAGCACATTCAAAAGCAGAGACATTACTTTGCCGACTAAGGTCCGTCTAGTCAAGGCTATGGTTTTTCCTGTGGTCATGTATGGATGTGAGAGTTGGACTGTGAAGAAGGCTGAGCGCCAAAGAATTAATGCTTTTGAACTGTGGTGTTGGAGAAGACTCTTGAGAATCCCTTGGACTGCAAGGAGATCCAACCAGTCCATTCTAAAGGAGATCAGCCCTGGGATTTCTTTGGAAGGAATGATGCTAAAGCTGAAACTCCTGTACTTTGGCCATCTCATGTGAAGAGTTGACTGATTGGAAAAGACTCTGATGCTGGGAGGGATTGGGGGCAGGAGGAGAAGGGGACGACCGAGGATGAGATGGCTGGATGGCATCACGGACTCGATGGACATGAGTCTGAGTGAACTCTGGGAGTTGGTGATGGACAGGCAGGCCTGGCGTGCTGCGATTCATGGGGTCGCAAAGAGTCGAACACGACTGAGCGACTGAACTGAACTGAGTCAAGCCACAACATATGCTAACCATTAGTTCTTTCAGAGTTTAAATGCTTCTTTTCCGCAAATGGAGATTACTAGAAGGCAGCATACCTGCACCCAATCCACCCAATTTATTTTACTGAAGACTTTTAGTCCTTCGGCAAAATTTCCGTTATTTATATCAAAAGTTTAAATAAATACATGAAAAATATTAGCAGCTTCTACAAAATCACAACTGAACACAACAAACATTATATTTTTTCAAAAAACCTTTTAACAATTACCATGAGAACAGTCTATTTCTCCTGATGACAATGAAGAGTTTTCTTTTGTTTGCAAGTTAGGAAGCTTATTCTAGCGGTCTGTTTATAATCAGTGTGTGTGTGTGCTTACTGGCTCAGTCATGTCAGAAAACTACTATAGTCTGGGGCAGTATTTCTCAAATGTTGGTGTGTGTCAAAAACCACTGGGTGAGAGGGTTAGGGAGGGAGCTGAATAAAACCCCAGGTGCCTGGACCCCACTCCAAATCAACAAAATCAGAACTCGTGGGGCTGAGACTCAGGCATATGTGCTGGTGACAAGCGTCTAGAGCAAATCTGATGAACACTAATCTTGAGTACTACCAGGTAGGGCTTTCACACTCCCTTTCCCCCTTTATTCTCAGGGGTGAGTTCTTGTCCTTTATTGCAAGCTATTATAGATCCTATGTTTGCATTTAAATTTAAGATTAACAAGCAATTTCTAAGCATTCTACTTTTGAACTACTCATTTGAAATGGTACATATGACTGTATTTTAGGTCCTGCAGCACTTTTTCCCCCAAAGATGACATATATTCTCGGACAGATGGCTCTGTCTATTTCATCCTTGCCATGTCCCTCTGTGGTACACTGGAGGAAGAAACTGTTTCTCCATTCAAAGATGAAAAATAAAGGCTCAGGTCCAAGTCAAACTGAGTATTTATTAAACACTTTTAGTATGCAAGATACTGTTAAATGTCACCTCATCAGGACACACTAGGACACTTCAGAGGCGGATCCCTGAATCCAGAGAGGTTAGTGAAGCACTAGAACACTTCCTCGGAGAAGGCAATTGCTCGCCACTCCAGTGCTCTTGCCTGGAGAATCCCATGGATGGAGGAGCCTGGTGGGCTGCAGTCCATGGGGTCGCTAAGAGTCAGACACGACTGAGCAACTTCACTTTCACTTTTCACTTTCATGCATTGGAGAAGAAAACGGCAATCCACTCCAGTGTTCTTGCCTAGAGAATCCCAGGGACGGGGGAGCCTGCTGGGCTGCCGTCTATGGGGTCGCACAGAGTCGGACACGACTGACGCGACTTAGCAGCAGCAGCAGAGCACTTCCTAGCCCACTGATTCACCATCTCCTGTTTGCACAGAATTAAACAGTCTAGACAGCTTAATTATTTTAATTGATCAGTATAAGTTGTCATGAACAATTCTGAAAAGGAGCTCCAAGTTCAAGTACTTTCTTCTTTCCACATTATTTTTCTCATCTTCATTGCATATGTAAAAATTAACTAAAACCTCTCAATTTGAAGATAATAAGGCATTATAAGGTACTACAGTCACTAAAGGAAAAAAAAAAATATATATATATATATTAGTTCCTACTGCCTTCTATAATTGAAGCTATCTGAAAAAACCCTAGAGTTGGTTTGAAGTTTTTTGTGAAATCCCTTGTGAGACTCAACTGTTGACTGTGGTTAGAATACATTCAAAAGTATAATCAGATTGCGTCACCGCCATCACCTGCTGGAGGCGCACTGAAGGCACATGTGCTTGGGAGGCTAAAGCTGGTTCATTGTACTACGCTCTCATGTGGGCTTGCCAGAGAGATTAGTCACCATTTTGCAGCTGGTTTCAAATTCAGTTGCTGCGATACAAGTGCAGATGCAATGGCTTACCCTAATTATGTTGCTCCAGTTTAATCTTTCCATTTGTAGTACACATACTATCTACTGGATCAAATTCAAGACTCTGAAAATTGGTTTCAAACAGAAGAGACTTCAAAATCACACATTTGTGACCCTCCCCTCCAGCTTGCTAATCACATTGCATCACCGTATCTTTTGGATCCTCTGAATCCATCCCAAAGGTGTTTTTAGCTAAGCCATTACTGAATCTCGCTAGCAAAAAGGCAGGAAAAACTCTTAAGAAACATTTGTTTTAATAAAAGTTATGTTATCTCCAAAGACACTCTTTGACGTTAAAAAGTTCTTTCCACTTTCTCTCTGCTTGGAACTAACATACTGGCAAATCCTAAGGTAGTTCATCTTAATCAGTGGTTTATAAACCTGACTGATAATCAAAGACACCCTACAAGATTTAGGGGAAAAACAGATTTCTCGGCTTCATCAACCTACTGAGTCATGACTTAAAGAGAGTTAAAATTATCTATCAGCTAAATAAAGCTTATGCTGGTACTGCTTCTGAGAATCATATTGAAAGAAAGAGATGAACAAGCTTCTGCCTATTTCAGGCAGGTCTTTTTGCTGCTTGTTATTATCCATTACTAATAAATGCTTTGTGTCAAGAATAATATGTAAACACAATATAAATAAATTAGAAATTTGGGAGTAACATTTACACACTATTACATATATAAAACAGATAAACAAGGGCCTACCCTATAGAGCAGAGAACTGTACTATTTCCTACTGAATATAATAATCGAAATGGAAAAATAATCTGAAAAAGTACACACACACACACATATATATATAAATGCATGTATAACTGAACCACTTTGCTGTACACCTGAAACATACAAGTTGTAAATCAACTATACTTCAATTTAAAAAATTAAAGAATAAAGAATATCTATACAAAGAAATAAGGTCAATTGGAACCTTCAAAACAAAATATTAATAAAATACTAGAATCATTAGATCCACAGAAGATAATCAGACAAGAGGCACCAAGAGGATATTTCTGGAAAGTGAACAATAATGATGAGGAATAAAACACCTGTTTCCAAATAGTCTTAATTTCCTAGACATCTATTTCACTTTGCTGGATGCATACAGTTTTTTTATCAAGGTAACTTAAAAGTATGACTTTGAAGGTATACATTTTAAATTTTAGACTATTCATTTCTACTCTCCTGTTTCTTAGTAATTCATTCATTTCACACTAGCACTGTGAAGGAAGTGCTAAACAAGAATAAACAAATTATGTGCACACCATGGGTACCATACCACATAGGACATTATAAAAAAAATAGTTTTATGATTAAAATAAAGTGTAAGAATTTGGATCAATGTATTTCAAAATCCATTAGGGGGCTTTCCAGCTGGCTAGTAAAGAACCCACCTGCCAATGCAGGAGACCCTGGTTCAATCCCTGAGTCAGGAAGATTCCCCTGGAGAAGGAAATGGCAACTCACTCTAATATTTTTGCCTGGAGAATCCATGGACAGAGAAGCCTGGTGGGCTACAGTCCATGGGATGGCAAAAGAGTCAGACAAGACCTAGTAACTAAAAGAACAAAATACTATTAGGGATAAAGATAATACACCCAAGTTAGAACGGACACATTATTTGGAAAAATCACTCAAGTTCCATATATTTCTCTTCCCCAAATGAATGATGCCAGTTTTACTTCATTATTTGATCTAAAATTTATAATTATGCAAAAATATGAAGTTATTAATAAATGTTCTGCTACAACAGGTTAGTCAACACACTGCTTAAGTAATGAAACAAGGTTAATTCTAAAAACTGGATTTCCCCAAAGACTAAAAGCTATACAACTATGCTAAATAGAACCTACAGTACTTTTAGTTCCTCTGCT
>SJYS01021542.1:0-13604 GCA_006410695.1 Philantomba maxwellii
GTTTTTTCAGATTAGTAAAGAAATACATCTTTTAAAAAGTTAATCATTACTCAGAGATAAAGAATACAATGAATTACTCTATATTAACGTGAACAATTTTCTAAGCTTTGTACATCTTGGGTGTAATGTGTAAATACATCCAGCTAGTTATATAAAAATATTTTTCACTTCATTTTTATGTTATCATGGTCAATTTCCTTGGACTCTTATAAGTAAGATATTAAGAATAAAATCTACCTTTATTCTTTCTTTCTGTGTCCTAATCTTTTATTTTAGAATCAATAAAATGAAAATTGTTCAGCTAAATAAAAATCTTTAATGTGCACACACAGACACACGTACACTCACACATGCACACTGGTACACATAAATAAACACCACCAAGTTTTTTTTTAGAAATGTCATAGTTAATACATATTAAAAATGGACCAATCCAAGAAGTATATAAAAAGC
The DNA here is from genome assembly GCA_006410695.1 of Philantomba maxwellii. Taxonomy (NCBI): domain Eukaryota; kingdom Metazoa; phylum Chordata; class Mammalia; order Artiodactyla; family Bovidae; genus Philantomba; species Philantomba maxwellii. The sequence continues at coordinate 454 of SJYS01021542.1, forward strand.
GAATCTCAGTTATGCCTTCAGCTAATGCCTTGCTTCTCTTCTTGTCCTATATTCTAACAAAGAAAGAGCAGTCACCCTGTATGGTATAGCTTCAGTGTCTCTTGGATCTCAAGTGCCTTTTCTCTAAACAACCACAGTAACTTCATATTTATGACTTTATGAAGCAATTTCCATCTTCCCTATTCAGTATGATAACCTTATGGGATAGTGACACCTAGAGAAAAACTGATTAGTTTCTCTGAGCATTTCTTTTTCTAGGAACATTTAGGATACCAAGGCAATACTAATAATAGCTGCCATTTATCCAAACATTACTAGTAGTGAAGTTGTATGTGTAAAAAATCTTTATCATTTCTCACAACATTGTAAGGAGATATTTTATGTATAGATTACTAAGCAATGCTCTAAGAGTAATATGCCCAGAGGCATACAGACAGTAGTGGGATTTGAACCTAAATCCATCTTTCACTGAAGCCAGGAAAACTTTTTTCTACTCCACACCAATCCCTTATTATTAACGATTACTGCTTAATGTTTGTTGAATGAAACCTAATTCTCAAATATGCTCTTGTTCCAGATGGGCTTTGATAGCAGATGTCAATCCAAAATCCTTAGCTAGCTAGGATCAAACAGAAAAAGGTTGGAAATTTTCCAATCGACTATGAGTAATAATGAGCAATCTGGATAATATATAAACCCATTCACACCAACTCTTCTCCAGATCCCCCAGAGCACTTTCATTTAGCAGGACAGGCCAGAGAAGCCCAACTGGCTGCCTGAAAGGAAAGGTGGGGCAAGAGAAGCTTTGCTCTAACGTGGGCAGGTCATTCTATCACCAATATAATCCTGGAAGGGTCCAGTTTTCCTAAGTGTCCATCCTGAGACAAATCCAGCATTGATTGAGCCATATCACTGTGGTAAATCTATGTTCCCCTGAATATCTCAGAATGAGGGGAAGCTGACAATGTGAACACTCCGTGGTGAAATATCTGAGGATAATGCTCCTTGAACACTTGCAGGTTGTCACACACATTATTAATGTAAGTAATCATGTGCTATAGGCGTTCTGAATGATGCTCTGTTGAATTTATGTGCAAAATACTAAAGACTATGCTAAAATATAACAGCAATAAGCCCACATTCAGACACTGGAACAAAGAACTAGGCCTATTGCCAAGATGAAGTTAGATAATGCTTATAAATCACACTGGCAAACCCTTTCTCTATATTCCTCCATATTAATCTGTACCATCCCTTTGTAGCAGAGTATGACATGTTTTATTCTTTCCTTTTTCCAAGTTAGGAAACAGGTTCAGAGAATAAATAAAATTTATTGAATACTAATGTGTCCCAGTTTCTGTGCTTAGGAAATAGCTCACATTATCTAATTTAACCTTGTCACAAGCTTAAGAGGGAAATTTCACTGTTACTCTATTACATAAGGAAATTAAATGCAGAAAAGTAAATCACCAATAGTCATATGGCTGGTAAGTGGTCCGCTGAGATTCTAGCACAGATCTGTCTGACTCTAAAACTCCTTTAGCACCATGCTGCATTTATTTGATAAGAATTTAAGGGATTTTCCCAGAGTTTCCAATCTTAAAACCATCTCTCAATATTTAAAACAATCTCCTCAATATTTAATCTAGTAACGGATTTTGAGTGGATTCTTCCTTGCTAAGAATCTCTAAAGTGAAGTGATTTACTCTACGATGGCTTCCATCCAGTTAAGAGGCATATCCACCAGGAATAAATCTCTTCTGAACATCCACCATCAGCCCTACACTGTGATAAACACTGCTGAGCTCACCAAAAGGAACCCAGTGGCTTCTGGAACTTCAAGCAGCGTTTCTCTAAAATCAACAAAAATAGGTACCTTTTCAGGTTACGTGTTTACTGTAAGCAGGAGTAGGGAAATAAAACAATTCCATTTCCCTTTGTGCTGTTTGAGGAAGAGAGGTGAAAGCCCAGCCTTTGCCTTTGAATCATATACCTTGGATTGTAGGTCAGGCAAATTGGTGGTCACCTTCAGGTCCTAACCCGCAGAGCAATCCACCTCAGGAAGCCTCGTCATTCAGGAAAGTTAGGTGCCAGGTTCCACAAACCTGGACTTGCTGGGGGAAGGCCTCTTCAGCCAAGAACAGCCCAACCAGCAAGGGGTAGTGGGAGGTGGAAGCAAGCTCAAGGCTGGCGGTAGGCCAGGTGAGTCACTCTTTTGATGTGGAGTGGTTATTCCAAGCACAGCAAAGGTGAGCAAGCATTTCCTCCCCCTGACTACTCTGACTCCTGGGCAGCAACCCCTTTGTGTAGGCAGCTGAGTCACAGGACAGGAAGCCTGCGGAACCAAGGGAGCGGACGTTGCTAGTATGCGGGGTTATACAAGTTTTGCCGAGATGAATTTGGCCTTAGCCAGGTAACATTTCAGTCTGCTCTATAAAGTAGCTACCTCTTTACTGTATTTCTAAAGCCCTTCCCCCACTGCTCCCTGTTCTTACTGGGGATGCCAACTGAGAGGTGTCCATCTTTAGCAAGACCTTTTCAGTAGAGTTAACTAAAGGACTCAACTAACTTTAGTAAAAAGGTTTGTGTCTGCATTTGTCTGATTGTCTTACTTATAGAATTAAAATGTCATAAAGAAAAGATTATTAAACCCCTTGGTAGTTCTGGGAATGCCTGGTTCGTTCACAGGGACAGAAGATTCAAATGCTGGGTCATACTGGATCCATCTGGCCCAGATGGATCTAGCTGGACTATAGAAAGCAGATGGAAAGTACTGCCATTCCCAGTGGCTTCGACTTGGGCCTGATGCTGGTGTTTCAGCATGCTTCCTGCTACCTTTCTGCGCTCTTCCTGGGAGCAGAGCCTAGAAGCCTGATGACATTTCCTAGACCTCATGTGAGTTCTGGTACAGAATCCTCTAATAAGAGACACTTGCTTGAGATTTGGAAAGTAAAAGGGAAGGCACCATTATTGCTTTGGCCATAGCAAGACACAGAGAGTCTTTGGCAAATAGGGGCCTGAGCCTCTGCCAGTGACTTCTGAGGACCCTCCTGCAAATCACCCACTTTGGCACTGCGGACAGCTGAGATAGCCCGTGGAGGTTCCTTGAAACTCCTGCACTTTCTGATTTCCTGAACTTTAATGGTAGTTTCTGTGATTTTTCTTGTCATCCATGTTTTATAATTCCTTCAATTCCTTCCTTTTTGAAATAGCTTGAGATTGCCTTTTCCTTGACCAAACCCTGCCTGGTACCCACTTTAAAAAGTCAAGGAATGTATCTAAACAATTTGCTTTCTACAGCTTATTAAGGATCTATTTCCGTCCAGTTATTCATCTTTTTCAAGTTTTTTCAAAAATATTTTCATTGAGTAATTCTTCTTGGGGCAATGAACTACAAAATGTACTACCCAGTCATAAAGTATATTTCATTTATCTGCTCCTTTTAAAAGTATTTCAAACCCTGAGGCATCTCTGGCATAATATTAATTAAATATATATTCATCTGCCATATGTCCTTTATCTCGTTATGGTTATTGATCATATTTAAAGTATTTTGGTTGTTTAACCTCTTCTTAGATCAAAGAATATCATTTTTAACCTGAATTTCATTTTTAAAATTTAGTTGTCCTTGACTAAACCTTTTCTGGACAAAAAGTAGAAGGAAAGACAGAACTGAGTTAATTCTTAACAGTAGTATCCAAAGTATTGAAGTGTTATATATAAGCTGAGTAAAAAAACAAGATAAGACTTTGAGAGAAATTATCTCTGTAAATTAATGCTTTCCCTTCACAGAGATCAGTCTTAATCTTTGTTTCCTCCTGTCTCTTTTACATTTATTTTGTTTTCATTTCCCAACTAGCAAAGGAACTAGGCTTATTTTAGATACTACTTACTTGAAGCTCAATACTGTAGGCAAGAGATCTGAGTAACTTAAACTCTAAACTTTGTCATTGTTGAATAAGCATCTAATCAAAATGGAGTGAATAAAATATAGATGAATAAAAATAAAAATAGATGAATGAATTTGACATTGTTGGGTACACTTTACTTTTGCATGCAGGAACTATACTGACCGAAACACTCCTTGAGATTGTGGATAACGCTGTTTAATTACTTGGCTTTCTCAGAAAGTAAGAGTTTAGGTGTTCACTGTCCAAACTTGATCATGTCTTCTCCCTTTGGGATGTACTATGAGACTTTCGGTATAAATCAGTAGTCATAGATTGGAAGCCCAGACCACAGACCAAAGATGGCATGCAGATTCAGTCATTCATTCATTAACTCATTTAAAAAAACGTTGATCAAGCTTCTGTTATGTGGAGGTTCTGTGCTAGGCACCAGGAATATAGCCATAAACAAAACAACCCAAAATTTCTATCTCCAAGAAGTTTACATTCCACTGTTGTAAGAGACAGCAGAAAAAAGCCAAATAAATAAAATGTATATGTGTTAGCTGGTAAGTGATTTCTAGCAAAGTCAAGCAGGAAAGAGGCACAGGGAGTTGGGGAGAAGATGTGATTTCAAATAGGGTGACGAGGAAAGGCCTCACTGAAAACAGGATATTTAAGACAAGACTTGAAGGAAGTGAAGGGTGGGCTGTATGACTCTTTAGGGAAAGGGCCTCCAGGCCAGGAAAGTGCTGGTGCAAAGGCCTTGAGACAGAAGAGTGTGTTGCAATTAGACAGACTGAATGAATGAGGGCAGGAGAGATTAGAGAGCTGTAGGAAGGGGATCATAGAGACAATGAGGGCCTGCTGGTGGCCATGGTGAGAGCATGGTAGATAGCGTAGATAGATGTATTCTGTTAGTAGTCAGCCCATTGGTTTAGAAAAAATCAGTTAGCTTCTAATACTTTAAAAGTAGGATATTTTATATAAACATTCTGATTTCGAATATTCCTTGGGAAAAAATAAGATTTGGCAGCATTAGATATATATTACCACACTGTGACCAAAATACTGAGCAGCAGCTGCCCCTTTAAGATGATTCCAGGGCTCTCCAGTGACCTGCAGAAGTTAAGTCACTTCAGTCGTGTCCAACTCTTTGCGACTCTAAGGACTGTAGCCTGCCAGGCACCTCTATCTATAGGATTCTCCAGGCAAGAATACTGCAGTGGGTTGCCATGCCCTCCACCAGGGGATCTTCTGGATCTAGGGACTGAACCCACCCACATCTCTTACATCTCATGCATTGGCAGTCAGGTTCTTTACCACTAGCGCCACCTGGGGAAGCCCCAGTGACCCTTATTCCCCTATTTTTCTCACACATGCCTGCTCCACTAGGACCTGAAGGGGTTTTTGTTTGTATCTTATCAATGAAGAGTTGATTAGGTAGTTAATTTACTGAAGAACATGGAATGCCCTTTGACCTGCCTTGATCTCTTCCTAGTCAAAGTTTGGATGGAATGACTCTGGGCCTTGGGGGCTCTTGTCCTGGCTAAACACCTATGCTGCTCTCTAAATGACCACAGATCACTAGCATAAATCTGCGACAAGAGCGACTATGTCAGCACAATAACAGACAAGATTCAGGTGTCTGCCCACTGTACACTCAGAAAGACGTGGCTATGGTTCAGCCTGCTAGAAACTGTTGTTCTGGTTTTACTTGGGGCATTAAGAACTGTCTTTGAGTTGTTTTATTTTTTTGAGTATAAGCAACCTACAACACTATGCTAATTCAGAGGGCACAACATAGAATTTAATATTTCTATACATTACAAAAGGATCAGCAAGATAAGTGTAGTTACCATCCATCACCACACAAAGTTATTACAATATTATTATGTTAAGCTTCCCTAGTGGCTCAGACGGTAAAGCATCTGTCTGCAGTGCAGGAGATGATCCCTGGGTTGGGAAGATCCCCTGGAGAAGGAAATGGCAGCCCACTCCAGGATTCTTGCCTGGAAAATCCCATGGACTGCGGAGCCTGGTAGGCTACCGTCCACGGGGTCACAAAGAGTCAGACACGACTGAGCGACTTCCCTTTCACTTTCTTTCCCTATGCTGTGCATTTTATCCCCATGACTCAATTATTTTGTACCCAGAAGTCTGTACTTCTGGTTTCCCTCAGCTATTTCCCTCATGCCCCCACCCACCTCCTTTCTGGCAACCACCTATTTGTTCTTTGTATCTATGATTCTGTTTCTGTCTTGTTATATTTGTTTGTTTGTTTTGTTTTTCAGATTCCATACATAAGTGAAATCTCTGGTATATGTCTTTCTCCATCTTACTTAGTTCAGTTAGCATAATACCTTCTAGGTCCATTCACCTTGTCTCAATATTTCATTCTTTTTAATGACTGAATAGTATTCCATTGTCTAAATCTTCTTTATCCATTTATCTGTTGGTGAACACTTACATTGCTTCCATATCCTGTATATGTAATTAGTGTTACTATGAATATTGGGGTACATATATCTTTTCCAATAAGTGTTTTCATTTTCTTTGGATAAGTACTTGAAAGTTGAATTGCTGGATCATATAGTAGTTCTATTTTTAATTTTTTGAGAAATCATCATACTGTTTTTTATAGTGTTTGCACCAATTTAAAGTTCCACCTATAATGCACAAGGATTCCCTTTTCTCCATGTCCTCACCAAAATTTATTTGCTATTTTGATGACAACATTCTGACAGATCTGAGGAGATATCTCCTTGTGGTTTTTATTTGCATTTCTCTGATGATTCATGATGCAAAGTGTGTTTTCATGTATCTGTTGACTATCTCAATTTCTTCTTTGGAAAAATGTCTCTTCAATTCCTCTGCCCAATTTATTGTTTGCTTTTATATCCAAAGTTCTAGTTTTTTAACAGGTAACATTGAGGAATAGAGTTTAGCTGTGTTTCCACATGCCTTTGTATGGTAGAGGTTAGCAAGAAGAGAAATGGGAAGAGAAAAAGTGTCCAAAGTCAAATAAAATGAAGCTCTTTAAATTTGTGGTATGCTTGTCCTCTACTAATTGCCAATACCAAGTAATTGATCTGGACTGTTTGGAAAATCCACAAGACTTAAAGATGATCAAATGGCCTCTTTATGGATGGTTTTCTTTGCATTTACCGATAGGCTGATGACTCAGAAGCTATTATATTTTTATCTTCCTAGTTCTTCTAGCCAAAAGTTAGGATTGAGTCAGCCAAATGCTTCCAAAATGAATTACAGAATGTATACTTACTCACAAGAAATGCCATTGTATACAGCAGACTTGTTCTGGGGCAGTACCAACTTGTGCCTGGTAAATCTAGGCATTTAGTGTTTTTTTTTAATTAAAAGAACATGAGTAAGATTGATTTTTATAGCTAACCTAGCCTTAATAAGTCTGCATTAAAGAATGGTCATTCAAATGACGGTTTAGAAAGTTCATGTTAAATACTTCAGAGTAAATCTAATCCCCAAACAGTTTAAGGTAAAAAAGATACATAGCTATTTAGCTACTTTCTTTAAAATGATTCAGTAGAAGATAATTGAATCAATCCTAAATGTTCAGCTCCAGTACTTCTTCCCTTAAGTGAGAGAAATGCTTACAAGAGTAAGAACTTAATTCTAAAGTAGGTCTAATGGGAGTCTGGCTTGTTTGGAAAGGGCTCTGACAGCAAGCAATCAGAAATAGTGTCCACAGTGTGAAAGACAAAAATGGCAGAATTGCATTGGGTCATGGATAGAAGCAAAGGTAACTGCAGCTGTGACTACAGTGAAAATAAGTTAGAGAATCAAATACTTACCAAATTTAGACGCGATAAATTGTTCATTTAAAGTGCAGGACACATTGGTTGAAATTCAGTGTTCACTCTGTTGCTGTCCTGCGTTGGATTTCACGGGACAAAGACTTTTGTGCTGGAAGTTTAATGGAGGTAGCTAGGGAGTAACACCTGTAAGAAAGTAAAAGAAGCAGGACTGGGAAGAGGAAGAAGTTTATCTTTGATTCAGTAGCAACAGAGGTCACAGTTGAGCCTGTGGGAAACTCTGGGGTTGGGATGACACATCAGAGTTGTCCCAAGTTGAGGGGCGCAGTCCCCTTGGCCAAAGGTGTTTCTGAAGAAGGGACTCATCTGTGAACTTTCATAAGCCAATGTGGCAGCTGGAGCAAGGAACACCTCAGTCGTGAAAAGGGAATGCGGGTGGTGCTCTTCAGCAGTTACTACGGTTAATGTAGTTTCCTCCCTCAAAGCCATAGCACTGGAAACGTTGAATTGACATACCAGCTTCCCTGACTTAACACCACACAGGGAGTATCACAGGAAGAAGTGTGGTACAGTGTGTCATTTGGATGCAGAAAACCTAGGATCAAATTGTACTGGGCAACTTATTAGTTGAGAGCAGGGTCAGCTACGTAACTTATAGGGCCTGGTATAAAATGTGCCAAGTCCCTTGTTCAAAAGGCAGGAAAACATGCCATTAAAAATACTAAAATACAAAGCTTTTATTTTTCCCCCTCTAGCTGTCTCTCTCCTAACTTCTTATGGTGTTTTGACTTGCTATTTAATGCCGTTCTAAATACAGAAAACATTAAATTTAAATCAGTAGCATATTTAACTTGATATTGAGCAATACCAACCTAAAGTGCAAATACAGTAACATTTATATCATATGTGCCTATGTATTTCATTCTTAACAGAACAGTGAAAATGTTACACAAAATTAAGTTAGCTATTCTATTTCACTTCTTGATACACACAAATTCTACCAACACTCTCTCCTTTTAACTTACTGATAAGTAAGGAAGGACTTAAAAAAAAAAAACGATGGGTTTCCCTATCGTTTTCTTTCCTCCTATGTCATAATTCTCAGCATAAGTGATTGGATAATATAGATACACAACATGAGTGTGGAAGAATATGATAGAGTTCCTTGGTTGTTTGTGTTTCTTAGAACACCATTTTCTTTTTCCACATTCAAAAAAAAATCTAGTTTTAAAAGTAAGTTGACTTGATCATAGATGTCACATGCCTGCGTTGTACTTGACTTGAGTCTTTCTGAACTTCTGCACATCTCTCAGCAGAATTTTGGGCTCATGAGGTAGTAAGGGATGCCATATATACTACTGTGTGTATCCCATCTGCTCATACTTATACTTCATTGTTCTATCAGACTTCCCTTACAGAAAACAGATTTGAAGACAAAATTTTCAAGAATTTCAAGACAGTTGCATCAGAATATTAACCTGTGAGAAGGGTACTGCTGCTGCTGCTACTGCTAAGTCGCTTCAGTCGTGTCCGACTCTGTGCAATCCCATAGACAGCAGCCCACCAGGCTCCTCTGTCCCTGGAATTCTCCAGGCAAGAACACTGGAGTGAGTTGCCATTTCCTTCTCCAACGCATGAAAGTGAAAAGTCAAAGTGAAGTCGCTCAAGTCGTGTCCGACTCTTAGCGACCTCATGGACTGCAGCCCACCAGGCTCCTCTGTCCATGGGATTTTCCAGGCAAGAGTACTGGAGTGGGGTGCCATTTGTACTACATTACTGCAAATGTTGCATGTCCAGGAAGCTGGCCCAGGTCTTCAGTCTTTGTAAATCATTTAATCTCTCTCAGCCTTAGTATCATCATCTATAAACTGGGATGATTATGCTTAGCAAGTTAACTTAAATGATTTTCAGAGAACTAAAATATGTAAAATTGCTCTGTAAGGAGGAAGGAGAGCTAATGTTTACTGAGCTTCTATTATGAGTCCTACTCCAGCCATAGCTTCCCTCATAGCTCAGTCGGTCAAGAATCTGCCTGCAGTGCAGGAGACCCGGGTTCAAGTCTTGGGTTGAGAAGATCCCCTGGAGAAGGAAATGGTAACCCACTCCAGTATGCTTGCCTGGAGAATCCCATGGACAGAGGAGCCTGGTGGGCTATAGTCCATAGGGTCCCAAAGAGTCAGGCACAACTTAGCAACTAAACCACCACCACCACTCCAGCCATTCTAAAATACTTGCCTCATGACAACCCCAGGCACCCTCTAACCTGTAAGCCCTTACATATTTATTAGTCTTAGAAGATAATTCCTGTATCTCTGAACCCTTTCACTTGGTAATACTTACTCATCCTTAAATTCCAGCTTTGATGCTACTTGGTGCAATAAATGTTTGCTAAGCACATAATATGTGCCAAGTGTTGTGCCAGAGGTTAAACTTAGAGACCCTGATCCACATTTCCAAGATGGGATAATTATCTTCCTCTTGTGAAACTACCTTTATTATAGCATGTATCACATTATACTCATATATTGCCTGCTTGTATGTATGTATCTCCCCTAGACTGTCTCCCTGATTTACTGAAGATATTTCCAGTGTTTGACATGGGTACGTAGTGTCGTAAATAAATATTGTCGATAGACTAAGTGAATAGTAGCTATTATTGGAAAGAAGAGTGAAGAAGCTGAATCAGCAGTTGAAACAATGGTCTGAACAAGGAGAGAAGAATGGGCTGAAGAAATTAATCCATATCATCAATACTGGAATAAATAGTAATAACTAAAAGTTTAATATACAAAAGGTAACATTTACTGCCCTTTTATTTAGCGCAGGCAGTATGCTGTGATCTTTTTGTTTGTTATTCTTTAAGATATTTATTTTGTTTATTTGGCTGTGCCAGGTCTTTTTTGCAGCATGTGGGATCTTTCAGCTGCAGCATGTGAACTCAGTTGCTGCCTGTGGGACCCAGGTCCTTGCCCAGGGATTGAACTGGGCCCCCTGCATTGAGAGTACAGAGTTTTAGTCACTGGGCCACCAGGGAAGTCCCTTGTTTGTTATCTAATTGAATATTCTCAACTGTCCTGTGAGATAAGGACTGTCAGTAATACCACTTTTAAAATGAGGAAGCCAAGAGTTAGAATAAATAAGTAACACTTAGCAGAGCTTTTCAGCCCTTCAGTGGTAGAGCTTGGACTTAACTTCAATTCACTCAGCTTCAAAGTTGTTCCATTAAGGACCTGGAGATATTAATGATAGCAAAGAAATGATGAAAATGAAGGTAGAAGTTCACTAGACAAACTGGAGGTTAGGATGAGAAGACAGAGGATTCCATTTTAAGACAGTTCAGAGGTAGGCAGTCCATCTAGAGAATGACAAGGTGCAGAAGAGCTGATGTGTAAAGGTGCTTACAGGGAAACTCACTCACTGGCAGTGAGCAACTTCCAGCCACTCTCAATGAGATGAGGTGTCTAAATTATATTAAAGTTAAAATGCTATGCCAAAATTCCCTTTCCAAGAATAAATCTTCCCTGATTCTTCCATTCTTCATTTGAACTCACATAATCCTGTGTCTAAATTATAAATCAGTATTTAGAACATATGTGTATGTCATATTTCCCCATGCTACTTATACAATATATTATCTACTTCATCCTTAAACTTTTCTAAAACACCTAGGAATGGTATCTTGCATACACAAGATGCTCAGTTTAAAAGGTACTGAATATATTAATTCAGTAAAAGTAAAACTCCAAGTATTTTTGAACTTTCAAATGAGAAGTGGCTTTAAGGTTTCTCTCTTCTGTCAAAAGGCAATTATTTTAAGTGCTGTTTATATTCCTTGAAAATTTGAGAGTCTTTTGAAAAGAATAAGAAATATTACTGATTTTTGAATTATATTATTACATTCCTCAATTCAGTTTTGACACTGATTGCATGTTAAAGAGATCTCCTAGCTAAGTTGGTAGCAATGCAATTTTTTTTCATATAAGACAATAATTAAAAAGTCACAGCTTTTTCCACTGAAATGTACCTACAAGTAATCATGGCCATATGATTGATTTATATTAACTTAACAGTCTTATGAATTGGAAGATTCTACTGACATTGAAAGGTTTTAAAGCAAAGAAACCCAAAATATTGTAAGTCCCTATTTTATTTGGTATTTGGTTTATTGAGGAGAATGAAAATGAAGTTTTGATAGATTTCAGTTTATTCCACATTAAAAGGGAAAGTGAGACTAAACTTTCAACTTCCATAAAAATTAATTTTCTTTCAAGAAGGAAACCTCTGGTTTGTGTTGTGATGAAATTATCTTTGACTGTTGAATCATTGTTGTCTTGTAATTCTGAACATGCTTCCACTGAATTCAGGAAAGGCTATTTGCGTTCAGTAGAACACCTGTGAATGCAGATGAATGTTAAATACTGGCTGTATCTGAGCATATTTTAAATGATGTGCATTATTACTAAGGTAAAATCCTCTGAATCAACAGTGACTTAGAAATTAGAATAAGTTGTTGAATCAGAACCTAGGTTACAATGGAAAATCAAGTTCATTTATTTAGTGAGTAGAAATGTGAGTGTTCCAACATGATATACAGAATCAAATTAGTTAGCAATGATTTTGTTGGCTAATTTGGCAATTCAAATCTTCATTTCCAAGCACCAGGGTTATATTAGTCTGCCTGGGCTATCATAACAAATTCCATAGCCTGGGTGGTCTAAACAACAGAGTCCTATTGTCTCACAGTTCTGGAGGCTGAGAAGCCCAAGATCAAGGTGCCAGCCAATTCAGTTTCTGTTGAGAACTCTCTTCCTGGCTTGCCAAAGGCCACCTTCTTTCTGTGTCCTCACAAGGCAGAGAGAGCAACTTCTGGCATCTCTTCCTCTTCTAGGGTTCCAACTACCTCAGATTAGACCCCACTTTTATTACCTCTTTTAACCTTTATCACTTTCTCACAGTCCCCATCTCCAAATACAATCATATTGAGGTTTGGGGCTTCAATACACAAATTTGTAGGGAACAGAAACATTCAGTCCATTTCAGTAATTATATTAATTTATTAAACTTACATATATTTCACTGTTTTGTCTAACTACTGGCCTATTTCAATTCAGTTCAGTTGCTCAGTCGTGTCCAACTCTTTGTGATCCCATGAATCGCAGCACGCCAGGCCTCACTGTCCATCACCAACTCCAGGAGTTCACCCAGACTCACGTCTATTGAGTCAGTGATGCCATCCAGCCATCTCATCTGGAGAAGGTCATCCCCTTCTCCTCCTGCCCCCAATCCCTCCCAGCATCAGAGTCTTTTCCAATGAGTCAACTCTTCGCATGAGGTGCCCAAAGTACTGGAGTTTCAGCTTCAGCATCATTCCTTCCAAAGAAATCCCAGGGCTGATCTCCTTCAGAATGGACTGGTTGGATCTCCTTGCAGTCCAAGGGACTCTCAAGAGTCTTCTCCAACACCACAGTTCAAA
>SJYS01021543.1:0-11738 GCA_006410695.1 Philantomba maxwellii
GCATACAGATTTCTCAAGAGGCAGATTAGGTGGTCTGGTATTCCCATCTCTTTCAGAATTTTCCACAGTTTATTGTGATCTACACAGTCAAAGGCTTTGGCATAGTCAATGAAGCAGAAGTAGATGTTTTTCTGGAACTCTCTTGCTTTTTCTGTGATCCAACAGATGTTGGCAATTTGATCTCTGGTTCCTTTTCTAAATCCAGCTTGAACATCTGTAATTTCTCTGTTCATGTACCACTGAGGCCTAGCTTGGAGAATTTTGAACATTTACTTTACTAGTGTGTGAGTCGAGTGCAATTGTGCAGTAGTTTCAACATTCTTTGGCATTGCCCTTCTTTGGGATTGGAATGAAAACGGACCTTTTCCAGTCTTGTGGCCACTGCTGAGTTTTCCAAATTTGCTGGCATACTAAGTGCAGCACGTTCACAGTGTCATCTTTTAGGATTTGAAATAGCTCAGCTGGAATTTTATCACTTCCTCTAGCTTTGTCCATAGGGATGCTTCCTAGGGCCCACCTGACTTCAGACTCAGGGATGTCTGGCTCTAGGTGAATGATCACACCATCATGATTATCTGGGTCATTAAGATATTTTTGTATAGTTCTTCTGTGTATTCTTGATGCCTCTACTTAATATCTTCTGCTTGTGTTAGGTCCATACCGTTTCTGTCCTTTATTGTGCCCATCTTTGCATGAAATGTTCTCTTGTTATCTCTAACTTTCTTGAAGAGATCTCTAATCCCTCTCATTCCATTGTTTTCCTCTACTTCTTTGCTCTATTTATTTCCTCCATTTCCAAGCAGAGAGGAGAGGCCAAGTTCAGGCCCCTGGAAACTCTGCCTTTGGGTTTATCACAAATGTACTGTCTGCCAGGATGCTCCCTTGACCCCCTGTTGTCTAAGGAACAAACCAAGGAAAAAGAGTCTAAGAGGCCCTGGAGTCTTCAACCAGGCTTCTCAATCGAGAGGCTGCTTTAAAGTCAGGCGTCCAGGAGTGCTGCCCATCCATCTTCCCATGGCGGGTGATTGGTGAGCACCCCCATGGGTTGGCTTCTGGTTCCAGCGCCAAGCAGGGCCACACAGCTAGCTGGGCAAGTGCCCGGAACCCAGGGAGTATGGGCGCAGTACCTTCCTGGAGCCCCAGATGCCAGCAGGGCAGAAAGTCTCTGGGTGTGGAAGGGATGAGGGATCTCAGGGCAGGACACATCACTGCACCCATGCCCCGCTCCCCTGGCACCCAGCTGGTATCTGGGGCTCATCTGACGAGAGCTGACAGAGCCTGCAGGACACAGCAGTGGAACCCTGTCTGACGGTATCCACTCTTGTGAGACGGTGCCATGCTCCCCTAAACCCCAGAGAGCAGGAAGGCCCCAATTCTGAGGGTGACATGCAGCCTGGGAGCCCCTCTCTTTCTCCTCTCTCTCTGGGGAGATTTACAGTTTCAAGGCTGTTAACAGGGGGGCATCTGAACTGTTTACCCAGCTCTGCCTTTCTCAGGCCTGCCTTTCCAGGCACTCAGAGGTGTCCCCTGACCTTTTTCCCCTCCTCCTGGAGGACAATTTCCTGGCCATGCTCTCCTCCAGACACTGATCCTCGAGCCGTGTTTTGTGGGACACTGTCTCCAGTGGAAACAGCACCCCCAGGGACTGTCCCACCCGTCCATAAATCCTTGTCTCCTGCCTGGAGTGAGACACGGCAGGCCTTGGTGCCTCGGTGCCATGGATGGCTGGACGGACAAGTGATGACCATTCTGGGAAGTCAACTGGGCCTGGAAAGGGCTCAGATGGTCTCCAGTTCACTCCATGGGGAGATGTGGTTCTTCTGGGCAGCAGACTGGACTTGGAGAAACTGCTCGGCAGGCAGGCTCTGGACTGGGGCCCCTGTGCCCCCAGACACCTCTCCTCTCCGGGATGCTGGACTGTCATGCCCCGCAGGGATGCATTTGCAGTCTGCCTTCTGGAGTCCACCATCCAGGGTCCTCAAGATGGACCGTGATTCCCCCTTTCTTCTAGTGAAAGAGCCGTGGGGGTTGTTCTGGGTGAGGGCTTCGCTGGGGTCCTGGGCAAGCACAGTGCCAGGTCTGCTCTTGTTGGGGTCTTGCCCACCCTGCCCAAGAGCCCTTTTCCCCATGCTGTGGACATTCCCTTGAGGCTGCCCTGGCTCCCTTTGTCCCAGAGCATATATTACCCTAGCCTCCGGGACAAGCCCCCTGAGTCTGCCCCTCAGAAGGCCAGCAGAAGAGGGTGCAGGTCCCCACCTCACCTTCCCTCTGCTTTCCTCCTGAAACAGTTTGGGGATGGGTGGTGACATAATGATCATTTCCCTGATGAACATCTCAGGAGGGGGCAGCAGAATGCTGACAAATACCAGCCTCCTGCGTCTCCATACCCAGCGTCACGGATCAGTGCATGCGGGGGTATCGGGAACATTCCCAGGGAAAATAAAACAATTATTTTTGACAACCTGCATCAATACCATCTACATTTTTTCCCCTGCATGGTGCTCCCCTCCCCCGCTCCGAGGCCATCCCTCTATGCTCGCGTGTCTTCAGGAAACAGCCGGCAAACTCAATAAGCCAATTGTTGGTTCCATCGATCTTATTTGGGGGCCTGAAAATTCAGCAGACAACACAGTGTTAAATTATTAACTAAATGTTTCCACTCGCTGGGGACGTGCTTCTGTAAAGACCATCTAGATGAACAATGGCTTCTTTATATGGAATTAGCAGCCAAAGGGACCGAAGGGACTGGGAGTAGAAGGATGCAGTGGCCGAAGGACGGTGCCCCTGTGCCCTCTGAATGGGACAGAGGGGCGCAGCCCAGCATGGGGATGTGCAATCGCAGGACAGAGCCCCCCGAGTAAGCAGGCCTGTGCCTGATGGGACCCCATCAGGCCACCCTCACGCCAGGCAGGGGTGGGCAGAAACCACAGGCTGGGGAGGGAGTCACATGCAATCTCAGGTTCTCGTGAACCAAGTGGCCCCGGCTGAGCTCCACTCTCCCTTTGCTGTATGGAGACGAGCATCCAGGTGGCATGAGGGTGTCGTGAGGCCTGAAGGAGCCGTCAGGTGCAAAGGCTCAGGCCAT
This sequence comes from Philantomba maxwellii, assembly GCA_006410695.1. Classification (NCBI taxonomy): domain Eukaryota; kingdom Metazoa; phylum Chordata; class Mammalia; order Artiodactyla; family Bovidae; genus Philantomba; species Philantomba maxwellii. The sequence goes on from SJYS01021543.1 coordinate 3,086, forward strand.
GGCCAACCCTGGGCAGGGTCTCCCCCGCTGCTGGGTGTGTGGTGGCCACAGAGGTAGTGACAGGAACTCGCTCACCCCCCCATCCCCCCCACCAAGCCCAGCAGGGGTTGTAGACCAGGGGTAGAGCCGGGGCACAGCCACTCCCTCAGGGAGAATCCAGTCCAACCGGGAGCTGCAGGCAGCCCTGGAGGCTACCTCCCTGGGCGAATCGCCAGGGAGGCCAATAGTTCCCATCAGCGTGGGAGGCCAGCCTTACCAGTACAGACCACCAGGAGGATCAGACAAAAACCCAGGGGCCAGACTATCAGAAAACACACACACTCTCTTGCAGATCGGAAACATCACAATTCAAAACCAGAATGAGCCCCACTTCCCGTCAAAGTTACCATGATCTTTTGAGGTCTGCTTTGCTCAACGGGGAGGAGGTGGCCAGAGCAACGCCCCCAAGGGGCCTGCCTGGAGAGTCGCTCAGGTCAGCACGGCTCCCCAGGTCCCTGATACTCTTCTCTCTGAACCCCATAGATACCCTTGGAATCCATGGTGCACACCATCCTTGGGAATTCATGGGCGCTCCCAAGGAGAATCCTCTCCTGCTCCTGAAGGCGGCTTGCTGGGCAAAGCATCCGCAGCTAGGGAACGTGCTGAAAATCCTCCAAGTGCTCTGGGCCTCCAGCCCACCTTACGCTAAAGTAGCAGGCGCGAGCGAGAGCATTTTCTTCTGCCAGTTGTTCTGGGTGTTAACCTGAGTATCTCATCCAACTGCCACACAGTCCTCACCATTGACTCTGTCCCCATTTTGCCAGTTGAAGACCTGAGACCCTCAGAGGGTCTAAGACTCACTCGGTCTCCCATGTAATCTGTGGCAGAGCCAAGACTCAAACCTGAGCAGCCCAGCCTCACAGCCCCCATATGTGGGGCGTATTAATACAATGATAAATTGCCTGAGTGACAAGTGTACAGTTGGATGACTTGGAAGTAACCACCACTGGGACCAAGGCAGGGGGTGTTTTCACCCGTTGTTGCCCTCCCAGTCAATATTCCTCAAGGGCAGGTGGACAACCACTCTCCTGATTTCTCTTGTCTTAGACTAGTTCTAACTCCTTTGAATTTCACACAGAGAAACTCACACAGTCTGTACTCTTGGGTAGCTTCTTCTGTTCAACTTAGTGGTGTTTGGAATTCATCCCTCTTGTTACATTTGTCAGCAGTCCATTCTTTGTTTTCACTAAAGAGTATCCCTTGGCATGGATAGATCACACACTGTATCCATTCTCCTGTGGATGGATTTTTGCCGTCGTCTCCAGATTTGGGCTATGAGTGTCGTTGCTGTGAGCGTTCATGGACAAACCATTTTGTGGACCTAAGCTTTCATTTCTCTTGTGTAAGTAACCCAGGAGTAAAAATTGTTGGGTCATAGGCTAAATGAATAAGATGTTGCCAAGCCTTTTTCCAAAGCAATGAGCTATTTTGCATCACCACCAGTAATAGTGGAGCATTCCAGTTCCTCCAATTCTCATTGACGTTTCGCATTGTCAATCTTTTAAATTTTAGCCACTCTATTAGCAGGTATGAGGTAGCATTTCATTATGGTTTCAGGAGCCATTCCCCTGATGACTAGGATGTTGAGCATATTTTCATACCACGTGCCTATTGGTCGGGTATCACTGCATCAGAGGAACGTTTGTTCAAGACTTTGTCCACTTTTTAATTGCCTTCCTTGTCTTTTTATTGATTGGTTTCTAGGAGATCTTTATATATTCTGGACACAAGTTCTTAGTTATTTATATGTATTGCAAATATTTTCTCCAAGTGTGTGATTTGCGTTTTTATCTCCTTAACTGAGTTTTTGATTAGTGAATGTTTTAAATTTTTGTGCATTTAGTGCTTTTTTAGGCTTTTCATTCATCATTTTCCTGTTCCATCTCCTATCTCCTCTTTTCTTCTGGGACCCATTACACATGTACCAAATATTGTCCCACAGGTCACTGTGGTTCTGTTCATTTTGTTACAATGTTTTTTTCTTTTTATTCTTTATTTATTTGGCTGGGCTGGGTCTTAGTTGTGGCAGGCAGGATCTTCAATCTTCATCTGGCATGGGGGATTTTTAGTAGTGGCATGTGAACTCTTAGCTGTAGCATGTAGGATCCAGTTTCCTGGATCAAACCTGGATCAAACCTGGGGCCCCTGCACTGGGAGCATGGAGTCTTAGCCACTGGACCACAAGGAAAGTCCCCTCAATAGTTTTTCTTTTATTTAGATTGGATAGTTTTTATGACTCTGTCTTCAAATTCACTTGCTTTTTCTTCTGCCATTTCTGACTTACTATCGAAAGCCTACCCAGGGACTTGTGAATTTCATGTATTATATTTTTCAGTTCTAGAATTTCCATTTGGCTCTTTATTACAGTTTCCATTTGACATTTCCTATCTACTTATTCCTTCTGGTCATATTTTCCTTTAAGTCTTTGGACATGCTTACAATAGCAGCTTTAAAGTGTTTTTCTGCTAATTCCAACATCTGGGTCCTATCAGAGGTGGTTTGTCTTGACTAAATTTTCCCTTGATTAAGGGTCACATTTCCCTGTTGCTTTGTACGTTTAGTATTTTTATTTTATTTTATTGCATGTGGCATTGTAGGTGATACATTGCAGAAACACTTAAGTTCTGTGATCTTTCTCCATGAGTGTTAGGTTCTGTTCTAGTTGGTCACCTTTCAGTGACCAGCTGCTCACCTTAAGCTCACCTTGCAGAAGCTTGATGAACACTTGCTTAGGGTGTGTCTGTTTCAATTTTGTTCTTAGTTTTGGGGTGTAGGATTTAGGATCTCTTAAAGGATGAGAGTAGGCTTTTAATGGAAAATCAAAACTGTTCACCTAACCCCTCCAAGTTGATGAGACCCAGATTCCAGATTCTCCTTCCCCTGCTGTGGTGGGCAGCAGCCAAAGTCTTTGCTCAGCCTTCCAGCTATTGCCTTTCTCTGAGATCCTTGTAGTCTGGGCAATGCAAGAGTAAGCCTAGGATTTGGGGGGTTAGATGCACACTGGGGATCACCTGTCTGTGGCTTTGTCCTCTCCAGGACTTCCTGTCTCAATGTCCAGCTGCTCCAGTCTCTGACACCCCAATTCAGTAAGACTGCAGCTTTCTGCTGGAGTTCCAACTGCCTGGTGCCAAGTGGACAGGGTGGAATCCTCAAGGGAAAAGCCAGAAAAGTACAGACTTCAACAAGGATCCATCTTTCAGGGTTTTCCCTCCATCTCTAATGCCTTTGAATATTTTTTTAATTAATGTTTTGTCCATAGTGAGCATTTGTTATCTGCAGGAGGGTGAGCCTAACACAAAGGACTCTGCTGCCTGGAACCGGAGGGACCCTCCAGGTTTCCACATCCACTTCTGGATGCCCTTGTTCTGTTACCCTCATCGTAGCTTAAGAACACATTCTCCCCATTTTACAGCTGGCAATGATGAGGTTCAAACTGGTCAAGTACCTCATCTAAGAACACCAACCGGTAGTGAGAGCGCTCAGGCAGTGGACACCAGTGGGCTGCTTGCAAACCACAAGTCCTTTCAGCTGTTGGTTCTGAATGAGTCATGTGGGTGCAGCGGGACCCCCATCCTGGCCACCTCTCAGCCCCTCCGTGCTGCCTGCTCTAGCTCGGTTTTTCTTGGCGGCCTTTTCACTCCACCCAGAGCTGCTTGGGGCCCCCACCCCGGGCTCCCGGGAGCTGACAAGAGCCCCACAGAGGCCATGTGGCTGTGGGCCAGGGTCTCCGGCATGCAGGGGCAGCATGAGGGGCTGCCTGTGAGCGTGAATATAAAAGGGGGCATTGAGGGGCGGGCTCCAAGGAGACGTTCTCCACCAGGGCCCACAATGTGGGCTTTGTGAGGCCTGGCAGGGCTGAGCCGCGCGGGAACTTTCCTTTTTCTCCTAGGGAGAGATTATTTAATTTAAAAATAATTGAATGTGGAAAACGTTGGATATGGAAACTGTTTATCAGGTTTCCTTTCTTGTTTCTCCCGTCAGCTCTGCCTCGCGGTGGTGAGAGGTGGAGCCCTCCGTGCACGTCAGCGGAGGTGTGTGTGCTTTGAGGTCTGCGTGAGGAGGGCAGGGGCGTGGGCTTTCCAGGCAGGTGGGCCTCAGGCTGCTGACATGGCTGTCGGGGCAAAGGGGACCAGGAAGAATCGGGGGTCTTGGGCGGGACATTGGGGCCTGCCCAACTAGAAGTGGCGTCCAGCGGAATTACGGTCAGATGTCCAGGAGGGGCCTCTTTTCCTCCGACATTCCCCCAGCTGGATCCCCCGTCATGCTCCTCCAGGTACCCTGTGCTCCCCCCAGGACCCCAAGCGTCCTGCGTGACCCTCTCCCACCTCCATTCTGTCTTGGAATCTCCCTTCTCTCACCTCCACCCACCCCAGCCCCCTGGTGGCCGAGCAAAAACCACCTCCTGCCTGAGGGCCATCCTGATGGCCATCGTGTCCTCCCCTTCTGTCCTCCGAGCATGTTAGAAGCATTATCCACTGTCCTTTTCTCAGCCCAGCTGCAGGAGACCAGGGGTCACTTCTGGCTAGGTGTGGGTTGGTGGCTCGGACGCACGCCCAGCCCTGGTGTCTGGCCAGTGCCTGGCACATGTGTGGGAGCCACCGAAGGACAGGATGTTGGCCAGTCAGTTGGGTTGGCTCTGGAGGAAGTCCTACCATTCGTCTCCGTGTAGCTCTGCCACCTTCTTCCTGAACATCCATGTTTTCACCTCTGACACCCATGACATCTCAGGGGTTTGGGCTGCCACCGGATCCTCTCCCTCCCCCAGAAGTCCCCAGCAACAGATGGGGGTGGCCCAGGCTCGGCACGGGGTGGGGGGCTGGGAAACATCTCACAGCCTCACTGTGAGTTCTTCGGGAACCTCAGAAGATTCTGCTTCCAAATCTCATCCCTAGAGTGTGTGTGAGGGGGGAAGGTGGGCCCAGATGGTGCCCCAGGACACAGGGGGGCTGGGGACGGCTCCTGAGTCACTGGTCCTAGAATTACAATCTCACAGGAGGTTCCACTCAGATGCATGAGCAGGGAGGACTGGGCAGCCAGGAGAGAGACCAGATGCTGGAGGGATCTCAGCCCATGTTCCAAGTGAGGAACCAGGCCAAGGAGGGAGAGACCCTGGAGGGTGCGCATGCCTGGCCCTGACTGAGGTCCCACTGATCAGTGCTGTCCACCTGCTTCTTGAAAATCCATCCTTCCTGCTTCTGCACCCAGGGCAGAGCTCTGCACACAGTGGGTGCTCATCTAGTGCCGGTAGAGCGAAGGCAGCCAGGGGCCAGTGCGGGTGGGGGAATGGGAAAGCAGAGGCCACCCCCCGCCTCGTGCCGGGCAGAGGTTCAGGCAAAGGCTTGGCTGCTGAGCCTGAGTCACAGTGAGGGGTCACTGACCTTTCTGTGGGCAGCTGATCTCTCTGAGACATCTGGGTGTGCCCACTGAAGACAGGCAATACTGGGCTGAGGAGCAGGGCCCCAGTGCAAGCAAGCTGCAGCCTGCTCCAACCCTGGCCAGGGCCTGGCCCCCACCCCAGAGGCCCCAGCACTTTCATGGGTGAGCACTGGCCCCAAGGGCCCCTAGCAGGGAAAGCAGCTGCTCCTGGGTCCCTCCCCTGGGGCCATGGGGTTCTCTGTGCCAGGCTCTGGATTCCCTGGGCTGCGGAGTTCCGGGGCTCATCCCACCTAGACTGGAATCCAGCTGCAGGTGAAGCTGCTCAGGGCTCTTTCAGGACAGCTGGGCAGAGAGGACCCTCCCATCCTGCACGGAGTGGATAGGAGTGGAGCACCCAGGGCCCAGGTGTTTCTGTTTTGGTTTTGGCCACTTGGGGTCCCAGTCTCTTCTTCAGGCTCTCCCAGCTGCCAGGCCCCTCACTGTCCTCAACAGGGGCCAGGCCTGTGCTTTCTGGGGCAAACACTCGCTGCCTGGTGGAGCCCCTTTTTAGTATTCGAGTGGAGGCCCCAGGAGAAGCGAAAGGAGAGTGGAGAGAGGCCAGCGGGAGGGCCAGCCATGCCTCAGAGCTCGGACCAAGAGCCTGACCAAGAGCAGGGGACAAAGAGCCTCTTCATCAGAGCCGGGGGCACAGCAGCCTCTGTAGCGGAGAGGCAGCCCTAGTGTGTGCAGACAGGCGGAGTAGGGTGGCGGGGTTCATGAGCCAGCTCCGAAAGCTCTCCTCCCCAGGGTGGCCCCCACTCTGGAAGTCTGGAAGCCCATCCTGAGAGGTGACCTTGAATGTCAGGAGACCCTGAGCCCCAGGCAGTCACTGGGCTCTTCCCAGGGACGGTCACTCTCCCCTCCACTGGGACCTGGGCCATGGGGAGCTACAGGGTGAGGGAGCTGGCACCCTGTGCAGAATCTCGGAGGAGAGGCCTGGACTTCGCACGCGTAATCGCCGTAATGATTGTTGAATTTCAGGAGCCGAAGTCGATGCATTTCTTCTGCACGATTCTGTCACCAGACACTGGGGTCCATTGGCATTGCCCTGCCCCCGCCCATGTCAGGGCCTGAAGGCCGGGCTGTCTGGACGTGGCATTCCCAGACCTGCTCTCTGGCTCCCAGCAAGGGTCCCTCACCGGGGGAGATAAGATAGAGCCGTGTTGGGGAGGAGGTGCCGACGGGGCCGCCCCGGCACGCTGTGAGTGATAAAAGCGACTTCAGAAAGGTGCTGACGTGGCCGCCGTGCTTAATGAGGTCATCGCCCAGGCTGCGGCCCTGATAACCTGGAGGTCAGGCCCCAGCAAGTGGCAGCCGCAGGAAGCAGGCTGTCTGTCGCCGCCTGTCGGTGCCCAGTACCCACCCATTTCAGCCGGTCATCTTGAACCCAGCGGGCATCCCTGTCTGGGAATGGCCAAGGGGAGGCCCTGGCCAACGTGCTGTTGGGGGAGGACAGTTGTCGGGGACAAGGCAGCACCTTCTCCTGCCTCTCAGGTCAAGAGTAGCTCCCCTGTCTTGGGGGGCGGTGGGTCTTTTTGACAAGCTGCGGGATCTGTCCCCAGGCATCTCTGCTGTTCAGAATGCTTGTGGGACCCAGGCACTGCCAAGCGCTGCACTGGGCATGGGGAGTGAGGGGCCATAACCCAGTGGCCCAGCGGCCTTGGTCTGGGTCCACTCAGGTGCCCTGTGCTGTGAGCGTCCAACTCAGCTCTGTTCAGCCCTGGGCTTGCTCTCTGCCTGGCCCGGCCCTGAGCCCCAAGTGTCCTTGAGAGAACAGAAAGCGGGAGTCCCCCCGCCAACTCTGAGATGCTTTTCCTCCAGGGAGGGCGACAAGGCGCCAGGCTCTGCTACTCTTGAGCTGGGTGCCCACCTGTCTCCTTGTCTGTGTGACCAGGGACTGCAGCCAGGGTCCAGGCTCCCAGAGCATTTGAATGCTAAACTTCAGCCCAGGCCAGGCGTTTGTGCATAGGTGAAGCACCAGGGGCTTGCATGGCAGCCTGGGGCCCCTCACCCTGGGCCATGGTTGGGGTGGGCATCTGCCAGAGGAGCCGGCCCCTCCCTGGTGGGTCTCAGGCACAGCTGGGCTCCATCCGGGGCCTTGGCATGGCCTCACCTGGGAACGCCCATGGGCAGGGCCCATGTCCAAGGCCTGGGGTCCAGGGGCCTCTCCAACATGAAAGCAGAGTCAGGCGGCCCAAACCTCCCCTCCATCCCCGACCAGAGCTCTGTCTGTGCCGTCTCTTCCAGACGCAGCGCCCGGCACTTTTTTCTGTCTGGGCCCCAGGTGCCTTTGTGCCCAGGTGGGTGTGCTCAGCCAGTCCCAGCCCCACCGGGGCCCAAGGCCCGGTCCCTGTACAGCCTGCTCTGAAGGAGGTGTCCGGCTCCTTCAGCTCCTTCTATTCTGAAGCCTGGGAGAAAAACAAATTAGAAAAGCATTTCCAAAAATAGCCAGCAGGGAGCGGAACTGTCTGTGCCCTTGTGCGTTTGCATGGCCCCCTTCCCCTGGGTGAGGGTGCAGGCTGCCCCTCGGGGCCTTGGAGCCGGCGTGAGCCATCTCCCAGACTAGACGGGCTGATGGGCACTGCATCCTGGAGTGGTCATCAGTTTGCTGGGCAGATATGGCATCATGGAGGGCGGTGTCCACTGACTTGGGGGTGTCTGAGCAGAGGCGCCTGTGCCCCTCAGGGTCCCCGCCAGCCCTGAAGGACAGCTGCCCATCAAACCAGGGGCAGGCAGAGGGGACCCCCAAAAGGGCTTGGCAGAAGGTGCCCCTCCAGCCTTTTGGGTGGAAAAGACCCCACCCAGGGCAGGTGCTCTGAAGGCCCACCTGGAGATTTGAACTCAGAAAGCACATTCACCTGGTTGGGTTTAGGGAAAAAACTGTCCTGGGGCCACTTGGGGTCCCAGGAGTGCCGTCCCTGTGTGATCTCGAGAGGAAGTGACCCACAGGCTCCAGGCAGGCTTCTCCAAATGAGTGTCTTCACCCCAGATGGCCCTCCCACCCCCCGTCCTGCAGCTGGGTGCCCAGGCTGTGCAGGGCCCCCAGGGGCTTGGCGAGGTCCAGGGCCTCTGGCTGCCCCATCCCCCCAGCCACCAGCTAGCAAACCGTCCCCAAGAAGAACCTCAGATAGGCCAGGGAACTTGTATTTTTTATGTAAAAGTTCAGAGGCTTGTGACTGTCTTTTATTCATCTTTTCCC
>SJYS01021546.1:7872-22821 GCA_006410695.1 Philantomba maxwellii
ATTTAACTTATATGCAGTGTACATCATGAGAAAACCTGGTTGGATGAAGCACAAGCTGGAATCAAGATTGCCAGGAGAAATATCAATAACCTCAGATATGCAGATGATACCATCTTATGGCAGAAAGTGAAGAACTAAAGAGCCTCTTGATGAAAGTGAAAGAGGAGAGTGCAAGAGTTGACCTAAAGCTCAACATTCAGAAAGCTAAGATCATGGCATCCGGTCCCATCACTTCATGGCAAATAGATGGGGAAACAGTAAGAGACTTTATTTTTTGGGGTTCCAAAATCACTGCAGATGGTGATTGCAGCCATGGAATTGAAAGATAGCTTACTCCTTGGAAGGAAAGTTATGACCAACCTAGACAGCATATTAAAAAGCAGAGACATTACTTTGCCAACAAAGATCTGTCTAGTCAAGGCTATGGTTTTTCCAGTGGTCATGTATGGCTGTGAGAGTTGGACTATAAAGAAAACTGAGTGCCAACTAATTGATGCCTTTGAACTGTGGTGTTGGAGAAGACTCTTGAGAGTCCCTTGAACTGAAAGGGTATCTAACCAGTCCATCCTAAAGGAGATCAATCCTGATTATTCATTGAAAGGACCTATGCTGAAGCTGAAACTACAATATTTGGCCACCTGATGGGAAGAACTGACTCATTTGGAAAGACTCTGATGCTGGGAAAGATTGAAGGTGTGAGGAAAAGGGATGACAGAGGAATAGATACTGGATGGCATCACTGACTCAGTGGAGATGAGTGTGAGTAAACTCTGGGAGTGGTGATGGACAGGGAAGCCTGGCGTTCTGCAGTCCATGCAAAGAGTTGGACAGGACTGAGCTTTTGAACTGAATTGAACTGACTATTGACTTTCCTCTAGTGAATCACATGTGGTGGCAGTCATGCTTTGTCACTTTCAAGGGGTGGTTTTAAAGGACATTGAAGCTTCTGTCTTCCTGTCTTTAGGGTCATTTGCTTGGGTGGAGTCTGGCTGCCTGGTTGTGAAGACACTGAAGCAGTCCTCAGGAGAGATCCTTGTAATGAGGAACTGAGGCCTTCTGCCAGGAAACAGCACTGAGTTGCCAGCTACTTGAATGAACCACCTTGGAAGGAAATCCTCCAGTCCTATTTAAACCTTCAGAAAACTGAATCCTGGCCAACACCATGGCTGCAGCCTTCTGTGACACTGCAAGCCAGGATCACTGGGCTAAATAAGTCTTACATTTCAATAGATAGAAACTGGGAGGTAATAACTTTTTTTTTTTTGCTGCTTTAACCCACTAAGTTTCAAGGTAATTTATAACTCTTTAATATTTTGAAATCAGCATTATGGGGAAGCTTTTGGTTTAATTGAAGTGCCTTTAAAGATGTATTTCAGGATATTTTTCTTCCAGTAGTTGTAAAAGGCTCTGGACATTATTTTTCAGTTGTTCTTGTTCAGTCGCTAAGTTGTGTCTGACTCTTTGCAGCTCCACAGACTGAAGCATGACAGGCTTCCCTGTCCTTCACTGTCTCCTGGAGTTTGCTCACACTCATGTCCATTGAGTGGGTGATGCTGTCCAACCATCTCATTCTCTGTCACCTCCTTCTCTTGTCACTACTATTTTTCAGTAGTGACTTTAAAAAACTTTCAGGTAATTAAAGGCAAGCAAAAGAAGATACTACAAGGTTTTAAAAACAAATTTTGTGAAAGTGTTGGTCATTCAGTCGTGTCCAACGCTTTGCGATCGCATGGACTATAGCCTGACAGGCTCCTCTGTCCATGGGCTTCTCCAGGCAAGAAGACTGGTGTGAGTTGCTATTTTCCTCTTCAGGGAATCTTTCCAACCCAGGGATCGAACCCAGGTCTCTGGCATTGCAGGCACATTCTTTACCATCTGAGCCACCATGGAAGCCATATTTATTTTTGAAATAGTCACTTTTTAAGTCTTAGATGTAAACTAGATGTTAATGAGGCTTTTATTGATCTATAAGATTTTGATAAGATTACTAAAAATTTTGTTTCATATTTAAATGTATGACCATCTCTCCAAGATTTGCATGGTTCCCTAGGGGCTTACTTTCTCAGAATCACTGTTGCTTTTCAGATTCTTCAACTGATTCATTCATGCATCCATTTCTTCAACCAACAAATATTTATTCAGCACCTACTATACCCAAGACACTGTTTAACATCCTTGAGATGAATGATGAATAAAGTCATCATTTTCTGATGAATAAGGTCAGTTAGAGGATGGTCTGTCCATTCTGCCTCTGTTTCTATTTCACACCTTATGGACCCAGAAGCATAACTTAGCCTTTCCCCTAATTTTTCACCAAACCATTTATTTAAAGGATTTTGTGTCCAGATTTTCCTGAATTTTCGAGTATATGGAAAGTTTTACCCTGTAAAAATACATGCAATTTAAAATTCACTGTAAGACATGCCTGTTTTTAGAAGTCCTGGAGCTATTTCCAGAAGTTGAGCTCCAGACTCCCTGGTTGGGTGTCCTGATCCTCTTTGCCCCTCCTCCTCTCTTCTCTGTTCTCCCCGCTTCCCTACTTTTGATTCTCCATGTATACAACAGGTCACTAAAGGCAAGCACAAAAGGACACTTTATTTCTTCTTTTTTTTAGTGCAGAGAATTTTAAATATTTCTTCTGTTGTCCTGGCTTTTGCCAACCTGACACCACTTGCACTTTCCCCAAACTCACTTTCTCATCAATTCATTTCCTACGCAAAGTTGTTTCCTTCTGCAAAAAGAAATCTGCTGCCATGTATTAAAGAAGTAATTTGCACACTGCTCCAAGAACTTTTTACCTGAAGTAATACACTGATGAATAACATCCAATAAACTGGTTGAACTAGTGGTAAAGAGGTTGAAAGATTATTTGCTAGCAGCCACATATATACTCTGTAAATCTCCACTTACCAGTGACTTAGGGAAAACTGTTGGCTCAGATGGTAAAGCGTCTGCCTACAATGCGGGAGACCCGGGTTCTACCTCTGGGTCGGGAAGATCTCCTGGAGAAGGAAATGGCAACCCACTCCAGTATTCTTGCCTGGAAAATCCCATGAACGTAAGAGCCTGGTAGGCTACAGTCCATGGGGTCGCAAAGAGTCGGACATGACTAAGGGACTTCACTTCACTTCACTTAGGGACAACTAATGATAGTCACATAGTCCAGTAAGGCTATTATTTCTAGAGAAATAAAAAAAAAATAATCTTTACTTTAAACCCCAAATTGGCATTTTTCAACATGTTCTGTTATTGACACAGCAGTTCCATCCAGACCACAGTTACACTTAACATTAGAATCATAAGTCCATTAAAGTCGAGGCTATAAATCATACTTTTATATGAGAAAAATGCCAGGAAGAACAGTTAGATTGAGAAATGTATGCTTTGGGAAAAATCATTACAAAGTCTTTGCTCATTTTTATTCTTGCTGTGGATATGCACAGATTCTTTACTTTTTAGAGGGTACGATTGTGGAATAACTTTGAAAGCTATAAAAACATAATGTTTTAACGTTCAAGTTAGGAGTACAGAACACAGGTTATTCATACCACTATTGTTATCCCTAAATAAACCAAAAACTTGTAAGATGTAGATTTTATAATGGATTTGTTTTCCCTATTAAGTGAAGAACACACACACACACACACATGCATATATATTTGTGTATTTATCAGTTAGTTCAGTTGCTTAGTCACGTCCAACTCTTTGCTACCCCATGGACTGCAGCACGCCAGACTTCCCTGACGATCCTGGAGCTTGCTCAAACTCATGTCTATCGAGTTGGTGATGACATCGAACCATCTAATCCTCTGTCCTCTTCTCCAACTGCCTTCAATCTTTCCTAGCATAAGGTTCTTTTCTAATTAATCAGCTCTTCGGAATCAGGAGGGCAAAGTATTAGAGCTTCAGCTTCAGCATTAGTCCTTCCAATGAATATTCAGGGCTGATTTCCATTAGGATGGACTAGTTTGATCTCCTTGTAGTCCAAGGGACTCTCAAGAGTCTTCTCCAACACCACAGTACAAAAGCATCAAGTCTTCAGTGCTCAGCTTCCTCTGTTGTCCAACTCTCACATCCATACATGACTACTGGAGAAACCATAGCTTTGACTAGATGGACCTTTGTCGGCAAAGGAATGTCTCTGTTTCTTAATATGCTGTCTAGGTTGGTCATAACTTTTCTTCCAAGGAGCAAGCGTCTTTTGATTTCATGGCTGCAGTCACCATCTGCAGTGATTTTTGGAGTCCCCAAAAATATAGTCTGTCACTGTTTCCACTGTTTCCCCATCTACATGCCATGAAGTAATGGGACCGAATGCCATGATCTTAGTTTTCTAAAAGTTGAGTTTTAAGCCACCTTTTTCACTCTCCTCTTTCTCTTTCATCAAGAGGCTCTTTAGTTCTTCTTCACTTTCAGCCATAAGGGTGATGTCATCTGCCTATCTGAGGTTATTTATATTTCTCCTGGCAATCTTGATTCCAGCTTGTGCTTTATCTGGCCTGGCATTTTGCATGATGTATTTTGCATATAAGCTAAATAAGCAGGATGACAATATACAGCCTTGACATACTCCTTTCCCAAAGTGGAACCAGTCCATTTTTCCATGCCCAGTTCTAAGTGTTGCTTCTTGACCTGCATACAGATTTCTCAGAAGACAGATAAGGCAGTCTGGTATTCCCATCTCTTTAAAGAATTTCCCACAGTTTATTGTGATTCACAGTCAAAGACTTTGGTGTAGTCAATAAAGCAGAAATAGATGTTTTTCTGGAACTCTCTTGCTTTCTCTATGATCTCTTGCTTTTTTGATGATCATGATATATACAATGATGTTTGTGTATACATATACATTAATCATTGCATTGCATGGCATGGTATGGTTTCATATTGCATTGAGTTAGTATTGCATAGATTATTACTTCTGGAAATATTCTGCTGTTGATGTTGGCAGAAATAGAATCCAAAACAATACAAATTTTTTAAAGTCAGAAAACCTTGAAAGATTTGCCTTTGACAAAATGCGACATCTAGTAATTAGTTATTTCTTTCTCATTCATTCTCTTCCCTTTTCATCCCCTTTCCTGTTTCTTCTTCTCCTTTCTCTTTTCAGATGTTATAGGCTGAAGAACTTGAAAATATATCAAGCCAGATGACACAGCTATGTGGAATCATAGCATATGTCCAGGCAGATGTACAGACTAGTATCTATTTCCTCCTTCAAGCAGGGATCCATCAGTTGTCTTCTCTTAGGAGTAGTTAGAGAATGTAAGTCTAGTTTAAAAATGACTGTGTTGTATCAGTCTAAATTTTCTCTATACAGTTCGAGGTTTGTTTTGTATCATTTTTTGAAGCTCAGTTCAGTTCAGTCACTTAATCCTGTCCGACTCTTTGTGACCCTATGGACTGCAGCACGCCAGGCCTCCCTGTCTATCACCAACTCCCTGAGTCTATTCAAACTCATGTCCATCACATCAGTGATACCATCTAACCATCTCATCCTCTGTTGTTGCCTTCTCCTTGGGCCTTCAATTTTTCTCAGCATCAGGGTCTTTTTCAATCAGGTGGCCAAAGTATTGGAGTTTCAGCTTCAGCATCTGTCCTTCCAATGAATATTCAGGACTGATTCGCTTTAGGATGGACTGGTTGGATCTTGCAGTCCAAGGGACTCTCAAGAGTCTTCTCCAACAACACAGTACAAAAGCATCAGTTCTTTAGCACTCAGCTTTCTTTATAGTCCAACTCTCACATCCATACATGACTACTGGAAAAACCATAGCTTTGACTAGACAGACCTTTATTGGTAAAGTAATGCTTCTGCTTTTTAATATGCTATCTAGGTTGGTCTTAGCTTTTTGTCCAAGGAGCAAGTGTCTTTTAATTTCATGGCTGCAGTCACCATCTGCAGTGATTTTGGAGTCCAAAAAATAAAGTCTCTGAGTAAAGAGATATGGATTCTAGGAAAGGAAATGGCAACCCACTCCAGTATTCTTGCCTGGAAAATCCCATGAACAGAAGAGCTAGCGGGCTGCAGTCCATGCAGTCCCAAGCAATTGGACATGACAGCAACTAAACCACACCACCACCACCACCACTGCTATTTTACTCTTCAATTCTCTAAACAAACAAGACGTCAGAACCAGTTTAGTGGACATTTTATGATAGCTTCTTTTATTACCCTCTCCTCAATCCCTTTTTAAAACAATTGCCAGTTTCTTTTGTGGGTATCTAATGGTGAAGGCAAAATCCTAGGCAGACAAAGCCAGTTAGATCAGTTCATTTCATTGGCTGTATTCTTTGGTTCTGCTTTGGTTCTCATGTCTCCTTAGTTCTAATAAGAGTGAAATTCAGGGTTTTGCTGAGCATTCAGGGGAAACGATGTTCTCTTTTCCTGCTACATATGGATAAGAAAGTGATGGATATGTATTAGCAGCTATATTGGGATCACAAAATATGCTAGTTTTAGGAATATGTAAATATCTTAGCATGCAGAGTGAAATATGGCACACACACATACACACACACACAACTTTTGTGATACAATTGAGCCTAAACTTTTTAGATATTTCTTTCACTGGTGACCAAAGCCAATGTTTAGCATTCTAAGCATTCCAGCTAAAGAAATTCATGGGATTAATCACGGTTATATGGAGAGAAAGCAACTACACGATATAACAAAATGAGGAGAAATCACCATGAAGAATACTTGGTTGGCTAAATCAGTGGCAATACAATGGGAAAAGCATGAGTTTCCAAGGAAGGTAAACTTTAGTTTAAATCCTTACTCAATTAGTTAGCAGAAAGATTACCTAGCATTTATTGATCATTTACTAAGTACTGAGTGCTTTTCTTTAAATCTCATGTAATCTTTTAAATGATTGTATTACAGATCCTATTTTTAATCTTTATTTTACAAGTGAGAAAACAGATTAGAAAAGCTAAAGACATAGTTGTTACTGGCATAGTTAAGCTCCAAGTGTGGAGAATCTTCATTTTTACTGATCTCTAGGTATTTTATTTGACCTATATATTATATTTTTAAGTTGTTTGGGCCATCATTTAAAAAGTTGAGGATTCTATGTAAAAATCCAGACTTTCATTTTTCCTTAAAAAATGTTTATATCCTAGGGGAACAATCAACTGGAGCGGTACTCTGTCTCCTCCATATAGTCAAGACATGCCCTCTAGAGTTTGCCATAGTTTCTATCCTTCGATATTTTGTCCTGACTTCAAAGCTGGGACAATAAGCATTTCACATTGTTGCTTTTTTTTATAATAGAGAAAATTTATCTTTGAAAATAAAGACTGGATATAGAGGGTCGAGATTTTCAAGGAAAAGGAGACAGTGTTCTCTTTTTATTTCTTCTAGATTTATTGAGTTATAACTGATATGTAACATTGTCTAAGTTTAAGAAGCCTGCCAGGCTCCTCTGTCCACAAGAATTTCCAGGCAAGAATATGGGAGTGGGTTGCCATTTCCTAATTTGTATACAGACTACATCATGCAAAATGCTGGGCTGGATGAAGCACAAGCTGGAATCAAGATTTCCGGGAGAAATATCAACAACCTCAGATATCCAGATGACACCACCCTTATGGCAGAAAGTGAAGAACTAAAGAGCCTCTTGATGAAAGTGAAAGAGGAGAGTGATAAAGCTGGCTTAAAACTCAACATTCAAAAAATAAAGATCATGGCATCTGGTGCCATCACTTCATGGCAAATAGATGGGGAAACAATGAAAAGAGTGAAAAAACTTTATTTTCTTGGGCTCCAAAATCACTGCAAATGGTAATTGCAACCATGAAGTTAAATGATCCTGGCTCCTTGAAAGAGAAGCTATGACAAACCTGCTACTGCTGCTGCTGCTGCTAAGTCGCGTCAGTCGTGTCCGACTCTGTGCAACCCCATAGATAGCAGCCCACCAGGCTCCCCCATCCCTGGGACTCTCCAGGCAAGAACACTGGGGTGGGTTGCCATTTTCTTCTCCAATGCATGAAAGTGAAAAGTGAAAGTGAAGTTGCTCAGTCGTGTCCGACCCTTAGCGACCCCATGAACTGCAGCCTACCAGGCTCCTCTGTCCATGACAAACCTAGACAGCATATTAAAAACCAAAAACATTACTTTGCCAGCAAAGGACCATCTAGTCAAAGCTATGGTTTTTCCAGTAGCCATGTATGGATGTGAGAGTTGGACCATAAAGAAGGCTGAACGCCAAAGAATTAATGCCTTTGAACTGTGGTGTTGAAGACTCTTGAGAGTCCCTTGGACTGCAAGGAGATCCAACCAGTCCATCGTAAAGGACATTAATCCTGAATCTTCATTGGTAGGACTTATGCTGAAGCTGAAGCTTCAATACTTTGGCCATCTGATGCCAAGAGCTGACTCATTGGACAAGACTCTGATGCTGGGACAGATTAAGGGCAGGAGGAGAAGGGGATGGCAGAGGACGAGATGGTTGGATGGCATCACTGAATGGACATGAGTTTGAGCAAGTTCTGGGAGACGGGAAGGACTGGGAACCATAGGGTCACAAAGAGTAAGACATGACAGAGCGACTGAACAACAACAACTCCAGGGGGATCTTCCCAACCCAGAGATCAAACCTATGTCTCTTGCATCTCCTGCACTGGCATGTGGATTCTTTACCACTACTGCCACCTGAGAAGCCCATCAGATGGGAGCCCTTTATTTTTCTGTGGTGAGAACATTTATAGTTGATATTACTGTATTGTATAATTGAAAGTTGTTGGGAGAGAGTGCATTCTTAATTGCAGAGGCAAAGACAATCTTTCTTGTTTCATATGTAAGTGCCACAGTAAAGAATCTGCCTGCAGTGCAGGAGATGCAGGAGATGAAGTTTCGATTGCTGGGTCAGGAAGATCCACTGGAGAAGAACATGGCAACCCAGTTCAGTATTCTTGCCTGGAGAATTCCATGGACANGAGCCCTTTATTTTTCTGTGGTGAGAACATTTATAGTTGATATTACTGTATTGTATAATTGAAAGTTGTTGGGAGAGAGTGCATTCTTAATTGCAGAGGCAAAGACAATCTTTCTTGTTTCATATGTAAGTGCCACAGTAAAGAATCTGCCTGCAGTGCAGGAGATGCAGGAGATGAAGTTTCGATTGCTGGGTCAGGAAGATCCACTGGAGAACATGGCAACCCAGTTCAGTATTCTTGCCTGGAGAATTCCATGGACAGAGGAGCCTGGTAGGCTATAGTCCATGGGCTCACAGCGACTAACACTTTCACACCTAATTGATTCATTTGTTTTGCCTGCTTGGCTACTTTGAGCATTTGAGTTTGTGAAACTTGCACTCAACAATGCCTCCCCTCCCCCCCTTTTTTTTTCTGTGTCATTTGTGAAACTCATTTTCAAGCCTCCTTTTCCTCATTTTAAGAATGGAGATTTTATGACAGGATTAAATGAGATAATCTATTTAAACATCTTAGCTTAATACCTGGTGTTGGGTAGTTGCACAGAAAAAGCATTAGCTGCTCTAATCATCCGTTCCCACGTATGAATCTGGCCTGCATCACTGTAGTACAGTTTTAACACATGATTCATTTTACTAACGGCCTTGCTGTCTGACTCATCTGCAAACTATTATCTACTTGGTTTTTTGCCCCATGGACCTGGGGATAGTGCTCTTTGAGTCTGAAGACTCTAAAGGGAAAACTAATTAGCTGCCAAGTGGATGGGTTTCAGTGGGCTGACGCTTCCCATGGTATGAGAGAAATCAAGCAGTGGTATCTATTTCTTCAAACTGCCATCCAGGAGAGAAGATTTATGACAGAAAGAGGCCAAATTGCACATCTAGAATAAAATGGGTACTGAAAATACCCAGGAAAATAGGTACTTTAATTGGTGATGGTGTACTGTCAAATTTGCCAGAAGCTGTCACCATGGGAGTGATCCCTCCAGAGGAATGTTTGGTCAAATGAGGGAAGGAAAATATATCCTTCTCAGTGCCTTGCCCTTTTGGAGCCATTCAGTATGTCAGGTAAAATAAGAGTTTCATGATAGGAGAGTCAGTCTCAATACCTATCTTTAACTTTGGAGAAAAACAAATGTTATTTATAGCCATCAACATATCCTGGGATTTAGCCCATCATTGAAAAGATCCAATTATAAAAATATAAAAAACAAAAATAGTACTATTTAATGCTTCTACTGTACAGTGACTTCTCTTAATTTTCCAGCTGGTTAACTAGAAACTAGAAACCAAGTCTTTTAACTTTCACAGTAGTGGTCTTTTCATTGTATAGTGCTTTTTATTGTTGTTCTTTTTTGAGCTGATGCTTAAAGATCAGATGGGATCAGCATTTTAAAAATATAGTGAGAGTGGGTGCTTCTTTGTGATCTTCCTTGTGGTGAGCAGGTCATGCTTTCTCCACCCACATGGATCAGAGGGAGCTGCTGTGTTTGTATAATATGACCTTGCTCTCTAACCACAACTGGTTTGTTGGATGGTGTGTGTTTGAACCAAAGCTGTCAAATCAACCCTTTCCATGAAAATTTGGAATTGGGATTGAAAAGATCAGCTTTCTTTTGATTGGTTGAATTTGTAATATACAAACCCAGTAGACTGTGGCTGCCAAATAAACTAAGAAACATAAAACTAGTGTAATGAATAAGATATTAAATTAACTGCAGAGGAAAGCAGCAATGAGAGCGAGAGCAAGAAAGAGCGAGAGAGAGAGGAGGATTCCTTGGTTCCCTATGTCTGGTCTTGTGTTCCATGGGATACCACCATAAATTCCTAATGGAGTCCCTCTTTTATTTAAAGTAGTTTGAGAGAGTTCTTTCTAAAAATATTTTACTTTTTATAATCAAATAAGATTCCAAAATTCTCTTTTGATATTTCATAGCTTTATATTTGGGGTTCTCTTGATGGTAAGCTACATCTTATTTCTTACCAGGGGATGATATATAATATTATATACTATTTACAAAGCACTTTCTGTGTGCCAGGCACCATGGTGGGCACATTTTAAAAATTATCCCTAAGCCTTAGCCTGCAAATAAGGAAATAATATTGACATTTTAGAAGTGCATTTCAGAATGAATAAGTAACTTGTCTAAGATTTGTCATCTCATAAATGACTGCAAATTTTGTACCTATTTCATTTATTCCTTGAAAAACATTTCATTAAATATCTACTCTCTTCCAAGTATTCCAAAAGCACTGAAGAGGTGTAAATGACCAAGACAGACAAGGTCTCAGTTCTCATGGTTCTATTAACATATTCTAATGTAAGATGCAGGTAATAAACAGACAAATAATATAAATATAAAGCTGTGGTAAAGGATATAATGAATACAATATGATGTGGGCAAAAATGAGAAACTGGGGACTATTTTACATTAAAATATCAGAAAAGTACTCTTTGAGAAAAGATTTAAATGGAGAATATATTAAACAAGGAAGGGACCCACTGGAGATGCTTTCCAGGAAGAAGCAACAGCATGGGCAAAAAATGCTAACAGATAAATTAATGAATGGAAAGTTAGAAATCCTGGAAATAAATCCATATATCCAAATATCTCATGTTTATATATGAAAACATGATATATTAATGGAAGTACTGTACAGATAATGGGAAAAAAGGTAGGTTTAGCAATAAAAATGTTTTTGACACACATGTTTATATGGAAAGCACAAAACTGAATCCCACTTCACAAAGTCCACAGATCTACACATAAAAATCAATTCCTGGTGACGTTAACTATAAAAGATGTAATTTTATATTTAGAGAAACATATTCTTTATTATATTAAATATGACACAAAACCTCAAATTATACAGGAGACAATACAATAACTTTACAAAATGTAAGACCTTACATTTATCAAAAGACTATAAATCATTAAAATGCAAACTAAAAACTATGGTTTATTTACAGTACTTACGAATGACATAGGATTAATATCCAGACTGTCTTGCAAATGATATTCTGATATTGAATGCTTAGCTGATGATGACAATAAAAACATCTTAAACAGTTCTTGCCACATAGTTATTAGATTTGGAAAGACAAACAGATGGGTTTATTAACTGTACAATATGATGATTATTTACTACATTAAGTAGAAATGGATCATCATAAAGGTCTTCATCATTTTTTCTCTTTGTTGAGTAGGATGAGGAAGAGAAGGCAAGGTTGGTGTTGCTGTCTTAGGGATGGCAGAGGCAGAAGAGGTGGAGGATGTGAAAGGGTTGACAAGAGGGGCAGGCACACAGGATGCTCTTTATAGAAATACATTATAATTTCGGTCTGACGTTTTAATTTTTCTAATATGGCCCCAATCCTTTGCTGGAATTAAATTCTCCAGCTTTATATCCTTTTTGCTTTACACTGTCATATATTGACTTCACTTTTTCTTCAATCATATTAGAGTCTTATAGGTACCGTTTCTTGTAACAATTCTGCACCCACATAAAAGCTGAATCGTCGACGATATGAGATTAAAAGGTATTTTGCAAAAAGGGCAAGGTTTTTGTACTTGCTGGTATAGCTGCAGGGATGGCTTCACAAATTTGCGCTACTTTTTTTTTACAACTGTCCTTACACAGGATTCACTTTTCCTGAAACGGCAGATCAGTTCAGTTGAGTTCAGTCGCTCAGTCGTGTCCGACTCTTTGCGACCCCATGAATCCCAGCACGCCAGGCCTCCCTGTTCATCACCATCTCCCGGAGTTCACTCGGACTCACATCCATCGAGTCAGTGATGCCATCCAGCCATCTCATGGCAGCAATCACAATTGCCGACCGCAATCTACGATACATATCAAGCAATTAATCTTTTCTCTTGTAATAGCATGATTTTTCTCTGCTTCTTGGGAGCACACCAAGCATCACTAGTGGCACTTTGTATATGTTATTCAAGGTTTAAGGTACTTCATTGATGATGGAAATTAGACGAGAACCGCGAGAGATCACGAGAACCGCGAGAGATCGCGAGAACTGCGAGAGATCACGTTTCCATGATGCAAGGTTTACTGGCGCGACACCTGCTAACCTGAGGAGGATTGGCGTCTTCAGCCTTTGAAGCTGAGCCTCACAACACCCAATCTCTCCGCAGTAGCAAGAAGCGGCTACAGCATTACCACAAGACTATGGTATGCACTACCATTAATTTTTTGTAGTTATGACTTAATTCTGCATGTTTACCTTTGTTTACATTTCTCTTGACTGTGAATGGCCCTATGCACAGTTTGTGTGCATAAATTTTAACTTGTGATAATATACTTCTGTGTAATTTATAGGGGTAAATGATAAAATAGACTAGTATCTACATATATTTTATGCATTTATGGCGTACCTAACTTTTTAATCGTATTTTTTGATGTTTCTAGGCTACCCGGTTCATTTGTGGGTTTTTTCAAATTGTTGCAAATCTCCAAAAATTTTCTAATGTATTTGTTTTTTTAAAAATCCCTGAATAAGTGGACCCTGATTGTTCAAGGGTCAACTGTATAATCTTGTGTGAAGCAAGTTAGTATTATCTAGCAGAAAAACAGATATGTGTACCCTAAGAAAAAGCAATTGTACACCCAGGCACACCTTGAAAAAACTCTTATACATGTCTGAGTGAGAAGGTATGTGTATTTATCACAGCTTTTTTCTTAATAGAGGAAACAATCCAAATCCCAGCATTAAAAACAGTGGATAACCAAATTGGGCTTGTGCGTACAGTGGTTTCCTATTCAGTAATGAAACACAGATGGATTTCAAAAACACAATGCTGATCAATAAATAGATAAAAATTGTGGAAATATCTATCTAAACATTAAACATGTGTAAGCAAGCCTTTCAACTTGGCCATATCTGTTTGTTGGACAAGCCTAAGAAAAACCAAATGATAATGAAAAGAAATTTAGTTCAGCTGTTATCTCTCAGGGGTTATGAAGTGCCTCTATACAGGAAGGAACATTCAGAGATCTTCAGAATATCCATACGGTTATTTTCCTTAAGCTGGGTTCTGGGTGCTAGGTGTTGTTTTTGTAATTATTGAAACCATACATCTAAAGAAAAATTAAGCATTGTGTGTGTTATTTTCTAAGTATGAAATAGTTCACAGTTGAAACATAAAACATAAATATAGCACAATGCCATACTTCCACAATGCAAACAGAAAGCAGTCATTTTCCCACACTAGTACAATTCAAATTGATTCTATTTTTTACTTTAAATAGTCCTAAAATTCTTTCATAGGAAAGCAGTTTATTCCTCATTTATCATTTTATATCCCATTTAAAACCTTTATAATTTGGTGAAAGAAATACCAATTTCATGTTTGGATGTGGGTGATTGAATGTGCGGCTGAGTAAGTAAAATGTAAATTGTTATCATTAAATACCATTGTGGACTTTTTTATTTATCAACGAAACTTTTTTTCTTGTTAGATGCTTTGAAAGCCCTTCAGAATTTTGATAAGTGGTAATCGATAAAGAATATTTCGCGCTTTTTTTCTATAGAGATGAACTAGAAAAAACTCTTAGAAGTGGATGAAATTGAAGGTTGGGAGATGTGTAGTAAAGGAAAATAATAGCAAGTTATGTGCATAGTTTTCTTTTTTTTTCCTAAATATTCTTCTCTCTTCTCATGGCTGGCTCCTTATTCTTTGATAATACGGCTCAAGCATTTTGATCAATGAAGTAAGAAAGAACTTCTGATCCACCTATTCAAAAGGAGTAACCTTCAACTAATGCATCTTTTAGTTTCCCAGTAATTGTAATTTATAGTTAATACAGGAAGAAGCCCAAAGATAAGGACCATTTAGGTAAAAGATTTATTTTTCTGTTTCCTTGTAAGGTGCCACATGTAATATAAAGAGTGTTAAAGATTAAAGCTAGTATACTATCATGTAAGAAACGAATCGCTAGTCTAGGTTAGATACAGGATACAGGATGCTTGGGGCTGGTGCACTGGGATGACCCAGAGAGA
>SJYS01021547.1:8856-20823 GCA_006410695.1 Philantomba maxwellii
ACTCCAGAGGGACCTCAAAATCCATGTCAGCACTGAAGAGGAAACCTCAGGTTCCTGGCTCATCTATAGACTAGGACTTAGGACCTGGCACCATCTGGAGAGGAATCCTGAGAGGCCCCTCACAAGTTGCAATGAGACTGGCCTTTCCTGAAGCCGCACGAATGGATCTCAGAGGTCCCATTGTAACGCGAGAGGAACCTGCTGCAACTCGAGAAAAACCAGGAGGTTCTCCTCTCCAGGCGAGATGAGGCCCTTTTCCGCTGCAGCATCTCGAGGTATATCACACCTTCCCTCTTGAACCGCGAAACGTACCTTCACACCCTTGCAGCACTCCAGAAGTTCCCTGACATACCCCTCTCCACTCGAGAGGATCACCAAGGGTCCCACAACAACTCAAGAGGAGCCTCGTTTCCCTATCCTCCCGTCGAGATGAGGGTTCCTTTCCCTGTTTGTTCAGGAAAGGATTCCCGGCGTTCCCGTCGCAACTCAAGAGGAGACGCTCTCAACAGGAAATTCTAGAGGAACTACAGTGGTCGTGCCACCATTCCAGAAGACCCCCACTTGTCTCAGTCCACTCCAGAGGAACCTGAAATACCTGCACTGCCTCAACTGTCACCCCGAGTATTGACTCACTCCACGGTGGCACGTGTGATAGCCCTGTGGGAAATCCTCGAGGGAAAGACACAGATCCCTGTATCAACTGGACGGAAAGCCTGACACTGCTGCTACAGCTTAGGAGGAAAGCAGACGTGCACGTCTCCACTCAAGACGAGGCCTGACTCCCCTGAGGAAACTCCAGAAGAACCTCAGGAGCTATGTCAGCACTGGAGAGGAAACCTCATGTTCCGGCCTAGGCTCCAGACGAGGACTTAGGACCCGGCACTGACTGGAGAGGAATCCCGAGAGGACCCTCGCAACTCACATGGAGACTGGCCTTTCCTGAGGCCACACCAGCGGGTCCCTCAGGTCCCCATTGTAACTCAGGATAAACCTGCTGCAACTCGAGAAAAACCAGGAGGTTCTCCCCTCCAGGCGAGATGAGGCCCTTTTCCGCTGGGACATCTCGAAGGAAATCACACCTTCCCTCTTGAACCTCGAAAGGGTCCTTCACACCCTTGCTGCAACTCAAGTAGTTCCCTGACATACCCATCTCCACCCGAGAGGAATACCGAGGGAACGGACCCAACTAAAGGGGAGCCCCGTTTCCCCCTCCTCCACTGGAGATGAGGGTTCTTATGCCTGCTTCGTCAGGAAAGGATTCCCGGCGATCCCGTCGCATATCAAGAGGAGGCGCTCTCAACATGAAATTCGAGAGGAACTTCAGGGGTCATGCCACCATTACAAAAGAACCCCAAAAGTCTCAGTCCACTCCAGACGAAACTGATTTCCCTGCACTGCCTCGACTGTCACCCCGAGTGTCGACTCACACTACTGTGGCACGTGTGACAGTCCTGTGGAAAAGCCTCGAGGGAAAGCCACAGATTGGAAGCCTGACACTGCTGCTAAAGCTAGGGAGGAAAGTGGACGTGCATGTCTCCACTCGAGACGAGGCCTGGCTCCCCTGTGGAGACTCCAGAGGAACCCCAAGATCCATGTCAGCACTGGAGAGGAAACTTAAGGTTCGGGCCTCAGCTCCAGATGAGGAGTTAGGACCCGGCACTGACTGGAGAGGAATCCGTAGAGGCCCCTCACAACTCACATGGAGACTGTCCTTTCCTGAGGCCACACCAGCGGGTCCCTCAAGTCCCTGTCCTAACTCGAAAGGAAAATGCTGCAACTTGAGAAAAACCAGGAGGTTCTCCCCTCAAGGCTAGATTAGGCCCTTTTTGGTGGTGGCATCTCGAGGGAAATCATACCTTCCCTCCTGAACCTTGAAAAAGTCCTTCACACCCTTGTAGCAACTCAAGAAGTTCCCATCATACCCGTCTCCACACAAGAGGAACACCGAGGGTCCTGCCACAACTCAAGAGGAGCCCCGTTTCCCCTGCTCTGCTCGAGATGAGGGTTCCTTTCCCTGCTTCATCAGGAGAAGATTCCCGGAGTTCCTGTCGCATCTCAAGAGCAGGCGCTCTCAACAGGAAAGTCGAGAGGAACTCCAGGGGTCGTGCCACCATTCCAAAAGACCCCCAAATATNACTCAAGAGGAGCCCCGTTTCCCCTGCTCTGCTCGAGATGAGGGTTCCTTTCCCTGCTTCATCAGGAGAAGATTCCCGGAGTTCCTGTCGCATCTCAAGAGCAGGCGCTCTCAACAGGAAAGTCGAGAGGAACTCCAGGGGTCGTGCCACCATTCCAAAAGACCCCCAAATATCTCAGTCCACCCCAGAGGAACCTGATTTCCCTGCACTTCCTCGACTCTCACCCCGAGTATCGACTGACACCATGGTCGCACGTGTGATAGCCTTGTGGGAAAGCCTGGATGGAAAGCCACAGATACCTGTGTCATCTCGACGGGAAGCCTGACACTGCTGCTACAGCTCTGGAGGAAAGCGGAGGTGCATATCTCCACTCATGACAAGGCCTGACTCCCCTGTGAAGACTCCAGAGGAACCCCAAGATCCTTGTCAGCACCGGAGGGGAAACCTCAGGTTCTGGCCTCGGTCCAGACGAGGACTTAGGACCCGGCACCGACTGGGAGGAATCTCGGAAGGCTCCTCACAACTCCCATGGAGACTTGACTTTCCTGAGGCCACACGAGCAGGTCCCTGAGGTCCCCGTCCTAACTCGATAAGAAAATGCTGCAACTCAAGAAAAACCAGGACGTTCTCCCCACCAGGCGAGATGAGGCCCTTTTCGGTGGTGGCGTCTTGAGGGAAATCTCACCTTCCCACTTGAACCTCGAAAGGGTCCTTCATACCCTTGCAGCAACTCAAGACGTTCCCCACATACCCGTCTCCACATAAAAGGAACACCGTGGGTCCCGCCTCAGCTCAAGAGGAGCCCCATTTCCCCCTCTTCCATTCGAGATGAGGGTTTCTTTCCCTGCTTTCGTGGGGAAGGATTCCCGGCATTCCCGTCACATCTCATGAGGAGGTGCTCCCAACAGGAACGTCAAGAGGAACACCAGGGGTCATTACACCATTCCAGAAGACCCCCAAATGTCTCAGTCCACTCTAGAGGAACCTGATTTCCCTGCACTGCTTGGATTGTCACCCCGAGTATCGATTCATACCACGGTGGCACCTGTGACAGCCCTGTGGGTAACCCTCGAGGGAAAGCCACAGATCCTTGTGTCAAGTCAATGGGAAGCCTGACACTGCTGCTACAGCTAGGGAGGAAAGCTGACGTGCATGTCTCCACACGAGATGACACCTAACTAGTCTGTGGAGAATCCAGAGGAACCCCAAGATCCATGTCAGCACTGGAGAGGAAACCTCAGTACAGTCCTCCGCTTCAGATGAGGACTTAGGGCCCGGCACTGACTGGAGAGGAATCCCGAGAGGCCCCTCGCAACATGCATGGAGACTGGCTTTTCTTGAGGCCATAGGAGCTGTCCCTGAGGTCCACGTCTTAACTCGAGAGGAACCTGCCGCAACTCGAGAAAAACCAGGAGGTTCTCCCCTCTAGGTGAGATGAGGCCTTTACCACTGCGGCATCTCAGGGGAAATTAAACCTTCCCTCTTCAGCCTCGAATGGGTCGTTCACACCCTTGCAGCAACTCAAGAAGTTCCCAGACGTACTGGTCTCCACTCAAGAGGAACACCGAGTGTCCCGCTACAAGTCAAGAGGAGCCCCGTTTCCCCAGCTCCACTCGAGATGAGGGTTTCTTTCCCTGCTTCATCGGGAAAAGATTCCCAGTGTTCCCGTCACATCTCAAGAGGAGGCACACTCAACAGGAAAGTCGAGAGGAACTCCAGGGGTCTGCCACCTTTCCAAAAGACCCCCAAATGTCTCAGTGCACTCCAGAGGAACCTGATTTCCCTGCACTGCCTCGACTGTCACCCCGAGTATTGACTCACGCCACAGTGGCATGTGTGACAGCCCAGCGGGAAAGCCTCAAGGAAAGCCACAGATCCCTGTGTCAACTCGATAGAAAGCCTGACACTGGTGCTACAGCTTGGGAGGAAAGCGGACGTGCATGTCTCCACTCAAAACGAGGCCTGACCCCCTTGGAGACTCCAGAGGAACCCCAAGATCCATGTCAGCACTGGAGAGGAAACTTCAGGTTCCAGCCTCAGCTCCAGACGAGGACTTAGGATCCAGCATAGACTGGGAGGAATCTCGGAAGGCTCCTTGCAACTCCTATTGAGACTGGCCTTTCCTGAGGCCACACAATCGTGTTCCTGAGGTCCCCTTCCTAACTCGATAGGAACCTGCTGCAACTCGAGAAAAACCAGGAGGTTCTCCCCACCAGGCGAGATGAGGCCCTTTTCCCCGGTGGCGTTTTGAGGGAAAACACACCTTCCCACTTGAACCTCAAAAGGGTCCTTCACATCCTTGCAGCAACTCAAGAAGTTCCCATNGCAACTCGAGAAAAACCAGGAGGTTCTCCCCACCAGGCGAGATGAGGCCCTTTTCCCCGGTGGCGTTTTGAGGGAAAACACACCTTCCCACTTGAACCTCAAAAGGGTCCTTCACATCCTTGCAGCAACTCAAGAAGTTCCCATCATACCCATCTCCACACGAGAGGAACACCCCGGTCCTGCCACAACTCAAGAGGAGCCCCGTTTCCCCCTCCTCCACTCGAGATGAGGGTTCCTTTCCCTGTTTCCATGGGGAAGGTTTCCCGGCGTTCCCGTCACATCTCATGAGGAGGTGCTTTCAACAGGAAAGTCGAGAGGAACTCCAGGGGTCGTGCCACCTTTCCAAAAGACCCCCAAATGTCTCCATCCACCCCAGAGGAACCTGATTTCCCTGCACTGCCTCGACTTTCACCCCGAGTATCGACTGACACCATGGTCACACGTGTGACAGCCCTGTGGGAAAGCCTGGATGGAAAGCCACAGATCCCTGTGTCAACTCGACGGGAAGCCTGGCACTGCTGCTACAGCTCTGGAGGAAAGTGGAGGTGCGTATCTTCATTCGTGACGAGGCCTGACTCCCCTGTAGAGACTCCAGAGGAACCCCAAGATCCTTGTCAGCACTGGAGGGGAAACCTCAGGTTCTGGCCTCAGCTCCAGATGAGGACTTAGGACCTGGCACTGACTGGTAGGAATCCCGGAAGGCTCCTCAAAACTCCCGTGGAGACTAGTCTTTCCTGGAGCCACATCAGCGGGTCCCTGAGCTCCCCATCATAACTCGAGAGGAACCTGCCACAACTCGAGAAAAACAAGGAGGTTCTCCCCTCCAGGCGAGATGAGGCCCTTTTCCACTGCGGCGTCTTGAGGGAAATCACACCTTCCCTCTTGCACCCCAAAAACATCCTTCACACCCTTTCTGCAACTCAAGAAGTTCCACAACATACCCGTCTCCACTAGAGATGTACACCGAGGATCCCGCCACAACTCAAGAGGAGCCCCGTTTCCATCTCCTCAGCTCTACATGAGGATTCCTTTCTCTGCTTCATCGGGAGCGGATCCCGGCATTCCCGTCACATCTCAAGAGGAGGCGCTCTCACCAGGAAAGTTGAGAGGAACTCCATGGGTCCTGCCACCATTCCATAAACCCCCAAATATCTCAGTCCACTCCAGAGGAACCTGATTTCCCTGCACTGACTCGACTGTCACCCTGAGTATTGACTCACACCATGGTGGCACGTGTGACAGCCCTGTGGGAAAGCTTTGAGGGAAAGCCACAGATCCCTGTGTGTCAGGGTCCAGCACCTGTGGATCCAGGGAATTCGAAGCGGGGACGGTGTTGGCAAGGAAATCTTATTTATTTATTAATATAAGATTAGATTAGGAAGAAATAGTGTAGTAGGAAAATTAAGTGGGGAAAGAGGCTTAATAACTTGTTTTACGGGGAAGGCCAATAAAGTTCCAGACAAGGAGCTTGCACCATCTACATTAGGCCACCAGCGTCCATTTGAATATCAGAGATTGCCCTGCCTTGGGCTCTCTCTCTTACAGATCTTAGAAGCCAGGACAAGTAAGTAGATTTGGTGAGCCACTCCGCTCTAGATGGGAATTCAGCCTGAAGTTAGAGTAAAGAGGAGACACGGGGGAAACCATTCCAGCGACTGGTCCCAGCCTCTATTGTCTAGAATGTCCTTTTAAACCTTTTTGATTGTACATAGAAATCAATGGGTAATGCAAAATTATGCAGCATCAGCAGCCCTGACTCTTATCAAAACCAGGCTTGTCTCTCTGCATACCTAATTGTATACACAAGTGTTAGGTGATTTACATCATCTTCTAGCCAGAGGGCCAATTAACATTTTACAGCCTTTTTTCTGATAAGGGTTTGTCAACCAGAAGACTTATTTGTGTTGATCTTCCCAAAGTCTGGTGCCACTCTCAGAAATCACTAAATAAAGTTACATTCTTACTTAGCAGGGACACAAGAGGAGTGCAGTGATATATAACAAAGAAAAGTAATTAACTCAAAAGTCTAGTGTTGCTAACATCAAAACTACTATATATCTTTTCCCATATCCAATTTACATTGATTAACATCCTCCCAGGTGCCTAAAAGATAAAGAATATGGACACTTGGCAGCAATCATTGAGTCAACAGTGAAAACCCATCATCAATATGATTTTTAACTCTTTAGAAAAGGCTCTGTTTCTTTAAGATGCTTTTAAGCTTTGTGCCTCTCACGGTTGGGGTCTGTAAGCAATTCACAAGCTGTAAGAGGTCTGGGGAATCTGTTAGGCAAGCTAGAGAGCTATCACAGGGGGTTTAACTGAAACATCCCTTTCAAATGCAGAAGACTAAAGACCTGATTTGACTTTTTCAACATAATTTTAGAAAAGTGGAAAAGCAGAGAACAGAGGTCGGCAGATTCTTATTTTCTGGGGGGTGGATGCTCAGGAAATTCCAGGGGAAACCACTGAAACCTGATCATGTCCTTGTGTTTGTCAGGCTTCCTTCTGCATGACCTTGTCACGGGCGGGATTCCTCACACTGGCCCCCGACATCTCCCCCTTTTTTACAATTTTTTTTTTTTAAAATCAGGTGCACTTCTTTTGCGAGATTCCGAATGCTCTGCCAAAGAATCTTGACAATACAAGGAAGAATGATTACGAACAGCAAGATTATAAACAGTAGACAGAATAGTCTTTCCAAAAATGAAGTTAGGGAAAGTGTGGAAAAAGTCATTGGCTTCTCCTGTGGCAGTAAAATCTAATTGGGAATGTTCCAAGGTCTGAATCTGATTGTGAAGTTTCCCTAAGTCTAAACTACTATCTGAGCTGTTCCAAATACCTAAAATATGATTTCTCAACATATTGGGCATTTGCACTTGTTGAGTCAAATGACATTGCTGCCACAGTAACAATAACAATAACAGTAACAGTTGTTGTTACACAGCAAGAACATAATTATCATATCAATAAGTTGTTACAGTTACAGGGTGTCTTTAAAGCAACAAAAGAGCAAATATTATTTTAAGAAGTTAAACATGATGAAAGCATACATTGTTCACAAGGCACTACACTGGGTCCATTTGTACATTAAGTTTTCCGGAATTATTGGTGAAAAGAAAAACATAAGGAGAGGGTAGACAAGCTAAAATAGAGTAAATAGAGTCATTTTCTGGTCAGAGTTTGCACTGAAGTAGCTGTAAGTCCCGCTGGGATCTCAATGTTTATCTTGTCTCTCCTGCCAGCATGAACTTCGGCCCTTGCCCCGCCCTCTGCTGAAATGGCTTCGGGTCTAGCAGCGGCCAAGCGAGACAAAAACTGAGCAAATAGTATACAGTTCCCATATATCTCCTTTCCCCATCATCCCTCTATCCCATAGTTTTTGCAGATGGACGCTGGTGCTGCTAAGGGGCTGCGAGTGCGGCACACTGGGTTCTGTCAGTCAGTCAGGCTGGCCCCACCCGCGGCTCCCACTTGGCTGTTTCATGTGGCGGTGGCAGAGGAGTTCCCTTTTTGTTTTGTGGTGAATCAGTCTGTCCGGGATCCAAATTGACGAATCTGCATCCTGTGGAAAAAATACAAACACTTGCTTGACCGGCAGTTAATTTTGGGTCGGGATCTTTTTATTATTGTCTGGAGAGGAGGTCTTTTCACTTTACCAATGGCTTTACATTTTATTTTTCCAGACAAATCAGCATTTCATTTATCATAAAGAGGGCATGTTGTAAAATCTGATGGGGGAAAACTATACTTAAATTCTTATTTTATAATGTTTGGATTAACAAAGCATGTGAGGGTAAATGATGCAAGATTTGACCACAATAATTTCCTATAGCAATCTGCCAATCATCACCAAACATTTGAAAAGCATTGTTTTCTGTCATATGGAATTACAATTTTTGATGGCTCTTCACTAAACAACTTAATAAATCAATATACTTGAATTAATCTTTATAATTAATATATTAATTAATATGTATTGCAACAATACAACATGTAAACAACCAATACCAACCAACACAAACCAATGCACTGCAATAATATATGTCACACACATAATATAATTATACAGTATACATAATATATGTTATCAAAGCATGCCAATCTCTGCCAATTAATATTAGCCACATACATATTATATTACTGCAATATACACATTATGTATATATAATTATACAGTATATGTTCAATATGCATATATAATATGCATATTAATTTATATATGAATAGAATTATGTATACCCCCCTATTTTTTTTCCACTATGTAATTCTTTCATATTTCTGCATATTAGTGTTTTACCAACACTACAACCATAAAGAACACAATTTCAAGTACTGTACTTTTTAGTTTGGTGACATCACAGTCTACAGACTCATTTACTTATATTAGACAAGATTAACCCATTCAAATTACTGTAGTTTTTAAATGCACATAAAATACAGAAATTGATGAAATTAAAATCTTTAGGATCTTATTATTATTATCTTTAGGATCTTATTATTTTCTGTAAGTTTAATTACCAGTCCCCATGATCACCAATGGTTATGGCTCAATTTAACTACACCAATTTATCAACCTTTCATAATCTTAAAGATAACATAAGTGAAAATTACAATTTCTTATCAAAAATTTTAGGGTTTCCCAAATTTAAATATTTGCTCTCCCTCCTTCCATCACCTTAAGACTAAAAATAACCACATCTCGCCTGCAACATTCTTTAGCAATCATTTGATGTATAAAATTTAACTATGCTCCCAGTTATTTTAAGACACAAAAAATGGCTGCCTACCAATCTGTCTTGTCACAAGTTAGAAATACTATATTTAAGAATTAACATGAGGGTTTCAAGTTTCTTCCAGTTTAGACATTTATACCTTTGTGCTTGTCGCTTCCGGATGTTACTGTAACATTGTTATTTGTATAACCCATGTTTATGTTCCTTACATGTAATCCTTTAAAACACTAGTAATTTAAAACACTAGTAGGTATACCTTTATTATATTTTATTTATGCCCATACCCATTCAGGCAAACTGTAATTAGGCAAATATATTTATATTATGTATTTATATCAGTATATGAAGTATTGTTAATTGTACCGCCTATTGATAACTAAGAAATTGAGAAATCCCTTCTCCAAGCAACTCCTATTGAAACAGCTCGTCCCTCCTCCATAGGGTACAGGGGAGCGAAGGAACTACATAGAGTTAGGAAAGTTTCACAGGTATCCTCAAACTGCCAAGCTAACATTTTTGAACTTTTAACTACTGTGGGGGCTTGAGGGCAAATGAAACAAAATTTGACCCTTAAAATCTATCAGAGCAACTTGCCAAATCATCACTATTCTGTAAAAGACTTGCAGTTGATCCTTATNAAGTTTCACAGGTATCCTCAAACTGCCAAGCTAACACTTTTGAACTTTTAACTACTGTGGGGGCTTGAGGGCAAATGAAACAAAATTTGACCCTTAAAATCTATCAGAGCAACTTGCCAAATCATCACTATTCTGTAAAAGACTTGCAGTTGATCTTTATTGGATGGAATTACTATATTTGTTACTTCTTTTCCAAAAAGTTTCATACTTCTATTTCTTCTTTTTAAAATTAATTGTGCCACCAAGTTGGGATAAGATGAAACTATTTTCCTTGGGGTCACTGGTAGATGGAAGCAAGGGGCCTTCTTGTCACAAACATCTTGTTTTGTGGCAAGAATAATTTAATTTCATCTTTTGGCAATATTAATCTTAATTAACTGATCATTTAAGCCTCATTCACTTTAACAAAAGCCAACTCTGTCTCACTAGTCAACCTTTTCCTAGAACTGGGATTAGGGTTGTTTTTTAAGCAATCAAACAAAAGGCTTTAAATCTGCAGTAGTCAGTTTTAAATGTGGGCATATCCAATTAATATCGCCTAATGATTTCTGGAAATCATTTAAAGTTAGTAAACGATCTCTCTGCAGCTTTAAAGGGACATTATCAGTTTTAAAAACTTTTGGCAAATCTAAATATAAGAAGCAAGTAAAGAGCTGTTACACAATATTTTTATAAGCTTTTCCAATGATCTTTCTATGACCCAAATCTTGTCTATAGCTTTTTAGGTGACAAGTAACCATCTAACCTTTGCTTGAATACTTCCAGCAACAGGGAGCTCACTACTCACCAAGGTTTTAAACTCTTTCTCACTTCTTCCTCTACAGCATTCCCATCCTGCATACCACTTTCTCTAATCCCACCAACTCATTTTCAATAGTATGTGTGTTGACCAGGAGCTGGACCAGTCTTTCCCAGAAATGCAAGAAACGTCTGCTTTAGTGTCTAACAGCCCTGACATTTTATTCCTTGGATGAAAACATCTTTTAAAGGTCTAGAAGCTGTAATTTTCTGCACCCAAAAAGCTAGATCTAAATTCTCTGGGGCTCTTAGCTTGAGAAGTCAAGGTTTTTCTGTCTGGTAATAAGGTAAAAACAAAAGCTGTGCTATTTTTTGACCTCTATTAATTTGCTCAGTTTTAGCAGGTGGCAAGATCAAAACTTTAATTTCCTTAGTATAATCAGAATCTACTACACCAGACACCACTGAAATTCCTTGAAAAGAAAGCAAGCTACGCCCTAACACAAGTCCTACATGCCCTCAGCCAGGAGGCTATCCGCTCCCATTGGAATCTGAGCAACCGGCACATCAGGGGTTAATATTGTTGCCGTGGTGGAGCTGAGGTCTAGTCCTGAGCTGCTGCTGCTACCTGGGGTTAATTGGTGTGGCTTTTTGTCTCTGTTTAGCAGGACACTGACAGTGAAAATGTCCCATTTGGCCACAAGAGAAATATTTTATATTTGTAAAATCCTTCTTATTATGATTATTTTTCTTTCTTTTTTTCTTTTTCTTTTCATTTTCTCTATTTCTTTTCTTTCTCTTTTTTTTCTTGGGTGAGGCACCCGAGGGGATTTTTTGCAAGGAGCAGTCTCTGTTTTAAAAGCTCTTTTGCTCAAAAATATTCTCTCTATCCTTTTCAACCTTAGGCAATGTTCTGGGAGGCTTTGGATGCAAAGTGGGGAGTTCTTAAGCCCTGGGGAGATGCAAGCAGAGGTTGCAGTGTTTCCTTAAATAAGATAGATTTTTTTAAAGGTTTGGCTTGTGTAGAGGGGGAGGGGACTCTCCAGGGCGCTCGCCTGCTGTGTCCTGTAAGCACTCTCCTTCCTCGGGAGGAAGAATACAGTCTCCCTCATTTTCTTTGCCAATGGCAGAAAATATGATCTGCGTAGAAGGTGGAGGCCCACTACCATCCACCGCTATAGCATCTCCCATAGACTATCTATCTAACAGCCTCATAACGGGGGTCCAGAACATTTCTAATCATATTCCACAGAGCAAAAGCATTTACAGGAACTTTTTCTGGCTCATGCAAAGTATAATAAGTTTTTAGCTGTTTTGTACCTTCACCCAATTATCTAAATCCCTTTTCTGGAAACCAAGGACATTGCTCTTGTAACACTAGCCTTTTTATCTTTA
>SJYS01021547.1:170894-181526 GCA_006410695.1 Philantomba maxwellii
TTTTTATTTATTTATTTTTTTTAGTTTAGTACTATTTATAAAATATATATATATATATTTTATTGAAGTACAGTTGACTTACAACATTTCAGATGCACAGCAAGGTGATTCAGTTATACAAGTACACATATATTATTTTTTAAATTATTTTTCATAAGTTATTAGAAGATATTGACTATAGTTCCCTATGCTATACAGTAAACCTTTGTTGCTTATTGCATATCTATTTTTTAATTAGAAATCTAGGATTCTATTCATACTAAGTCAAACAAGTGGAATCAAAATGTCATAATCATTTAGTTAGACAAAAATTCATGTTTTCTAAAATATATATATTATACCTTTTTACATATATATGTGTGTACCAAAGCTTTTCTACTACACTGATAAAGGCTTGAGAAAGAACATTAAAAAAACAAAAGGAAGAGATGGAGAAACTGGAGAACATAAATTAAATGAAATGGGAACACTGAATATGAAATAGAAAAAGTGAAACAAACTAGATAAAAGTAAAAGACCATCATATAGTCCAGTTATTTTTAAACATGACTGATCATTAAAAACATATCTGGAGCTCTGGGGGGGGAGGGGAATAATACCGGAGCATTTGTATTTTTCAAAAAAATTTTCAAGATAATACTGATATGCATATGGATTTTAAAAAGTGATTACAGGTTTTTCTATTAGATCCTAGTTTGGGTTATATAGAGTTCTACTATTTTTCTGTTGACCAATCATGATGCAATGATATTAAGTGAGTAATGCTTCCATAATCACAATAGTAAAAGATGTTTATCAGTTTTCACAGTCAAGAGCCAAACAAAAAAATAAAAGATAATGATAATTGCAAGCCATAATGGGAACATGATTAACCTAACAATACAATTGCATACAATCCGGGGTGGCAGGGGCTCAAGCAGAGTGATGTGGTAAGTGAGAGTGCACACATGCACAGGTTTCCATTCACCCTGTCAGTCTATGTCTTTTGGTTGGTATTTCATCCATTTACAGTTAAGGTAATTATCAATATGCAGGATCCTACTACCGTTTTCTTAATTGTTTTGGGTTTATTTTCTGTAGGTCTTTTCCTGCTCTTGTGTGTCCTGCCTAGACAAGTTCCTTTAGTATTTGTTGTAAAGCTGGATTGGTGGTGCTGAATTCTCTTAACTTTTGCTTGTCTGAAAATCTTTTGATTTTCCCATCAAATCTGAAGGAGAGTCTTGCTGGGTAAAGTATTCTTGGTTGTAGGTTCTTCCCTTTCATCAATTTAAATATATCATGCCATTCCCTCTGGCT
Source organism: Philantomba maxwellii (assembly GCA_006410695.1). Classification (NCBI taxonomy): domain Eukaryota; kingdom Metazoa; phylum Chordata; class Mammalia; order Artiodactyla; family Bovidae; genus Philantomba; species Philantomba maxwellii. The sequence continues at coordinate 172,191 of SJYS01021547.1, forward strand.
TGTAGAGTTTCTGTTAAGAAATCAGCTGATAGTCTGATGGGAGTTCACTTGTTTGTTATTTGTCATTTTTCCCTTGTTGCTTTTAATATTTTATCTCTGTCTTTAATTTTTGTCAGTGTGATTACTACATGCCTCAGTGTGTTCCTCCTTGGATTTATCCTGCCTAGGACTCTCTGTGCTTCCTGGACTTTGTTGACTATTTCCTTTCCCATGTTCAGGAAGTTTTCAGCTATTATCTCTTCAAATATTTACTCAGGTTCTTTCTATCTCTCTTCTCCTTCTGGGACCCCTGTAATGTGAATGTTGGTGTGTTTAATGCTGTCACAGAGGTCCTTAGGCTGCCTTCATTTCTTTTCATTCTTTTTTCTACATATTATTCTGTGGCAGTAATTTCCAGCGTTCTGTCCTCCAGATCATTTATTCATTCTTCTGCCTCAGATATTCTGCAATTGATTCCTTCTAGTGTATTATTCATCTCTGTTTGTTTGTTCTTTAGTTCTTCTAGGTCTTTTGGTAAACTCTTATATCTTCTCAATCTTTGCCTCCATTCTTTTCCCAAGATCCTGGATCATCTTCACTATCATTATTCTCAATTATTTTTCTGGAAGGTGGAGTATCTCCACTTCATTTAGTTGTTTTCCTGGGGTTTTATCTTGTCCCTTCACCTGGGACATAACTTTCTGCTTTTTCATCGTGATTAACCTTCTGTAATATGGTTTTTGTTTTAGCTGCTGTGAGACTGTGCTTCTTCTTGCTTCTCTCTGCCCTCTGATGGATGAGGCTAACTGGCCTGTGTAAGCTTCTTGATGGGAGAGCTGGTGGTGGGAAAACTTGAGTCTTGCTCTGGTGGGCAGGGCCTTGCTCAGTAATGCTTTCATTTAATTGTCTGCTGATGGATGGGGTTCACTCCCTCCTTGGTAGTTGTTTGGCCTGAGGTGACCCAGCCCTGTGGTCTACAGGCTCTGTGGTAGGGTTAATGGCAAACTCTAAGAGGGTTTTATGCCAAGGGGGACCTTCCAGTGCCTTCATTCCTGTGGTGAGCCCCTGATGACCCAGCACCTCCCCCCAACACACACACAGGAGGCCCTCCAATACTAGCAGATTTCTTTGGTTCAAGCTAGTGTGGGATCACTGTTCCTCTCCTCTGCCTCTTGGTGCACATAAAATTTTGTTTGTGCCCTCCAATACTGAAGTTTCTATTTATCCCAGCCCTCTGCAAGTCCTATAATCAAATCCCGCTGGCCTTCAAGGCCAGATTCCATGGGAATTCCCAGTGCCTTTGTTGGATCCCTATGCTGGGAAGCCTGACATGGGGTTCAGAAACTTCATAACTGAGGGAGAACTTCTTTGGTATTACTGTTCTCCAGTCTGTGGCTCACCCACCCAGCAGGTATGGGATTTGATTTTATCATGATTGTGACCCTCCTACTGTCTGGCTACAGCTTCTTCTTTGTCTTTGGACATGGGCTATCTTTTTTTGCGTGGTTTCCAGTGTACCCTCAATGGTTGTTCAACAGCAAGTTGCAAATTTGGTGCTTTCGCAGGCGGAGATGAGCACATATCCTACTCTGCCTTCTTGAACCAGAAATTGTTAGTTTGGTACTATTGACAACATGCTGTGTCAGCCAGTATATAGAGAAACAGACGCTTTTACATTATTCTTATGCAGATATAATGAAAATAATTTCTCTGGAGAAAAAACTGAAATCTATCAAATTTTAAATGAGCATCCATTATACCAATCTCACTTCCAGGAATCCATGTTACAATTATGCACACCTAAGTTTGCAAAGATATGAACGAGGGTATTCACTGAAAAATTGTTTATAATTTTTAAAAAAAATTTGGAATCAATCTAAATGTCCACCCATTTAGAAATATGCATATACTAATTCATATATAAATGATAATATGTATAATACTGTTTTATATATTATTGCTTTCCTTAAAAATACATCTTAGAGATTGTTTCTTTTCAGGACACATGTGTAGATCTGATCTATTCATTTTAACAACTACATAAACCATCCTTCCTATTTTTGATACCTTTCTTTCTGCATTTCACAAGCTGTTCCACAGAGCTAGGTCCACACTCTCTCTTTTTCTCATTAAAAAAAGAAAGGAATAAAGCCCTCATTCACCCTTCGTTTCTCTTCATCTGAAGCCCTGTCTCTCAGTTCCCATAAATGGATAAGCTTATCAAGAGAGTATCACCAGCCATTCCTCAAATCTCTCATCTGTCCCCACTCCCATCCTTCCAACAAAAGAGCCCTACTAAGATTATCAGGATCATTCACATCCCTGGATACCAACGATGTTTTTTTTCTCCAATCAGTGGTCTTGTTTATCATGTTTACCACTCTGCAGGCTCTCCTTGGCTTCTGTGATGAAAGGGTCTCCTGTTTTTCATTCTACTTTTATAACCATTTATTTCCCACCTTCTGTCTGGCCATTAACTCTTAGAGTTGCTCCAGTCTCAGTCTTAGGTCATCTCCTCTCCTCACTCTACTCTCTCTATTGGCAAAAATAAACCCAAGGATGGGGCTTCCCTAGCAGTCCAGTGGGTAAGACTCTGCCCCCAATGCAGGGGGTGTGATTTAAGCACCAGTCTCTGGTTGGGGAGCTAAGATTTCACATGCCTCCTGGCAAAAATACCATAAAACAAAAGCAATATTGTAACAAATTCAATAAAGACTTTTTAAATGGTACACAGTAAGAAAAATCTTCTAAAAATAGGACCTAAGGCATCAATTTATCAAGTGTCCTATATATCCAGCCCTCATCTCTCCTCTAATTTCTAGACTTGCTTATACAACTGCCTGTTTGACCAGCATCTTTCCTTAACTGTGACCTTTTGGAAGTACCTCAAATTCAGTATGTTCAAAGTTAGCTCAAAAACTCCTCCAAAATCTAGGTTTAATTTCCAATATTCCCTATGTCACTGGATGCTACTTTAGTAGCATGTGACTAACACGCTACTGGATGTTAGTCACTCAGTCGTATCTGACTCTTTGTGACCCCGTGGACTATAGCCTACCAGGCTCCTCTGTCCAGGGAATTCTCCAGGCAAGAATACTGGAGTGGGTAGCCATTCCCTTCTCCAGGGAATCTTCCCAACCCAGGAATAGAACCTGGTCTCCTGAATTGCAGGCAGATTCTTTACCATCTGAGCCACAAGTGGTAAAAGCTGGATACCTCAGAACTGTCTTGAACACTTTCCTCTCTCCCTGAACCAATCACAAAAGCATGCCTACTTAATCTCTTAAAGCTCTTACAAATATGTCCACTGCTTGTCCGTCTCCACCCCAGCCCTAGAATGCCATGGACTCTCATCTTTCATGTGGACCACAATAGAAACCTCCTAAGTGTATCATCTACTCTTTCTAATTCAGTCTCACAATAGCAGTGATTTGCTCAGTATCCAAGAATGTCACATCCCTGCCTAGGAATATGACTGGTTCTCATGGAAAAAGAGCCAGAAAGTGAATCGATGACTAAAGTGTTCAGCTATTAGAAGAGGTAAGAGGGAAAACGAAATCATCTGGGGCTAGAAGTTGATAAAGGTTTAAAGAAACAAGTTTCAGCTGGATCTTGTCAAGTATTGGGTTGGCCAAGAAGTTTTTTCAGGTTTTTCTGTAAGATGTTCTGGAAAAAAACAGAACAAAAATTTGACCAACCGGGTATATAGGCTCTAGAGTATAGAAAGGAAAAGGAAGTCCTTTCCAGATCATGTGAATAGCTATTGGGAAAAAAAAAAAACCACAGAGGAGACCATGGGCATATCAGGTGAGAAGATCAGCCAGGGTGAACAATAATATTAAACCAGGGGGTGGAAGATGAGAGATACTACAAAGCCTAAAAAGAGTTTGCAAAACAGAGCACAAGAAAAAAACAGACAAGTATTGTTCAGACAGACTTCAGAACCAGAATTAATCCACAGGACAGACCATAGTTCAAAAAGTCTTTATTATTTACATGAGTGTCAGTGGGAATTCTATGTGGTTCTGGTAGACCTGTCCATTTACAACAGGCAAGACTTTTTAAAACCTGGAACTAAGACTAAAGGAGCCATAGTATAGCTCTCCAAGGTAAACAGGAGTCGAAAGAGACATATGGGCTGGAGACCAGAGCAGCATCAGTAATCCTGAAAGGAAACTGTGACATGCTGCCAAACACCTGGCTGGTGTATGGCCTGGGGTCGAGGTATACGCCCAGACAGAGCTGCAGTGTTGTGACCCAAGGGTCATGAAGGAAGCTTCAGGGGCTTGTCTAGGTGCCCTACATCTTGGGGTCTGGTAGGCAGCAAACTTAATTCTTTAAAATGTCAACTTTATTGAGTTATAATTGATAAATAAAATTATAACATATTTAAAGCATAATTAAAACATAATTAAAATTATAACATATTTAAATCTATTTATAACAGATTTAATACACACAATAAGACTTAATTCTATTACTCAGCCACAAAAATGAATGACACTGGGTCATCTGTAGAGATGTAGATGAACCTAGAGAGTGTCATACAGAGTAAAATAAGACAGAAAGAAAAAACAAATATCATATATTAATGTATATGTGTGGAATCCCGGAAAATGGTATAGATGATCTTATCTACAAAGCAGAAATAGAGACACAGACATAGAGAACAAATGTAGGGATAGAAAGCATGGAGGGAGAAGAAGGGGGCAATAAACTGATAGATTGGGAATGACATATATACCCTATTGAGACTATGCATAAGATAGATGACTAAAGAGAACTGACTAGACAACACAGGGAATTCTACTCAATGCTCTACTCAATGACCTACATGGAAGGAAATCCAAAAAAAGAGGGGATATATGTATTTGTTGGAGAAGGAGATGTATCCTTGTATCCAGTATCCTTGCCTGGAAAATTCCATGGACAGAGGAGACTGGTGGGCTGCAGTTCATAGAGTCACAAAGAGTCGGGCACGACTGAGCAACAAACACACACATATGTATATGTCTAGCTGATTCACTTTTCTGTTCAGTAGAAACCAACACAACACACAACATTCTAAAACAACTGTACTCCAGTAAAAATTAATTTTAAGAATTTTTTGAAAACCTTAATTCTAAAAATAACTAATTCTAAAAAAAAAAAAAAAATTCAAAACTGACCTGTTTGCTGCACTGGCTGCTGCTTTGTCTGGAGTGATATATCAGGGAGCTCAAAAAGTTCAACAATTATGTCCATCATCAATCTTTTCACTAAAAGTCTTTTCAGTAAATCTGCCTCAACAGATTTGCTAAATAGTGAAAGCACTTCTACCTCTGACATTAGCAATGGTGACATCTCTGCCTAAGTTAGAGAAAATTCTAGATTTTTTTCTGCCCAAGTCTGCTCCTTCCCTGGTCTTCACTCTCGTAGTAAATGACATCACTTTCCACTTGTCAAGCAGGATATGCGAAATATATGTGGAAGTCATTTTTGACTGCTCACGACGTCTGTCATCTCACATTAAATCTATTATCAAGGTCTTGTTGGCTCTTTTTTTTTCACATCATAAATATGACCACTTTTCACTACCACTATCTCTACCCACCCTCATCCGAGATCCATCATCTCTCACTGTGGTCCCTGAAGTAGTCTGCAAAAGATGACAGCTTGCTTAAATCTTCCCCACTGTGATAGATACTGCTAGTTATCTGCAATATCCATTCTGCCATTATTTCTTACTAATGGACCCCTGATTTTGATCAGGGATACAAAATAAGCAACCCAATACCCACCTTCTGTGTTTCTCTTGTAGCTAAAGATAGCCATTTGACCCACTTCTAGCCAAAGAGAAATACTCAGAATAATCCCAAGTAGAGCTTCCAAAAGAGCTTTTTGGAAAGAACAGACTAAAAACTACACTTTGCTCTCTTTCTACTTCCTTCTAGGAAAGTGGTCATGATATTTCAAAATGAAACAGCTGTATTGCAGCCAAGAGAGAAAAGCCGCATGCTAAGCATGGTGCACAGGAAAGTGGAGGAAGCCTGGTTCCTTGAGGACTTCCCTGAACCCGACGAGGATGGACACTTGCTTTCAGTGTTTTAATTGTGTAAAACAAATACAACCTTGGCTTGTTTTAGATGTTGTTTGTAGGTTTCTCTGCTGTTTTCACTAAAAGCATTCTTAATAGATAAAACTCCTTTTCGTTCAAGCCTCCAGATAGTAATCAACATGAGCTTAACAAGACTAGGTTCCCATCAAACCCAGAAAAAATTCCAAAGGCCTTATAAAGTCTTTATAAAGATAGCCCCTGGCTATCTTCCAGTATTCTTGCCTGGAGAATCCTGTGGACAGAGGAGCCTGGTGGGCTGCTGTCCATGGGGTCGCACAGAGTCAGACATGACTGAAGCGACTTAGCATGCATGCATGTATTGGAGAAGGAAATGGCAACCCACTCCAATATTCTTGCCTGGAGAATCCCAGGGACAGAGGAGCCTGGTGGCCGTCTTTGGGGTCACACAGAGTCAGACACAACTGAAGCAACTTAGCAGCAGCAGCTGCTGCTGCCTATGTTTCTAAACTCTTCTTTACTTCTCCTATTGTTACACTAGCCTTTCTGCCACTAAAACAGTGTGTGTGGTTTTGAAAGGAGATTATTATTAGAGTAGAACTTATACTTCTCTTCTTTAAGTATCCAACATTCATCTACCAAAGGACTAACATAGTCTTAGCTCCCTTATTTTTATTTCAACAGTCTTGGCACCAATCTATGCCCTCCTCACCCATACTGGGGAGACCAGGAGTTAGACAGGACCATTGTGACTTCTTTCCCCTGGCTTCCTCCACCTCTACAACCTTCCTCTCCATCTTTATTACAACCTCTGCTGGGTCATCCTATTGGGTAGATCCTCAAAAAGCTATCCACCTTGAATGTAAGAGGCCTATGTCTGATTCCTTAATTTCATTAATAGATAATTTGCTTATTCAACTTTTCAGCTTCTAATCTTTTGATTTGCCCCAAGAATGTCTAAAATGGCACTCAACTTAGATGATACAGCTCCTAAATATATGAAGAAATCTCCTCACTGGGCTGCTAAGGCTACTTGTGAAATTTATATCTCTGAGTTGGAATAATTATGCTACTAGATTGTACCTTCAATAATCCTATGGGTTTATTAAGTTTCACTGGGTTCATTGAAATAAAGCTGAGGAACTTTATTATGATATACTGAATCTCACAAGCTTTAAAGAGCACAGTATAATTCTGATTAAGAATCTCAAATGATTTTGCTTCAAAATAGAATCAATGCACATGAATCCTAAAAATTAGATTGTTGTTTATTTGTTAAGTTGTGTGTGACTCTTTGCAACCCCAAGGAAACCTGTCGCCATCTCCAGGCCCCTCTGTCCATGGAATTTCCCAGTCAAGAATACTGCCATTTCCTGCTCCAGGGGATCTTCCTGACCCAGAGATCAAAGCCACGTCTCCTGTGTCTTCTGCACTGGCAGGCTTTCTTTACCACTGAGCCACCTTGCCTGAGATCAAACTCTTCAGTACTCTTCCCAAATAGTCATTTTGCATACAAAGCTTCTCCAATCCAAGATGGGAGGTGAATTCAATACCACAATGCACTTGACCCCACCTCCTACAGTAATAAAAATAAAGCCAAAAGTAAGCAAATGGGGCCTAATTAAACTTAAAAGCTTTTGCATAGCAAAGGAAACCATAAAAATGACAAAAAGACAGCCCTCAGAATGGGAGAAGATATTTGTAAATGAAGCAACTGAAAAAGGATAAATATCCAAAATATACACTCAGCTTATGTAGTTCAATATTAAAAAAAAAATTTTCAATCAAAACGTGCAGAAGACATGCAGACTGCCAACAAACACATGAAAAGAGGCTCAGTATCACCAATAACTAGAGAAACGCAGATCAAAAGTACAATGAGATATCACCTCACACCCATGAGAATGGCCATCATCAAAAAATCTATAAACAATAAATGCTGAAGAAGGTGTGGAGAAAACAGAACTCTTTTGTACTGTTGATGGGAATGTAAATTGATACAGCCACTAAGGAGAACAGTATGGAGGTTCCTTTAAAAACTAAAAATAGGACTGCCAAGCGACCCAGCGATTATACTCCTGAGCATACCTGGCGGTGGTGGTGGTTTAGTCGCTAAGTTGTATCCAACTCTTGCAACCCCATGGACTAGAGCCTGCCAGGCTCCTCCGTCTGTGGGATTCTCCAGGTGAGAATACTGAAATGGGTTGCCATTTCCTTCTCCAGGGGATCTTCCCGACCCAGTAATCAAACCCAGGTCTCCTTCATTGCAGGCAGATTCTTTACCAACTGAGCTATAAGGGAAGCCTTGTGGTTCTCAGGTTTCTTAAAGGGGATGCACCCAGATTTCCATGGACTGGACTGTAGGTCCCTAATTCTGTACACTCTCTTCCCACTTAGCAAGTTCCTGGAACACAGGCCTGTTTGGAAGGGGCTTAACCATTCTACAGTGCTGCAATCTCCCCTAGCCCCTGTTAATCCAGTAGCTCTTTCTGTACACAAATGGTTCCCACCCTAGGCCCTCTTAGGTCTTAAGTCCATGGACATATACCTACATGAGCTTTTTCTTCAGGACACATGGCTCCTGTGGTAGGTCTCAGAAGACAGCTATCCCTCAGTTTTCCCATGGGACATCCACTAAGTTCAAGGGCCCCAATTCAGGCTACTGCCAAATACTGCTGTTTGCAAACCATTTGCCCCAAATGACTGTGGATCCACAAATAATCTTCACATCCAGGGCATGAGATCCTGGTGCAGGGGCCCTTCAGACTTTTCCAGGAAGCCTCAGGAAGCAATAGAAGAAGGCCAGATTTACACTGAGAGCAGTTCGTTGTCCTCCTGATATTTCCTTTAGGGCACACAAAGTTAAAGAGTAAAAGTAGCTTAAACAGTAGACCTATGGAGGACAAAAGTGCAATGCTATGCAGCATCATGTGACAGTACAGGAGGCGCGGAGCCTCATCAAGAAGTCCCCACTCCTCCTGGGAGAAATATATGCCCACGTCCCCAAAGACCACAAGGCTCTCAGCGAGCATCATCGCCGAGGCTTCTGCCACCAGTCGTAGGAAGAGCAAGGATGAACCACAGGCAATGCGGTCAACTACGGTCTCAGGGGGGCCAATGCCTCTCCTCTCGTATTTCAAAAAAGATACATGCACTCTAATGTTCAGTGCAGCACTATTTACAATAGCCAGGACATGGAACCAATGTTAATGTCTATTAACAGAGGACTGGATAGAGAAGATGTGGTATATACATGCAATGGAATATTATGCAGCATTAAAAGGAACGAAATTGGGTCATTT
>SJYS01021550.1:5443-19815 GCA_006410695.1 Philantomba maxwellii
TTTTTTTCTTGGAAAACCTTTTCAAAACTTGAAATCAGAGATTCTTATTTTCCAATAGTGAGAGTATTAAAAATAAAACAATTCTCAAGAAACAAGATTGTTGAAATATGAAAAATTCCCAACAATTGATAAGATACTCTGGAGCAAGGTCTCTAACAACACGCAATGTTGAGGCATAATGATTTTTCTCATAATTGCCAATTCTGTAAAAGTAAGAAAAACAAATCCAGGAGGAATTGTTTGGCAAGTTTCATGAATCTAGCTTAAGCTTTGCATTTTTGGTGCTCATACCTTGCACTTCCTTCAGTTACAGGAGCTAAGAAAGGCAGCATCAACGCCAAGTGTAAGTGACTGTAGGGGAGCTGTGATTGGCAGATGGGTGAGGGGCCATGAGTGAGCTATGGCTCCCATTGCGGACTTAAATGTTAATACTTGATGTAAAAACTCAAGTGATGCCAGGCAGGACATTTAGGACATAAGTGAATAAATGAACTGTTTATAAACTGACATTTGGCTCTTCATTCCACATCCCCAGAAAGTTTGGGTTTTCAAGTTGACCCCCACACTTTTTTAAAATAACATATTCTCACTAGGAAAATGGGAGATCACTTTGCATTTGGCTGTCAGGGAAAGTTTTCCGCCCGCCTTGGCTGTGGGGTAAGAATTTAACTACGTCTCCTCTGGTCGTTTAACTTCCAACACAGCCAAGGCAGCGCTGATAGAAATAAATGTGGAAGCAGGGCTGCAGCTTGGGAGCTGATGTGCATTAGAACTTCCCTGAACACCACGAGTTTGCAGTTTTTAGGATGCCCTGAGTTGACCTGCAGAGGTAATTTAACTAGTTTGCTACCCATTTAAGCCTCAGGCATGTTCAAGGTATACGTCTTTTTTCCCCCATCAGGATTCTAACAGTATAATTTATTTTCTCCATTAGTGTTCACTCCTGAATGCTGGTTCGGATGCTTTTTGGGAAGACATGGAGCCACTTGACAGTGTGGGTTTTGGCTTTGCTAAAATTAATGAAATTAAATTAGTGGCTCCAGGCACTGGATGGTGGTCTTTTAAATTTTCTCCCTTGTAAGCAGGAAGGTAACTGATTGTACTCTTCAGTATCACTGCAGGTGAGTGAGTTGGCACAGGTGTGGCAGGTGTGTGGGTATAGGCTGACACAGGTTTTGGCACATGTAGGTGGTAGCTTGGCACAGGTGTGTCCTGGGCTTAAACAGAGTCCCCGGAGGTTGACCATCTGCCCTTTGCCTGCAGACCTCGGCTCCCACCCTGGGCTCTGTCTAGCCCTCCCTCCCGCTGAAGTGGGCTCACTGGAAGATGGAGAAAGAGCTTATGTCTCTTGGAGTTAGGTTACCATAGTGTTAGTCGCTCAGGCATGTCTGACTCTTTTCGACCTCATGGATGGAGTCCACCAGGCTCCTCTTGTCCATGGGTTTCTCCAGGCAAGAATACTGGAACAGGATGCCATTCCCCTCTTCATGGGATCTTCCTGACCCAGGGACTGAACCTGGATCTCTGGCACTGTAGGCAGATTCTTTACCAGTTGAGCCCAGGGAAGCCAAAATCACATCCCACTGTCCCTGGGTGGACTTGAATCACCAACATTTTGTTTAACAGCTGAATGTACTAACCAATTGCGCCAGAGTTCCCCATCAGAATGCCTGTGTGCAGGTGTGTGGAGGGGTGTGTGTGTGGGTGTGTGTGTGTGGGTGTGTGTGTGTGTGTGTGTCTAGCGGCTGAGTCCTTTCCTCAAAACCCAGTCCTCTTCTCCCCAGACTGGCAGACAGGTGGGGACTGTGGTCATCTGGCCAGCCTCTCTGCACCTGGCCTGCCCACTCCAGAGTCCCAACCCTGCTCTCAGCTGGACATCTCGGACACCTGGGTTCCTTTTTGCCTTGAGTCCAGAGGTCAGCCTCACCTAGGGGGACCCGCAGCCCAGAAGAAGCTCTGTGGAGGTCTGAACCCCCTGTGGGAGACAGGCTCAAATCTTTCCCTGAAGGATGCCCCTAGGCCCGTCAAGGGAGTGGCTGCCCAGGCTTGTCTGCAGCATTCAGTGCCAGTCCTCAGGTGACCGCTAGGGGGCAGTGTGGCCCCACTGCTGCCGCCTGATGCCGCGGCCCGGCCCCGCTGGGTGAGCAGCGCTGTGAGCTGCAGCTCAGAGCACAGCCACGGCTGTCGTCACGGCCGACACCCGCTGCTTCTCCCCCTCGACCACAGCCGCAGATCAGAAACCCTTTCTTGCCTCTGAGCCCCGGAACGCCCCCTTCATGGGACTCCTGGGGGCTGAGCAGCCGGAAATCTCACTTGGCTTGTGGCATATTCTGACATTTCTTGCAAGTTTTGTTTTTAGTGTAACATTTCTGCATTCAGTTTTACGTTTCCTGGGGGAAGGAATGTATCTTCACTTTTCTTTGATTTATCCCCATCTCTGCTAGCCAACTGCTCCCCACCCCCACCGCCTCCCCCACCCCTCCACCCCTTGCCAAGCAGTCCTTAGCTTGGCACTAGGTCCAACAGGGAGAAGGCAGTGGCACCCACTCCAGTCCTCTTGCCTGGAAAATCCCATGGGTGGAGGAGCCTGGTGGGCTGCAGTCCGTGGGGTCGCCAACAGTCGGACACGACTGAGCGACTTCACTTTCACTTTCCACTTTCATGCATTGGAGAAGGAAATGGCAACCCACTCCAGTGTTCTTGCCTGGAGAATCCCCGGGACGGGGGAGCCTGGTGGGCTGCCATCTATGGGGTCACACAGAGTCAGACACGACTGAAGTGACTTAGCAGCAGCAGCAACAGGGTCTCGATGTGTATGTGTAGTGATGGGGCGATGCTGGCCGGGGAGGGATGCAGAAACCGTATGTGAGGCCCAGGCCTGCTCGGTGCTGGGTATTTCTGGGTGTGTGTGCGTTTAGTCGCTTCAGTTGTGTCTGACTGAACATAGTGTAACTCTATGCACTGCAGCCCACCAGGCTCCTCGTCCATGGGATTCTCCAGGCAAGAATCCTGGAGTGGGTTGCCACAGCCTCCTCCAGGGGATCTTCCCGACCCAGGGACTGAACGCATGTCTCCCTCCTGGCAAGCCGATTCTTTACCACAGAGCCACTGGGGAAGCCCCATTTCTGGGTACACCCAGATATTCCTAAATCCATGGCCCTCCATCCGGTCTCACTCCTCAGCTGTATTCCTCACCCTCTGTTTCCTTATCTATCAAATGCAGACAGTACTCATACATATTTGCCTCACTACCCACAAAGGATATGCTGTTTATTGTTTAGTTGCTAAGGCACACCGACTCTTGTGACCCCATGAACTGTAGCTCACCAGGCTCCTCTGTCCATGGGATTCTCCGGGCAAGAATCCTGGAGTGGGTTGCCATTGCCTTCTCCAGGGGATCTTCCCAACACAGAGATTGAACTGTCTCTACCTCTTGCACTGCAGGTGGTTTCTTTACCATCTGAGCCTCTGGGGATGGACCCATGAAAATGACATGCTTTCCCCATAACCTCTTCAGGGGCTGGAGGATTAAAAGAACAAACACAGCAGTTAGGGGCTGAAGGCCTAGGAGGCAATCCGCATCCCTTTTGAAAGCCTCTCGTCTCTGGGATGACCGCTTTGATGGCATCACGAGCTGTATATACAGCATGGCTTCTTGGCAAGCGTAGGGGGCTTCTCGGGGTCACTGATGGGAGTGACCACCAAGGGGTTCCCTGAGAACGAGGCCGCGAGGATGCTGCGGGCAGCTCATTGCCCTAAACCTCCGAGCTAGGCTGTGGTTCTTTGACCTTGTATTATGTCTCTGTTTTATGCTTTTCTAAACCCTCTCATATTTTTTTTTTTTCCCATTAGTTGGTACCCAGCCTGTTGTGGCAGCTGGGACATTTGTTGGGGAGACCATCTGGAGTCACTGAGCTGATGGTGGACGTCAGGATGGAAAGGGGATTGTTCTCTTGACACTTTCTGTCTTCTTCTCACTTTTACTCCTGCTCGGAAATGGATGCTGTTGGGAACCTCCCTGGTGGTCCAGTGGCCGAGAGCGCTTCCCAGTGCAGGGGGCCGGGGTTTGATCCTTGGTTTGGGAACTAGATCCCACATGTAACAATTAAGAGTTCACAGGCAGCGACTAAGACCCGGCACAGCCAAATAAATGAATAAATAAATATTAAGAAGAGAAGCGAATGCTGTTTTCAGGGCAGGAGGGCACCATGAGGCAGCGCCTTGGGCACCCTGGCAGTGCCATGCCTGTGTTCCTGTCACCCACATGAGTGGCCAGTCACTGCATTATCTGGTAACTTCTGAACTGGCCTCAGTTACTCAAAGTGTAGTCCGTGGACCAGCAGCATCAGCTGGAGCGCGTTGGAGCTGCAGCATCTGGGCCCACCCCAGGGCTGTGCCAGAGCCCAAGGGGGCTGCCGTCCTCCCCACGAAACCTGTGTGGTCAGCACGGCCTGTTGAGTGAATGGTCCTCAGTCATGGTAATGTGTGTTGGTGGTTGAGGGGTCCTCCTTCCCAGGCCCTCAGTGATAGATATTGGGACCCCCAGGTAGGCAGCTCTCTGCTCTGAGCTCAGGGGTCAGATTCATGCATTACAACCCCCAAGGGCCTCCTGGAGACCGCTGGACTGACTTTAGGCCCACGTGGAGGTCACTGAAGCCCAGCGGGGTCCACAGCCCGAGGACACTGTGTCTTTGGCCTCTCCCCTCTTCACAAGGCCACTTCTGACCCTTCATTCTCCTCCAGGTGGGCAGTCTTCCCCAGCGCTGACCCAAGCCAGACACTCAGCAGAAACCCTAGTCATTTCCTCTAGTGCAAAGAGAAAGGTGCCCACTTCATTAACAACATAAATCCCAGAGGGTCTGCATCAGTCTTAACTCCTAAGCACGGAGGGCCCATGTGTTCATAAAAATGCTCTGAAGAGGCCCTGGGAACCCCTGTGCCACCCCTGGTAGCATCCTCCTGTAAACACACCCATGTCCGGGAGTGGACCACATTGTCTTAGAGAGAAGGGTGTCAGCTGGAACTGAGCGGAATTCAGCCTAATGCAAAATTCATGCCAAAGGATGGATGGCAAATGAGAGATAGCTTATTAATCCAGCTTATTCAAGGCTCCTAAGAAACAGTCGGGTGGCAGAAGCAGCCCATGAATATTCTTGATGCTAATTGGGACGGTGCTTCGGGCCTCCGCTGGGNCGATGTTCACAGTCCCCTTTGGGAGCCGAAGAGTTGGGCCTGGCTGTGAGCGGCCACCTCCCGACTGTGGCCCGGCTAAGGGAGCCGTGTCCCTGCCCTGTCTGGACCACTGGATCACGGCCGTCAGTCTGTCCCCCCACACCTCCCTACGGCTGCGTACGCGTGGGAGGAGCAGGATCTGTATGGAGACGCTCCTGATGAGGAGTCAGGGGCGGGGGCGCGGGCCTGGCGTCCCAGCTCTGTGCCTGCCAGCCGCGTGGCTTCAGGGACACCTCCTGCCCCGCTTGACTTCAGCTTCCTCTCTTCCCTGTGTTCTAAGGGTTCCAAGAGTCAGGAGTGCAGAGTCCTCGAAGGGGTCTGGTGAGCGCTCGGTACACAGCAGCTGTGTCACGTGGATTCCAACGGTGGTCCCCACTGACCTCCATCCCCTGAGGGTGGCCTGGTCTACTGACTTGCTTTAAAACATTTTTAAGGACTTTTAAAAAATGTGTGTGCTCAGTCGCTTCAGTCGTGTCAGACTCTTTGCGACCCCATGGACTGTAGCCCACCAGGCTCCTCTGTCCGTGGGATTATCCAGGCAAGAATACTGGAGTGGGTTGCCATGCCCTCCTCCAGGGGATCTTCCTGACCCAGGGATCGAACCCACATCTCTTATGTCTCCTGCATTGGCAGATGGGTTCTTTACCACTAGCACCACCTGGGAAGATCCTTTTTAGATAAATATTTAAGAGTCGTTTTTAGATTTTCAGTTATTTGGCTGCGCTAGGATTTAGTTGTGGCATGTGGGCTCTCGCTCCCTGACCGGGGATCAAACTCAGGCCCCCTACAGTGGGGGAGTGGACTCAGCCACTGGACCACCAGGGAAGTCCCTAAGAGTAGCTTTAAGGTCTGAGAAAAGCTGAGAGGGAGGTGCAGAAATTTCCATAGACACCCTCACCCTCACCACATGCAATGTCCCCCACCAGAGTGGTGTCTTTGTTACAATTGATGTACTTGCACTGATATATCATTGTCACCCAAAATCCATAGTTTACTTGCGTTCCCTCTCAGTGTTGTACATTCTGTGGGTTTGGACAACTACGTAATGATATGTATCCATCATTATAGTGGCGGACAGGGTATTTCTTTTTTTCGGTTGTGCTGGATCTTAGTTGCAGCAAGCAGGATCTTAGTTCCCTGACCAGGGGTCGAACCCAGGACCCCAGCATTGGGAGCACAGAGTCTTAACCACTGGACCACCAGGGAAATCCTGCACACACAGTATTTTCACTGCCCTAAAAGCCCTCTGTGCACCACCTATTCATCTCTCTTTTCCTTCTAACCCCTCACAACCACTGAAAGGACATTTTACAGTCTCCACAGTTTTGCTTTTTTCTGGAATGTCATATGGTTGGAATAATACAGTACGTAGCCTTTTCAGATAGACTTCTTTCACTTAGTAATAGGAACTTGAGGTTTCCTCCTCGTCTGTTCAAATCCTGATGGCTCATTTCTTTTTGGTACTGAATACTATTTCATTCTCTACGTGTATCATAGTTTTCTTCTTTTTTTTTAATCCATTCACCTACTGAAGGATGTCTTGGTTGCTTCCAAGTTTTGACAATTATGAATAAAGCTGCTATAAACATCTGTGTGCAGGTTTTTGTGTGAACATNATGGCTCATTTCTTTTTGGTACTGAATACTATTTCATTCTCTACGTGTATCATAGTTTTCTTCTTTTTTTTTAATCCATTCACCTACTGAAGGATGTCTTGGTTGCTTCCAAGTTTTGACAATTATGAATAAAGCTGCTATAAACATCTGTGTGCAGGTTTTTGTGTGAACATATGCTTTCAACTTCTTGGGATGAATGCCAAGGAGAGTGATTGCTGGATCATATGGTAAGAGGATGTTTAGTTTTGTAAGAAGACTAAAGCTGTCTCCCAAAGTGGCTGTACCGTTTTGTGTTCTCACCGGCAGTGAGGGGGCATTCCTGCTGCTCCACAGTGTCACCAGCTTTTGGGGTACCCAGTGTCCTGGGGTTTGGACATTCTAATAGGTCATCAGCATTTGGGGTAGCCAGTGTCCTGGGGTTTGGACATTCTAATAGGTGTGCAGTGGCATCTCGTGTTGTACAGTGACTTGGTCTAATAAACAGCACTGCAAAGGTGATGGAGTACCTCCTCTGTGATTGGATCACAACAACCACGACTTTCCTATTCTTAGCTCCATCCCTCTCTGGCCCGCTGCTTGCTCGCTCTGTTTACCAGCTCCTTGTGGCAAGGATCAGGAGAAGGTCTCCAGGCAACAGCCAGTGAGGAACGGAGGCCCTCAGTCCAAGAACTTGAGAGGAACAGAATCCTGCCACCAATCACTTACATGAGTTTGGAATCAGATCCACCCCCGGCTGACTTACTGATGATTGCAACCCCAGTGGTAGCTTCAGTGCAGCATGGGAGAGACCCAGACCCAGAGGGCCCAGCCAAGTCACACTTGCATTTCTGACCCACAGAAACTGTGAGAAAACAAATACAGTTTTTCAGACAGAAATTTTTGGGGTCTTTTGTTATGCAGCAGTAGCTAACAGACACAGTAGCCCCCAGAGTATGTTTATTATTTTAACTGTCCTAACTCTGGTTACTGATATTGACAGGGTGCAGAGCTAAATCACAGAGAAGAGGAATTTCTAGAATACTGATTTCTCAGCCCCCAGTCAAGAAACACCTGGAGTAACAGGCAAATTTGGCCTTGGAATGCGNGCTGCGATTCATGGGGTCACAAAGAGTCGGACACGACTGAGTGACTGAACTGAACTGAACTGATGCTGACTTAGTTCACTTGGGTTGAGCCCCAGAGGAGGCTGACATGCACCCCTAGCAGGAAAAAAATGTTATTACAGATCACTGACTGACTATTGCAAAGAAGCAGGGAGCTTTGAAAAAATGCTGAGTTCTGGCCTTGTTGTAGAAGACTCTGATTCAGTAGACTAAGAGTTAGACCAGGGATCTGAAGTTCAAAAAAACAGCCTCCGGTGTTTCTCACAATCATTTTGGGTTGGGAACTCCTGGGTTAGGTGATATTTGCATTATTTAGCTAATGTGCACATTTCCTGCAGTGTCTGCCTAATATTAAAACAGTGGCTTCTATTCCTGACTGCACACTACGATCATTGGGGGAGCTTTTAAAAAAATACCTTACCTGGCACACCACCCCAGACCAATTAAACCAGGGTCTCTGGGGTGGGGGGGCTCTGGCACTAATATTTTTAAAAGCTCCTCTGTTAAATCTAATGTGCAATGAGGGTTGAGATCTTCTGTTTTAAACCTTTAATGAACACATAGAATTTACTCATCATCTGTGTTTGGAGGCTGTGATTATTGTCTGTTTTTAGTCTTTCATAGAACTGATTTTTTATTCAAGCTGTGAGTTTTCCAGTGTAGCCCGATCTGTGTGAACCTGTTTGGATCTGTATCTCCCTTTGAGCTGAAGGCTAGAATTCCACCAAGGTGGCTGAAGATGGCACTTGCTTTAAATAGTTTTTTGGGCAGCTTCACCTATTATTGGTTAATTCTTTGGGTTTGTGGAAGAACTGAACCTTCAGGTCTTTTCCACACACACTGCTCTTGAAACAGTCTCCTCTATTAGGTGTTTTGCAGGTGATTCTTTTGATGGTGGTGACAAGAGAGGCTGTGCGCCTGGGTCCTGGAGAGCTGGAGGGGCGACCCTTTAGGGCAGGTCAATAAGACAAAGGGGCTTCCCTGGTGGTTCATTGCTAAAGAATCTTTCTGCAAATGCAGGAGACGTGGGTTCAATCCCTGGGTTGAGAAGATACCCTGGAGAAGGGAATGTCAACCCACTCCAGCATTCTTGCCTGGGAAATTCCATGGACAGAGGAACCTGGTGGTCACGACTTAATGACTAAACAGCAACAAACCCATTCACAAATGCTGCGGAGTATGTTTAGGAAGAGCTTTGCTGCATGCTCTTAAAGACAGCCTCGGTCTCAGAAATGCATGCGTCAACACTGGAACAAGGGTATGCAGTGTGGAGTGGGGTGAGATGTCAGGCAGACATTTATTGCCTGTCAGCTACCTACTAGGTGTTTGCCTGATTTTTGTGATGATTAATCCTTTAAATATTGGTTCCCAAAATATGCTACCAAGATCAGCAACATCAGCATCACCTGGGACATAGATAGAAACGCACATTCGGACTGCTCAGTCATAAAGAATAGTGAAATAATGCCATATTCAGCAACCCATGGACCTGGAGATGATCATACTGAGTGAAGTAAGTCAGAAAGAGGAAGACAGACACCGTGTGATATCACTTATATACGGAATCTAAAATATGACCCAGATGAACTCATCTACGGAACAGACTCACGGACACAGAGCACAGACTTGTGGTTACCGAAGGGGTGGGGTATGGGCGAGGGACGGATTGGAATTTGGGATTAGCAGATGCAAACTACCATTGATAGAATGGACCAAAACAAGGTCCTACTGTACAGCACAGGGAACTATATTCAACCTTCTAGGATAAACCATAATGGGAAAGATTATGGAAAAGAATGTATACATATGTGTGTATGTATAAATGATTCACTTTGCTGTATAGAAGAAATTAATACAACATTGTAAATCAACTATAAGATGCACGTGCGTGTCTGACTCATTGAGACCCCATGGACTCTGTCCCTGGGATTTCCCTGGCAAGAATACTGGACTGAGTTGCCATTTCCTCCTCCAGAGGATCTTCCCAACTCAGGGATCAAACCTACCTCTTGTGTCTCCTGCATTGGCAAGGATATTCTTTACTATAGTACCACCTGGGAAGCTATACTTGAATAAAATAAATTAAAAAATAAAAAGAAGAAACCACTCCTTCTTACACCTTAATCTTGGACTTCTAGCTTCCAGAAATGAGAAAGTAAGTTTCTGTTGTTTAATGTCGCCCACCAAAAAAAAAAAAAGAAAGAAAAAAGAAATGCTCATTTTCGGGCCACCTGGGACCTGGTGAATCTGAAACTATGGAGGTGGGCCCCAAAGTGCATGTTTTAAGCCCCCAGATCTTCAGGTTTGAGAAGCACTGCCTAAAACATCCTTGGTCCTTTAAATAACCCTATGTGTTATCATTCTCATGTAGATAATGAACCCTTAGGAAGGTGCTATCTCCAAGCTGCCCCAAACAGGAAGTGGCCTCACAAAACTGAAATACACACCCAAGTCAGCCCAACCCCAAAGTCCCCAGAGCTCGCACCATATCCATCCTGCCTGCAAAGAAAACCCAGAGTCTACTTTTATTTCCAGCTCCTCCTAACACTCCCTTTTCCCCCCAAGGCAGCCCACCCCTTCTCCCTTTTGTGGTCCTCTCTCAGTCAAGGGAGCCTTCTCTGCCTTGCTCTCTCAGTTTTGTCTGTTAAGAGGTTTGAACAGGTGGTATCAGCAGTTGTTGTTGCTCAGTTGCTCAGTCGCGTCTGACTCTTTGTGACTCCATGGAGTGCAGCACACCAGGCTTCCCTGTCCTTCGCTATATCTTGGAGAACGCTCAAACTCATGTCTGTTGAGTCGGTGATGCCATCCAACCATCCTATCCTCTGTCATCCCCTTTTCCTCCTGTCTTCAACCTTTTCCAGCATCAGGATATCAACAGTGCCTGTTATCATTTTGAGTAGTCTTTGCAAACAAGAAAACAATGCCAGCAAGTCAATCTTACGTGCAAACAGCAGTAAAATCCCACTAACTGGCTCCCTGGCTCTGGTTTTATAGAATAAAATCAATGACAGTTCTGTTAGTCTTGGTCATTTTAAAGGCAAAAGACATTGGGCATCTGGGGAGTGGGTTCAAGGCTGGAGGCTGTGTCTCATTGATGCTCAGTCCGGAAGGAAGTTAACAGAAGTGTTTAAACCTTTAGTCTCCAGCGCCGCAGCCACCAGACCACCAGGGGGAGGAGGGCAACTCATTAGCATAAGGTGACCCTGAAGTCCTGGCTTTCAGCCTCTCCAAGACTCTGAGATCCACGAGATGGCAGCAGCCACTAGAGCATCACACACCTTGTCCCTGCTACTCGGGGGATTTCCAAATTAAAAAAAAATATATCTGCAATCTGGAGAGACCATGAAAGATCCTTCACGCCGGCCTTGCCTCCATCCTCCCAGAACTGTCTGAGCCTGAGTGAATGTGAGCACCCTGGTCATAGAGTGATCAGGGAAAGGAGCTCCTCCAATCTCTTGTGTAATCAAAGGACTCATTTGTTTACATATTTCCCATCCTCCCAGTTATTTTTTATTGCAGAATAATTATAACCTCCTAGTTCTTTATTCTAAAAAATTCTAACCTATAGACAAGCAGGAAGATGAACACCTGCTTACTCTTCACTCCGATCGGTCGATTATTAACATTTAACTACATTTATCTCCGCTCTCTCTCTCCTGTTTTTGGCTGAACATTTTAAAGTAACTTGCAGACATTCTGCTGTTTCACCTCCCAGCGATTCAACATGCGTCTCCTAAGAATGAAGACATTTCCCCACACGAGCACCACATCATTGTGACCCTCAAAAAATTTATCAATACTTGCATATTGGTAGCTCAGTTGGTAAAGACTCTGCCTGCAATGCAGGAGACTCTGGTTTGATTCCTGGGTTGGGAAGATCCCCTAGAGAAAGAAATGGCAACCCGCTCCAGTATTCTTGCCTGGAGAATCCCATGGACATAGGAGGCAGGGGGGCTACAGTCCATGGAGTGGAAAGTCAGACACGACTTAGTGACTAAACGACCACCGTGTAATACATGGTCCTGTGATCCCAGGTATGGTCTTCTTTTGATTGGAGTAGAGTTGCTTTACAATGTTCTGTTAGTTTCTGCTGTACAAGAGTGTGAGCCAGTCATTTGTGTACATATATCCCCCCGCCCCCTCCCGCCCTCTCGGTCATCACAGGGCCCCGAGCTGGGCTGCCTGGGTTCTTCAGCGGCTTCCCACCAGCTGTAGATGTGACACACGGCAGGGTCTGCCTGTCCCGGCTCCTCTCCCAGTTCATCCGCCCTCCCCTTGCTCCCCCTGCCCCTAGTGTCCACAGTCTGTTCTGTGCGTCTGAATCTCTGTTCCTGCCCTGGAGACAGGCTCATCTGTTTCTACATTCCACTGCTACTGCTGCTGCTAAGTCGCTTCAGTCGTGTCCGACTCTGTGCGACCCCATAGATGGCAGCTCACCAGGCTCCCCCGTCCCTGGATTCTCCAGGCAAGAACACTGGAGTGGGTTGCCAATTCCTTCTCCAATGCATGAAAGTGAAAAGTGAAAGTGAAGTTGCTCAGTCGTGTCTGATTCTTTGCGACCCTATGGACTGCAGCCTACCAGGCTCCCCTGTCCATGGGATTTTCCAGGCAAGAGTACTGGAGTGGGGTGCCATTGCCTTGTCCACGTGTGTGTGTTAATATACCATGGTTGCTTTTCTCTTTCTGTTCTTTGCAGGGATTTGCAGTCCTGGTCTGGAGTCCATTCAAGAACCATGCACTACATTTAGTGATCATGTCTCTTTAGTTGCCTTTTTTTTTTTCTGGAACTGTCCTCCCTCTTTTTGGGGGAGAGCTTTCTTCCAGGATTTTGAGATTCCTTTTGACAGTCCCGTTCGTTTGGCTTGTAGATTGTCCGTCAGCCTGGATCTGTTTTGTTGTTCCTGTATGTTTAGATTCAAGGTCAATATTTTGACGAGAATTTGATCAGGTGTCCTTCCTGTGGCATCACTGTAGCTGGTGTGTGCTGCCACATGGCTCATTCCTGGAGATGCTGAGCTGGGGCCCCTGGCTGGGGTAGAAGACCCGAATTTTGGGTCCCACTGTGCGACTGCAGACCAGACACTTAACCCCCTGAGCCTGAGTTCTCTCCTTTGTCAAGTGAAGGGTTTGGACTTGAGAATGTGTGGATTCCTTTGACTCCAGTACTCTCTGAGAGCGAGGTCTACTCTTTGTGAGATGCTGATCCTAAACAAACCTGCTCCCTTTATGCCTCACTCACCTTGTCTGGAGAATGGGACCAATAACCGCTGCCCCATGTACTGAATTGAAAAGCAGGTGTTGTTAGGGAGAGTAGTGGTGTGTGTGTGTGTGTGTGTGTGTGTGTGCGTGTGTGTGTGCGCGCGCACGCTCAGTCATTTTGGATTCTGTGACCTCATGGACTGTAGCCCCCCAGGCTCCGCTGTCTGTGGAATTTCCCAGGCAAGAATACTGGTGTGGGTTGCCATTTCCTCCTCCAGGGGATCTTCCCAACCCAAGAATTGAACTCGCATCTCCTGTGTCTCCTACATNGTGTGTGTGTGCGCGCGCACGCTCAGTCATTTTGGATTCTGTGACCTCATGGACTGTAGCCCCCCAGGCTCCGCTGTCTGTGGAATTTCCCAGGCAAGAATACTGGTGTGGGTTGCCATTTCCTCCTCCAGGGGATCTTCCCAACCCAAGAATTGAACTCGCATCTCCTGTGTCTCCTACATTGCCAGGCAGATTCTGTACCACTGTGCCACCTGGGAAGCCCCAGAACAATGTGGAATTCCCTTCAAAAACTAAAAAAAGAATTTAAAAAGCTGCAAACCACAGATACAAAAATAAGGAGTTGTTCTTACTCAGGGGCAAGGAATTCTTATTCCTGAAATGAAGGAATCTAAAGATTGCCTGTGTCTTCAGAACTTTCTTTCTGCAGCTGCCCCAGCAAGAAAAAGTAGCATTTTAATCCAGACTGCTTCTCTGGAAGCCTCGGTGTTTTGAGCTGAGGGTCGTTAAAAGACCAGATGGCAGAAAAACCTTTTAGGCTACTGTTTCCAGAAGCTCCATGGTTCAATTGGAAACCCCGGTGCCCTGGCAATGCCCTGCAGAAATGAAGATCAATGGTACCATGTGGTATCAATGCATCTGTGCTTGTCCTGGGCACAGCTGCCCACCTGCTTTGGAGATGAGGAGCAGAAACAAGGCTTGGACCGGTCACATGTCACCATAGCAACTGCTGTGTGTGTGCTCTCTTGCTACCCACCAACCAGCTGTGGGGCAAGTGTAATGCCAGGGGCCCATGGAGGGGGCCAATGAGGATGGCAGAGAGATGTGGGAGGGTCTGGAGCAGAGTGGCAACAACTTCTCCTTCTATTTTTCTCTTATTTTAATTTTTTTTCATTGAGACATAATTCACATGGTATGCTGCTGCTGCTGAGTC
>SJYS01021551.1:38831-65710 GCA_006410695.1 Philantomba maxwellii
GCCACTCCAGCTCCCTGTCCCCTTGACGGCCATCCCAGGAGGCTGCACCCAGCACAGGTGGCTCCCAGCATTTCTCCCAGCCAGTCCACAGGCTGGAATTCTCCCTGAAGAGCTTCCTGGGATGGGCTCCACTTCCTCCTGAGAAGGCCGGGTGCCCCCAGTTCCTTCCCGTCCGTCACCTGTTCTCACTGTGACTCCGTCACCAGGGCCGGAGCTTCCTCAGCATCACCTGGATGTGTGGATTTTGTTTACAATCGACTAAGTCTTCGCTGTTACGGACACTCACTCTGACCTCAGTTTGGCCAGAAGCGCCCCTCCAGGTTGCCGCAGAGTCCCGACTGCAGCCCGGCCTGTAAGCCGCCCCTGCCCCGCCCTCGGCCAGCTGTGACCCCTGGTGCCCCTTCCGGCGGCCTTCTGAGCTGTGCACGTGAGAAGCCTCTCGTCCCGGGGCACCAGCTCGTGCCTGCAGTTCACGCGGCCCTTGCCCCTGGCCACCTCCCAGCAGAGTGGACACATTCAGCACACGGCATAGCGGGTCTGGGTGCCTGCTGGGGGCGAGATGAGCCTCGGACGGGAGCCACTGCAGCCCAGCTGCCTCTTGTCTACGCCTGCATCCGCAGGGACCATCATCCTCCCACCCGGCCACGAGCCGCGTGTGAGCGCAGAACCCATGGGGCAGAAACAGGTGGCCAAGGCCCAGCTCAGGGGCACAGGGTGTCGGGGCTCAGCAAGGGCGGAAGGAACCCCCCACGGGGCTGCCGCCAGTGCAGGGGGAGGCTGCCTGCGGCAGGCTGGACTTCCCCACTGGGAGGGCGGGCGGCAGGACGGGGCCTGTCCTGCTCCTTGAACCGTCTGTCCGGCAGCCCTCCCGGCTGGGCGTCAGTGGTCTGCCCAGGCAGGGCACGCCCCTGGAGCTGAGATGTGGGCCTGGGGGGCTGCAGGCCTGGCTGGTTCTCTCGTCTCTGCCCAGGTGTCGGGGGCCTGCAGGGCCTTACAGGCCCGCGTGGGGAGGAGAGGCTGCCACAGCAACCTGGTCAGACAGAGCATCCCGTGACAGTCCAGTCATACAAGACGGCACTTTATTCAGCCTTCTCCTCACATGAAATCGAGGGTCTAGTCTCCAGCACAGTCTCGAGGGACGCGCGCTCCCAGGGCAGGCGACCCCAGAGGCCAGGCTGGAGCACAGCGGGAGCCAGACACTCAGACAGCCTGGCCGCTTCCCGCCCCAGCTGTGCACGGGCCACGCGATTCAGAAACTGTGCTCTGAGCTGTCACCCGAACGTGAGTTTGGTATTTTAATAAAAAACGCTATTTCTAAAAAAGGTGTTGACACACAGCCCGAGGAGGAGGCCCTCAGGTGAGCTGGTCCTGCTGCCGTGAGGGCCACTGCCTGGAGGGGTTGCTGCACAAATTACACGGTGTGCCCTTCGCTTTTAAAATCTGAAATTGGATATTCCAAAGTGACTCTGGAAGCTACGTCAGTCTCCTGAATCCTCAATAACGGGGGGTGTTCAGGTGGTGCGAAGCAGGGAGAACGCCGTTGTGCTTCCAGCGGGCACGGTGTCACAGCCCCGGGGACTGGAGCATGCTCCTGAGAAAGCTCAGGAAGGCGGGTGCAGGCCCCGGGCGCCCAGCCGACAGACAGCCGCCCCGACGCCGCGCCACAGCCCACGCTCACTCCCAGCCCTGTTCACCCGTTACAGCCGCACCCGGGCACTCTGCTCAGCTGCAATGAATAAAGTTCAGGCCAGTAAACAAGCGACTCCAAGGGGAAGCCTGCAGCAGACAGGCCCGGGTGCAGACGCCGGAGAAGGGTCCCGCCGTGCCGGGGTGGGGGCAGTGGGGAGGAGGTGCTGCCGTGGGGCCGGGGGCTTGAGAACATGAGGGGGCTGCGCTGGGTGCCCAGTGAAGGCGGCAAGGTGAGGACGGGGCTGGGAAAGACTGGCCTCTCCTCAAGCACGCCGGCCACCACGAGGGCCACAAGCATGCACACTACTGCAGTGGAAACCCAGGCCACTACACACGAGACAACTCGTAAACAGAGGGAGCACCTGGGACACGCCCCCTGAAATATCCAACATAAAACCCTTTAGCACCCACGGCCCCCACAAGGGTGTCTCAGAGGAGGAGAGGCGCTCTCAGAGGTCCCTCAGAGGACTCAGAGGCGCTCCTCTCGTCCCGAGTCCGTCAGCGGCTGAGCACGAGGTTTCCAGGCATCTGGAAGCCGTCCCCCTTCGCTCGTCCTGCCAGCCCCCCCAGCCTCAGGTCTCCCAGGGCCCACGCTGGTTCACCACGGAGCGCGCTGGCTGGCCCTGCCCAAGCCTCCAGAGGAAGAGCCGGATGGTGCTGGGCCGCGGCCTCCCGGCTCCGGACCTGCCGCAGGCCCGCAGCCAGGGGCCTCAGGCGGACACAGGCCCCGCGAGCGCCCCGCAGCCGCTGGGCTGAGACACGCGGTGAAATCCATCTCAACACCCGGGGTGTGGGGTGAGGTGATGACATCCCGGCCTAGGAGCATGACCGGTTCCTGCGCAGGGGAGGCTTCATCTCCAAGGGCTTCATCAGCACCTCTGCTGGCATAACTGAAACTCACTCTGCTCAGCTGGGCAGACTGTTGCGTAAGGAAGCTCGGCGCTAGCAAGTTGAAGGATTAGGTGAGAATCCAAGGTCACTCAGGAAAGGATGTGGATGCCCACATGAGAGTGTCAGACGAGGTTCCCAGGAGCCGTGGAGACGGCGGGCGTGGTCTGCTCACTGGTTCACACCAACGCTCAGGAGTCCAAGTCCGTGACACGTGAAGCCGCTTCTCCAGGCCGAGGAGGCTGTGTCTGCCGGGGGTACCCCTGCATGGGTCCTCTCCTCCGCGGCAGCTGCTACCGGGGGGCAAGCCGGGAAGCCCGAGCCGCCTCAGGAGCCGGGGGGGGCTGTGCAGGGCCACAATTCCCGCTGGCCGGCCGCCCTTGCCCGCCACGGCTGAGGCCCCAAGGCGCTGGGCCGCTGCTGACCCAGAGAAGCCTCCCTGGACGCCACGGGGGCTCCGGGCTGACTTAATCTTCATGGAATGATGAATGTTAAAAATCACTTGATTATGAAGTTTCTGATTTATTCCAGATAAAATATTAGGTCCGTCACTAAGAATCACTTCAAAGCAATCAGCATCACGTCGGGACCACTGCGGTGGGAGGGGGCGCGTGGAGGCCTGCGTGCCAGGGGGCTGGGCTGGCCCTAGTTCTGCGCCTCGGCCGCCTCCTTCTCCGCTTTCTCCTTGGCCTTCTCCTTCTCCTCCACCTTCTCCTCCTTCTCCAGCGTGGCCACGATCTCGGCCACCTGGCTGGTGGAGACGTGCACGTCTTCTTTGTCCACCAGCTCGATGACCTGTGCATGGGAGGGGGCGCGGGGCTCAGGCCGCTCTGCCCCTCATGGCTGAGGCTCCCCACAGAGCACAGCCGGCGGGACGTGGCGACTGGCCAGGCAGGCCCTCGGCACCGTCCCCCCGGGGGCTGGGGTCCTCCACCCGCCCTGGCCTTCTGAGGACTAGACCCCCGACCCCAAGGAGCCGACAGACTCCAGAGCCCAGGCCACACACGGCCGGGAGAGGGGCTCCAAGGGCAGGAGGCCCGAGGGCGCAGCCCTGGGCAGCGCGCCAGCGGGGCCTCCCGGGACCCGGGCCGCAGGCCGGTGGGCAGCACAGCTCAGAGGCTGCAGGCCAGGCTCCGCGGGCAGCACGCCGGGCGCACCCAGGGCTGCAGGCAGGCCCTGCACCACCCTGGCCAGGACGCTGGGCAGCTGATGTTCTGGGTGCGAGTTCCCACTGGGCTGGAGACACAGGAGCCGCAGAGTCGCCGGAGCCCGCGGGCTCCTGACGAAGGTGGAGCCCCAGCACCGGGGCCGGGTGCCTCTTAGGCCTCAGGGGCTGCGACCCACCTTGACGAGGTCGTCGATGTTGACCTTCCCATCCTTGTTGTCGTCCAGGGCCGAGGCGAGGCTCAGCAGCTTGCTCTCGGGAATGTGCTTGATCTGCTTCATGGCGCTGATGAGCTCGGAGACGCTGATCACCGTCTCTCTGAGGACACAGCCTGCACATGGCACCTCACCCCCGTGGGCCCGCAGCCCAGACCTGACCCGGCAGCCCTCCACCCAGGGACCCCCGCTCCATCAGCTGGGGACCCTAGGCCAGCGCGGACAGAGGGGCAGAGGCCACCACTCTGAGTGGTCGCCGGTTGCACACGGCCGCCTGGCATGCCCAGCCTTTCTGGGGCGATGAGGACAGGGGGCTCCTCAGGCCCATCTGTCCCAGGGCAGGGTGGGAGGGGCCACACTGCCCTCTGACACACGAGGCGGTGAGCCCACAGGGCACAGTAGGTTAACCCGAGGGAGCACTGGCCCCTGCGCGGGGTCATGACTGCAGGGGCTCAGGAAGAGGGAGGGGGCAGGAGAGCGCGCCCAGCGGGGCTGAGGCTGGAGGCAGGGAGGCAGGGGGCGCTGGGGGCGCTGTGGCCCACAGAGGCTCTGGAAGGGCCGGCGGCGGCAGCCTGAGAGAAGGGCAGGAGGGGTGGGTGCAGAGAGAGCAGGCAAGCTGCCAGAGGCCTTCCCCACGCGGCAACAGCTCCACACTGCGCGTGTGCACGTCTGCGTGTGTGCAGTGTCTGCGTGTGTGCATGTATCTGCGTGTGTGCAGTGTCTGCGCGTGTGCACGTCTGCGCGTGTGCACGTCTGTGTGCAGTGTCTGCATGTGTGCACGTATCTGCGCGTGTGCAGTGTCTGCACGTGTGCATGTCTGCGTGTGTGCACGTATCTGCGCGTGTACACGTCTGCGCGTGTGCACGTCTGCGCGTGCGCACGTGTGTCTGTGCGTGTGCACGCACAGAATGTGCTAGGAAGACCTGACTCAGAGCCGCTTCAGTGACGGCGTCGTGGAGAAGCTGCAGCTGCTGGATCAGAGGGAAGGGGTGGCTGGCAGGTGCGCAGGCTGGGAGCGGCGCCGAGTTGGAGGCCCGGCCGGAGCCCAGGGCGCCCACTCACCCGGCAGGTGCGCCCTCGGCGGCGGGGCCCAGCCCGCCCGCCTTCTGGCCGGCCTCCAGCTGCGCCAGCAGGCTGTCCATCTGCCCGATCATCTGCTGCACGCGCTTGGTCAGCCTTTTGCTGGCTTTAGACTCCTCCACGTACATTTCTTCGCCAGTCTTTGAAAGTTCCTTCTTGATCTCCTGTAAATCCTAATAAAATTATTTAGTTGTGAATAGACCATCTTAGGGCGAAACCTTAAGTTTACTTTTTGTAAAGTAAGTGGGCCAGTCCAGACTGCACCATGGAAGTGGGAAGGTCTGGGCTGTGGCGGCGCAGGCCCGTAGCTCCAGCCACAAAGCTGCTCACTTACGCCTGTCTACCACGCAGGTCTTCTCATCTTTGAAAACTCAACATGGTTTTCGTATCAAAGGAAATTCGGACTCTTTTCCGAACCCTGACTGTTTCCCTAATGGATAAAAGTATCAAGGAATGGGACTGTCCGCTTTCCCTACGAGCAAGTGTTACCGGGAACAATGGGAGGTGACATGGGAATTAGAGGACCCGCACAATGAGAGGGCTGCCACAAGGAGGAGGAGAAAATGGCAGATCACTTTTACCAATCTCAGAAAGACAAAAGGAACCAGCATGTAAGAAAGTCCCCTTGGGAAGTCAGGAACAAACACAAGGTTCCACACATCAAGTGGCCAGGCTGCTCGTCTGACTCCTTCANTATAATCAATCTGATTTCCATGTTGACCATCTGGTGATGTCCATGTGTAGAGTCTTCTCTTGTGTTGTTATAATTTAATTTTTATTTTTGCTGAGTGCAGGACTGAGCTGACAGTTCTTTTTTCCAGCACACAAAGGGACGCTTTCCAGTTCCCGCCGGCCTCCAGGCTTCTGGCAAGAAACGCGCTCTCGTTCAAACCCTCCTGCAGCCTCTCTCGTCACTTTCAAAGGCACCTATCTTTCCAGCGTGTTTGTCTGATTCTGTCTTCGTGTGGGTTCCTGTGGGTGCATCCTGTCTGGGATTCACTTGGTTTCTTAAGTCTGTAGATCCCTGTCTTTTACTGTATCTGGGAAACGGCCAACGGTCAACACGCACCACTGTATCTGTCCGCTCAGTGCTGGCGCCCACCAACTGCCTTTTCTCACTGAGGTCCTTCCTCCTGGTTCTGAGCACAAGGAGCGATTTTCGAAGGAGACTGGACACTCCGGGATGGGGGCTACAAGGTCCTGGCACTCTTGCCTTCTGTCCTAGCGGGCTCTCTCCTACAGCACTCTGGCGGGGATGTGACACCCCACGTTCATGGGCGCGTAATGGACAGGCTGGCATCTACCGATCCAAACTAACAGCCACTGCTGTCTATATCGCCCCTGTGGACTTTCCTGGGCTTGCAAAAGTCGTATTTCAAACCCTCCAACCACAGACCCTGGCCTCTGTTTCCCTTCCTGCCCAATCAGAGACGCCTCCAGCTGACCACTCCTGCCGCACCAAGGGTACAGGCCGAGCCACGGCTCCGCCTCCCCTCATTTCCTGGCCCCTGTTTCTGTGAACTGTGAGCACGTGCTCCCTCCAATGGCCCTGAGCTCTCTGTGACGTCACTCAGTCATACCTGTAAATTGCATCCTGGGTGTGTTCTGGAACAGGTGGGATGTGGCCTCCACTGAGGCCGGGGCAGAGGCTCTTTCGACTGCTGGACCAGAGGGGTGGACTCTGGGCCCCCATGTGCACGCTTGCTGGCTGGGAGGGGCGGGAGAGCCTCCTGCCCGGCCCCTCTTGACGCCACTCGAGCAGGGAGGACGGGGTGGGGGAACGAGCCAGCCCTCGCGGACCTCACTGGCAGGGCCCGCAGGCACGGCCCCCGCCGCCCAGCGTGTGGGGGGACAAGGACCCGTGGCGTCTGGCTGCAGCGGAGCAGGCGCGCTCGGCGTCTTCTGTCTCGCCAGGCAACCCCTTTCCCTTGGTCAGAGGGTGGGCTTTCAAGGTCTGTCCTCACCAGCGATTTCTGGCTTCTTCAGGCCCAAGGCTGGATCTCTGAGGCACAAGACCTCCCATGTCATTCCTGGGGTCTCCAGGGCTTCTCCCTGCTTTCCAGTCTTCTTATGCATGTTTTCACCTCATTTTTAGGAGCAAAGTATGCCCCGTCCACTTCCCAATAGCAAAGATCTGGCCGCCCCCCGCCTCCCAGGAATCCCAGCACTGAGGTCAGGCCGCCTGTTCAACATCACGCAACAGCGAGTGGCAGGACCCAACCAAGGCTGCCTGCCTTCAGGCCGCCTGTCCCCAGGTGGGGCAGCCACACGGCAGGCTTTCCGCAGAGCGGAAACACCACGTCTCTTCCTGCCTACAAAACGCGGTACTGATCTGCTTCTGGAGAACAAGACGGAAATTCCCGTTTTACCTGAAAACGGGAATCTCAGAGAATGGATTTAAGAATAATCAGCTCAAGAGGAAGAGAGGATAGGTAACCAGATGTACTGGGGGGTGTGGTGTTTAATGAGACGGTGGAAGCACCAGAACCAGGAGTCAGGAGCACAGAAACACCGCCTCGGACGTCACTGCGAGACTGCTAAGTGCACACAGAACCTGAGGCGCTTGCAGAGGAAGACGGCCGTCTCCAGAGGACAGCAACAGGCCCGGCGGCTGACACGCGCTCAGCAGCATCTTTAAACGTGAAAAAGACCCGCGAGCCCTGGGTCCTCTGCCCAGCGACACCCTGCAGGAGGGAGGCTAATACAGAGTTTCCTCCACTCGTCTAGTGGAGGAAACAGGCGGGAAGGCCCAGGGTCAGGAGGAGAAACACGCGGCAGAGCACAGACATTAGCTCGGGCGCAGAAATGCAGGCAATGCTGGCAGGGGAGAGGGCAAGTGCGGCGGGGACCCCGCGGGGCCCCAGCACGCGCGTGGCCCAGAAAGCATCTACTCTGCCGGAGTCCTGTGCTCAGGGAAGCCGGCTGTACACTCTAGAGAAACAGCTCGAGTAACCAGTAAATAACAAGCTAACGGAAAGAGGACACAAGAGTAAATACCTAATTAATGCAAAAGAAGGCAAGGAAAGAGATTAAGTGGAACATAAAAAACAGGCAGGAGAAACAGGAACAGAGCGAGGACTAAGCACCCCAGCTACGAGACAGGGGGCCGTCCGTGCAGTCAGAGCGGCAGCACGCACGTGCGGCAGCTGTGAGGACGGGGAGCCGGTACGGAAGCCGGCAGCAAGCTGGCCCGGCTCTCAGACACCAGGCGCCACAGACTGGAGGCTGAAGGAGCGCCGGTGAGGACGCAGGCTCCCCGAGACCTCTTCCCAGGAGACGCACGCTCGAGGCGCGCGCAGGCCGGGGGCAACCAGGTCGTGGGCAGGACCTGCTTCTGACTTCCTGCCCTTTAGTGGGGAGGCCCCAGTTCGAGGTCACTATTTCTACAGGATCTATCAAAGATCTGGGGCAAAATCTACGTTAAAAAGTATTGATTAGAGAGCTCTTTAGGGAAGCACAAGCTTAGCTGAAGTAACAGTTGATAAATTACGACATACCTGTATAATGGAACATTAGGCCGCCGTAAAACCCACCTTCTCTGTGACTACTTCCTATCACGCAGATGGGCTGTCATGGCGGCTGAACCCCGGGCGACCCCAGCACCAGCCCCGGAGCCCGGGCGTGCGCCCACCTTGTCGTCTGCCTTGATGGAGCGCAGCCTCATGGTGAGCTGGAAGCGCAGGAAGTTGTTGGTGCCGATGGACTGCAGCTCCAGCAGCTTGCAGAGCGCCACCAGCTGTGGGCGTGTGAGGTTGTCCAGGGTCAGCTCGTCCTCAAACAACTTGGAAAAACGCATGATTTCCTCGTTGCTGGGCCTCTCGCCCGTCTCTCGGATCTGCGGGAGCCATCGTAAGGGTCACTACCAGCAGGCTGTGTGCCCCCCGCACCCCCACAACTCCTGGGCACACGCCTCACATCAGGACAAAGCAGAAGGGCAGCTCAACGCTCAGGGACTCCCACAGGGAGCAGCCCCTGGGACCCAGAGTGTTACGCGGCACACGGAGTCCGGTCCCTGGATCTCGCATGCTGTGCCGGCAGGGCAGAGGTGGCCGGCAGGAAGAAGCCGGGGTCTCTCCACGTGGGGCAGGAGGCCTGCCTCCCCCGACTGTGGACATGGCCATGGGGCAGTCTCTCCCCTCCTCCCANTCCGGTCCCTGGATCTCGCATGCTGTGCCGGCAGGGCAGAGGTGGCCGGCAGGAAGAAGCCGGGGTCTCTCCACGTGGGGCAGGAGGCCTGCCTCCCCCGACTGTGGACATGGCCATGGGGCAGTCTCTCCCCTCCTCCCAGCCCAGGCCCCGCTTGTCACAACTGTGGGCCCTCAGTTCCTCCCCCAGGGCCGAGGCAGTCAGGAGACCCAGACGAGCCTGGTGGACGCAGTGCACATCCTCAGGACAGCGGTGTGGCCTCCGTGGGCACGGGGCGGGACCAGTTACACCCCTCCAGCCCCGGCCCTGAACCCCGGCCTCAGCGCGCACAGTGAAAGGGGGGAAGGGCGGCAAGGAGTGCCTCCCGAGAAGGCAGGGGCCCGGCCTCCGAGCAGCCCGCCCCGGGCGAGCGCCGCGGCACCTTCTGGAAGAACACGGAGAAGTCTCTGGCGGCGCTCCCCTTGGCAGCCTTGTTCTTCAGGGCCATCTCCTCGATGGTGTCCTGCAGGAACTTGGCCAGCTCCAGCTTGACCCGCAGCTCCTTTTTCAGCCTCTCCTCCTGTGGGGTCAGAGAGGGCGCTGCACCCCAGCCTCCAGCCGCCGCCTCCTGGACGGCGCAGCCCCAGCAGCACGTGCATGTGCCCAGCCCAGCCTCCCAGACGCCCCTGACAGCACTTCCTCCACCCATGAGCTGTGCTCCAAAACCACCTAGCTCATGACTTAGGACATTCTGTGCGACACACCCGCCCCCCGCAACCACAGAAGGA
Source organism: Philantomba maxwellii (assembly GCA_006410695.1). Classification (NCBI taxonomy): domain Eukaryota; kingdom Metazoa; phylum Chordata; class Mammalia; order Artiodactyla; family Bovidae; genus Philantomba; species Philantomba maxwellii. Next base: position 48,782 of record SJYS01021551.1, read on the forward strand.
CCCACAAATTCCATAAACAGCCAGGCAGTTAAGCTTTTCAGACCCTGTGGGCTGAGCCACGGGAAGCATGAAGACCATCAGACAGGACACAGACAACGGGGCGCGCGAGTCCCCAGGAGGCCTTACTGCCCGGAGGGGCGGGGCCGGCACGGGCCTCGCCGGCCAACCTCACCCTGGAGCCGTGTCGCGCCCCATGAACGGGCCTCCTCTGTGGCTTGGGGAACACTGCTCTAGGGAAGCTGTGACCTTTGACACTCTTGAACCATGCAGCTTCGTAACTACTTCAAGCTGGGGCTGGAACAGGCCGGTCACCTTGCTGGACTGGGTCTCGAACGTGGACGGCAGCATGTTGGGGAAGAGCTTCACAGCGACGGGCAGCAGGAACTCCATGAAGGGCACCACCACAAAGACCAGGAAGGGCACCAGGCGGAAGAGGTCGGCGCAGATGCGGAGGAACTGGACGGGGAGAGGGCCGAGGGTGACCGGGAGGCACGCCTTCCCACAACGGCCAGGGCATTGGTGGCGGGCCCTCCCGCGGAGCGGACAGGGCTCCGCAGGCACCCCAGGGGCCAGACCTTGGGGTTTCAGAAAACCTGGGTGCGGGAGCTCCCCGGCAGGCCAGTGGTCAGGACTCCGCTCCCACTGCAGGGGGCACGGGTCAGGTCCCTGGCTGGGGATCTGTCACCCATGCTGCGTGGGATACAGCCAAAGAGTTTAAAAAAGGACAACAAAAGCTGGGCGGGAGCTAACCCTGTGCAGGAGGTGGGACCTGTCACCAGCAGCTGCTGAAAGTGGGCTGGCCCAGGGCTTCAGCAGTCGCTCCCTGGCCCGGCAGAGAGCTGGACAAAACCATGCCCTGAGGACTGGCCCTCAGCAAGTCCCCAAGGAGGCCTGCAGCCACACCTCCGTACATGCTGATAAAAATCAACTGTTTCTCTATACTCTCAATAAACGCAAAATGAAGTTTTTTAAATTCCATTTACCTACAATAAATAAAATATGGAAGCAATCCAGAAGTCCACGGATGGATGAACAAATAAACTAAATTGTGGTCTATCTACAGGATGGAAGGTTATTCAGCCTTAAAAAGGAAGGGAATTCTGACACCTGTCATAAGGGTGAACCTTGAGGACAGTGTGCTCAGTGAAACCAGCCGGTCACAAAGGACAGACCCTCTGCAAGTCACTGATGCGAGGGCTCACTCCTCTGACCTCCAGAGGAGTCAGCCTGAGACACAGGAAGCAGAATGGTGGGGCCAGAAGCTGGGGCGAGAGACGGGAAATGTGGTTCAAAGGCGGCAGGTTCAGCTGAGGAAGAGATGAGGACAGTTCTGGTGGTACCGACCTCATCACAATGTGAATGGACTTAATGTCACAGACTGTTTATTAAAAATGGTTGAAAATAAATTTTAGGGTGCATATTTTCCTACAAAGGAAAATTCCATTTAAATATCATGAAAACACACGGAAGCACACACAGCTGCGGAGGAGGGCGGGAGGAGCCCCGGCTGACTGCCCACACGCCCCGAGGGCCCCCACTGTCCATGCTCCGACCCGGGGGTCTCAGTGCCCTGGTGCCCCAGCCCGGTCGGCCATGCTTCCAGAGCCGGGTGCCTCTTCGGGGGCGGTGCGGATGCGCCCATTACCTGCCTGCGCTCGCGGCGGGTCAGGCTGTGCCCGTGGAGGATGCGCCGGAGCATGCGCGCCGCGATCTTGGTGTCGATCCAGAGCAGGCGGAAGCCGTGGTAGTAGTGCTTCAGCTCGTCCAGGACGCGCTGCCCCAGGGGCGTCCTCACCGCCGCCTGCGCGGGCGGGCTGTACACGGGGCCGCCTTCCTCCAGCTTCTTGTTCTTGTCCTTGAGGGACCGCAGGGACTTCTCCACCACGGAGTCGTCGCCCAGCGGGCGCGAGGAGTGCCAGCAGCGCACAGGGAGCAGCCTCGGCGCCGCGCCCGCGCGCTCGGGCCGCCGCGTCCAGCAGCCCAGGGGGTCGCCGCGGAAGGAGAGGTACACGGGGCGGACGGGGGCGCAGCCGCCCCACGGAAGAGGCCTTGGGGAAGAAGAAAAGTCCCGGTGAGGCGCCAGCCGCCTGCCGAGGCGGCCCAGCGGGCCACTCACACCTCCCAGCCAGCTGTCCCAGCTGGACAGACAGACTCCCGGCCCTTCCCAGCAGGGAGCCACGCCCACCCTCAGAGGGGAAGGGGCCGCTCACGGAGGTCTTGCGGGAGGCCGGGGGGCTGGCCGGTGCCCACAGCCTCAACGGGGCAGGTCAGACACAACCAACCAGCAAAGGCCCAACCCCCAGGGCAGACAGACCCAGCCTCTGGGAGGGGCCCCGGGCCAGTGCTTTCCCCTAAGAGGCGAGCTTCTACCAAGACCTTACGGCTCCTGAGCAAGTTCTGAAATTTAGGGAGAATGTTCCAGTCAAGAGTGAGCCGGACCGGTGCATCAGCGGACCAAAGGCCTTTGAGCAGGACAAACGCGCAGAGTAGAGCCTGCAGCCCAGGCCCGCCCCTCCTCCCACACCGCCCCCTCCGCCAGGCCCAGGCCTGTGCCCGCTGGACACCCCACAGGGCGGGCTCTGCCTGGCACTTCCTCGGGTCCCTGACCCTGCAGGGCCACCCTTGTGCTCGCCCTCTCAAATCCTCTCATGCGGACCACCTCCCACTGGACCACCGGCTCCAGGAGGCCCAGCGAGGAACGAGTGAGCTGCCTGCACACCTCGGCACCGCCTCCGCTGGCACCACATCAGGCATGCAGGGCACCTGAGCCTGCAGCAGCAAGAGAAAACCAGCGTGCCCCCCAGCGCGACGCGGCTGTGCCCGCAGGGTCTGCCTGCAGAGGCCACTCGAGGAGGGCCTCTCACGCAGGCTGCAGCCTGCGTTTCTGGAGCCTGCGCTGGGCACTCCCCAGCTCCCAGTGCTCATCCAGACCTAGCACGGCCCCAGGTCTCGGCACAACCAAGAGGCCCTCCCCCAGTGGCAGAAGGCCTCTCGGAATCCATCGCCGAGACAAAATTTACGTGCACNGCTACAAGGTCCTGGCACTCTTGCCTTCTGTCCTAGCGGGCTCTCTCCTACAGCACTCTGGCGGGGATGTGACACCCCACGTTCATGGGCGCGTAATGGACAGGCTGGCATCTACCGATCCAAACTAACAGCCACTGCTGTCTATATCGCCCCTGTGGACTTTCCTGGGCTTGCAAAAGTCGTATTTCAAACCCTCCAACCACAGACCCTGGCCTCTGTTTCCCTTCCTGCCCAATCAGAGACGCCTCCAGCTGACCACTCCTGCCGCACCAAGGGTACAGGCCGAGCCACGGCTCCGCCTCCCCTCATTTCCTGGCCCCTGTTTCTGTGAACTGTGAGCACGTGCTCCCTCCAATGGCCCTGAGCTCTCTGTGACGTCACTCAGTCATACCTGTAAATTGCATCCTGGGTGTGTTCTGGAACAGGTGGGATGTGGCCTCCACTGAGGCCGGGGCAGAGGCTCTTTCGACTGCTGGACCAGAGGGGTGGACTCTGGGCCCCCATGTGCACGCTTGCTGGCTGGGAGGGGCGGGAGAGCCTCCTGCCCGGCCCCTCTTGACGCCACTCGAGCAGGGAGGACGGGGTGGGGGAACGAGCCAGCCCTCGCGGACCTCACTGGCAGGGCCCGCAGGCACGGCCCCCGCCGCCCAGCGTGTGGGGGGACAAGGACCCGTGGCGTCTGGCTGCAGCGGAGCAGGCGCGCTCGGCGTCTTCTGTCTCGCCAGGCAACCCCTTTCCCTTGGTCAGAGGGTGGGCTTTCAAGGTCTGTCCTCACCAGCGATTTCTGGCTTCTTCAGGCCCAAGGCTGGATCTCTGAGGCACAAGACCTCCCATGTCATTCCTGGGGTCTCCAGGGCTTCTCCCTGCTTTCCAGTCTTCTTATGCATGTTTTCACCTCATTTTTAGGAGCAAAGTATGCCCCGTCCACTTCCCAATAGCAAAGATCTGGCCGCCCCCCGCCTCCCAGGAATCCCAGCACTGAGGTCAGGCCGCCTGTTCAACATCACGCAACAGCGAGTGGCAGGACCCAACCAAGGCTGCCTGCCTTCAGGCCGCCTGTCCCCAGGTGGGGCAGCCACACGGCAGGCTTTCCGCAGAGCGGAAACACCACGTCTCTTCCTGCCTACAAAACGCGGTACTGATCTGCTTCTGGAGAACAAGACGGAAATTCCCGTTTTACCTGAAAACGGGAATCTCAGAGAATGGATTTAAGAATAATCAGCTCAAGAGGAAGAGAGGATAGGTAACCAGATGTACTGGGGGGTGTGGTGTTTAATGAGACGGTGGAAGCACCAGAACCAGGAGTCAGGAGCACAGAAACACCGCCTCGGACGTCACTGCGAGACTGCTAAGTGCACACAGAACCTGAGGCGCTTGCAGAGGAAGACGGCCGTCTCCAGAGGACAGCAACAGGCCCGGCGGCTGACACGCGCTCAGCAGCATCTTTAAACGTGAAAAAGACCCGCGAGCCCTGGGTCCTCTGCCCAGCGACACCCTGCAGGAGGGAGGCTAATACAGAGTTTCCTCCACTCGTCTAGTGGAGGAAACAGGCGGGAAGGCCCAGGGTCAGGAGGAGAAACACGCGGCAGAGCACAGACATTAGCTCGGGCGCAGAAATGCAGGCAATGCTGGCAGGGGAGAGGGCAAGTGCGGCGGGGACCCCGCGGGGCCCCAGCACGCGCGTGGCCCAGAAAGCATCTACTCTGCCGGAGTCCTGTGCTCAGGGAAGCCGGCTGTACACTCTAGAGAAACAGCTCGAGTAACCAGTAAATAACAAGCTAACGGAAAGAGGACACAAGAGTAAATACCTAATTAATGCAAAAGAAGGCAAGGAAAGAGATTAAGTGGAACATAAAAAACAGGCAGGAGAAACAGGAACAGAGCGAGGACTAAGCACCCCAGCTACGAGACAGGGGGCCGTCCGTGCAGTCAGAGCGGCAGCACGCACGTGCGGCAGCTGTGAGGACGGGGAGCCGGTACGGAAGCCGGCAGCAAGCTGGCCCGGCTCTCAGACACCAGGCGCCACAGACTGGAGGCTGAAGGAGCGCCGGTGAGGACGCAGGCTCCCCGAGACCTCTTCCCAGGAGACGCACGCTCGAGGCGCGCGCAGGCCGGGGGCAACCAGGTCGTGGGCAGGACCTGCTTCTGACTTCCTGCCCTTTAGTGGGGAGGCCCCAGTTCGAGGTCACTATTTCTACAGGATCTATCAAAGATCTGGGGCAAAATCTACGTTAAAAAGTATTGATTAGAGAGCTCTTTAGGGAAGCACAAGCTTAGCTGAAGTAACAGTTGATAAATTACGACATACCTGTATAATGGAACATTAGGCCGCCGTAAAACCCACCTTCTCTGTGACTACTTCCTATCACGCAGATGGGCTGTCATGGCGGCTGAACCCCGGGCGACCCCAGCACCAGCCCCGGAGCCCGGGCGTGCGCCCACCTTGTCGTCTGCCTTGATGGAGCGCAGCCTCATGGTGAGCTGGAAGCGCAGGAAGTTGTTGGTGCCGATGGACTGCAGCTCCAGCAGCTTGCAGAGCGCCACCAGCTGTGGGCGTGTGAGGTTGTCCAGGGTCAGCTCGTCCTCAAACAACTTGGAAAAACGCATGATTTCCTCGTTGCTGGGCCTCTCGCCCGTCTCTCGGATCTGCGGGAGCCATCGTAAGGGTCACTACCAGCAGGCTGTGTGCCCCCCGCACCCCCACAACTCCTGGGCACACGCCTCACATCAGGACAAAGCAGAAGGGCAGCTCAACGCTCAGGGACTCCCACAGGGAGCAGCCCCTGGGACCCAGAGTGTTACGCGGCACACGGAGTCCGGTCCCTGGATCTCGCATGCTGTGCCGGCAGGGCAGAGGTGGCCGGCAGGAAGAAGCCGGGGTCTCTCCACGTGGGGCAGGAGGCCTGCCTCCCCCGACTGTGGACATGGCCATGGGGCAGTCTCTCCCCTCCTCCCAGCCCAGGCCCCGCTTGTCACAACTGTGGGCCCTCAGTTCCTCCCCCAGGGCCGAGGCAGTCAGGAGACCCAGACGAGCCTGGTGGACGCAGTGCACATCCTCAGGACAGCGGTGTGGCCTCCGTGGGCACGGGGCGGGACCAGTTACACCCCTCCAGCCCCGGCCCTGAACCCCGGCCTCAGCGCGCACAGTGAAAGGGGGGAAGGGCGGCAAGGAGTGCCTCCCGAGAAGGCAGGGGCCCGGCCTCCGAGCAGCCCGCCCCGGGCGAGCGCCGCGGCACCTTCTGGAAGAACACGGAGAAGTCTCTGGCGGCGCTCCCCTTGGCAGCCTTGTTCTTCAGGGCCATCTCCTCGATGGTGTCCTGCAGGAACTTGGCCAGCTCCAGCTTGACCCGCAGCTCCTTTTTCAGCCTCTCCTCCTGTGGGGTCAGAGAGGGCGCTGCACCCCAGCCTCCAGCCGCCGCCTCCTGGACGGCGCAGCCCCAGCAGCACGTGCATGTGCCCAGCCCAGCCTCCCAGACGCCCCTGACAGCACTTCCTCCACCCATGAGCTGTGCTCCAAAACCACCTAGCTCATGACTTAGGACATTCTGTGCGACACACCCGCCCCCCGCAACCACAGAAGGACCCACAAATTCCATAAACAGCCAGGCAGTTAAGCTTTTCAGACCCTGTGGGCTGAGCCACGGGAAGCATGAAGACCATCAGACAGGACACAGACAACGGGGCGCGCGAGTCCCCAGGAGGCCTTACTGCCCGGAGGGGCGGGGCCGGCACGGGCCTCGCCGGCCAACCTCACCCTGGAGCCGTGTCGCGCCCCATGAACGGGCCTCCTCTGTGGCTTGGGGAACACTGCTCTAGGGAAGCTGTGACCTTTGACACTCTTGAACCATGCAGCTTCGTAACTACTTCAAGCTGGGGCTGGAACAGGCCGGTCACCTTGCTGGACTGGGTCTCGAACGTGGACGGCAGCATGTTGGGGAAGAGCTTCACAGCGACGGGCAGCAGGAACTCCATGAAGGGCACCACCACAAAGACCAGGAAGGGCACCAGGCGGAAGAGGTCGGCGCAGATGCGGAGGAACTGGACGGGGAGAGGGCCGAGGGTGACCGGGAGGCACGCCTTCCCACAACGGCCAGGGCATTGGTGGCGGGCCCTCCCGCGGAGCGGACAGGGCTCCGCAGGCACCCCAGGGGCCAGACCTTGGGGTTTCAGAAAACCTGGGTGCGGGAGCTCCCCGGCAGGCCAGTGGTCAGGACTCCGCTCCCACTGCAGGGGGCACGGGTCAGGTCCCTGGCTGGGGATCTGTCACCCATGCTGCGTGGGATACAGCCAAAGAGTTTAAAAAAGGACAACAAAAGCTGGGCGGGAGCTAACCCTGTGCAGGAGGTGGGACCTGTCACCAGCAGCTGCTGAAAGTGGGCTGGCCCAGGGCTTCAGCAGTCGCTCCCTGGCCCGGCAGAGAGCTGGACAAAACCATGCCCTGAGGACTGGCCCTCAGCAAGTCCCCAAGGAGGCCTGCAGCCACACCTCCGTACATGCTGATAAAAATCAACTGTTTCTCTATACTCTCAATAAACGCAAAATGAAGTTTTTTAAATTCCATTTACCTACAATAAATAAAATATGGAAGCAATCCAGAAGTCCACGGATGGATGAACAAATAAACTAAATTGTGGTCTATCTACAGGATGGAAGGTTATTCAGCCTTAAAAAGGAAGGGAATTCTGACACCTGTCATAAGGGTGAACCTTGAGGACAGTGTGCTCAGTGAAACCAGCCGGTCACAAAGGACAGACCCTCTGCAAGTCACTGATGCGAGGGCTCACTCCTCTGACCTCCAGAGGAGTCAGCCTGAGACACAGGAAGCAGAATGGTGGGGCCAGAAGCTGGGGCGAGAGACGGGAAATGTGGTTCAAAGGCGGCAGGTTCAGCTGAGGAAGAGATGAGGACAGTTCTGGTGGTACCGACCTCATCACAATGTGAATGGACTTAATGTCACAGACTGTTTATTAAAAATGGTTGAAAATAAATTTTAGGGTGCATATTTTCCTACAAAGGAAAATTCCATTTAAATATCATGAAAACACACGGAAGCACACACAGCTGCGGAGGAGGGCGGGAGGAGCCCCGGCTGACTGCCCACACGCCCCGAGGGCCCCCACTGTCCATGCTCCGACCCGGGGGTCTCAGTGCCCTGGTGCCCCAGCCCGGTCGGCCATGCTTCCAGAGCCGGGTGCCTCTTCGGGGGCGGTGCGGATGCGCCCATTACCTGCCTGCGCTCGCGGCGGGTCAGGCTGTGCCCGTGGAGGATGCGCCAGAGCATGCGCGCCGCGATCTTGGTGTCGATCCAGAGCAGGCGGAAGCCGTGGTAGTAGTGCTTCAGCTCGTCCAGGACGCGCTGCCCCAGGGGCGTCCTCACCGCCGCCTGCGCGGGCGGGCTGTACACGGGGCCGCCTTCCTCCAGCTTCTTGTTCTTGTCCTTGAGGGACCGCAGGGACTTCTCCACCACGGAGTCGTCGCCCAGCGGGCGCGAGGAGTGCCAGCAGCGCACAGGGAGCAGCCTCGGCGCCGCGCCCGCGCGCTCGGGCCGCCGCGTCCAGCAGCCCAGGGGGTCGCCGCGGAAGGAGAGGTACACGGGGCGGACGGGGGCGCAGCCGCCCCACGGAAGAGGCCTTGGGGAAGAAGAAAAGTCCCGGTGAGGCGCCAGCCGCCTGCCGAGGCGGCCCAGCGGGCCACTCACACCTCCCAGCCAGCTGTCCCAGCTGGACAGACAGACTCCCGGCCCTTCCCAGCAGGGAGCCACGCCCACCCTCAGAGGGGAAGGGGCCGCTCACGGAGGTCTTGCGGGAGGCCGGGGGGCTGGCCGGTGCCCACAGCCTCAACGGGGCAGGTCAGACACAACCAACCAGCAAAGGCCCAACCCCCAGGGCAGACAGACCCAGCCTCTGGGAGGGGCCCCGGGCCAGTGCTTTCCCCTAAGAGGCGAGCTTCTACCAAGACCTTACGGCTCCTGAGCAAGTTCTGAAATTTAGGGAGAATGTTCCAGTCAAGAGTGAGCCGGACCGGTGCATCAGCGGACCAAAGGCCTTTGAGCAGGACAAACGCGCAGAGTAGAGCCTGCAGCCCAGGCCCGCCCCTCCTCCCACACCGCCCCCTCCGCCAGGCCCAGGCCTGTGCCCGCTGGACACCCCACAGGGCGGGCTCTGCCTGGCACTTCCTCGGGTCCCTGACCCTGCAGGGCCACCCTTGTGCTCGCCCTCTCAAATCCTCTCATGCGGACCACCTCCCACTGGACCACCGGCTCCAGGAGGCCCAGCGAGGAACGAGTGAGCTGCCTGCACACCTCGGCACCGCCTCCGCTGGCACCACATCAGGCATGCAGGGCACCTGAGCCTGCAGCAGCAAGAGAAAACCAGCGTGCCCCCCAGCGCGACGCGGCTGTGCCCGCAGGGTCTGCCTGCAGAGGCCACTCGAGGAGGGCCTCTCACGCAGGCTGCAGCCTGCGTTTCTGGAGCCTGCGCTGGGCACTCCCCAGCTCCCAGTGCTCATCCAGACCTAGCACGGCCCCAGGTCTCGGCACAACCAAGAGGCCCTCCCCCAGTGGCAGAAGGCCTCTCGGAATCCATCGCCGAGACAAAATTTACGTGCACGGTTCTCCTGAGTTGCACGCCTTCGTATCTCACCTGTCCCTTAGAGACCTCTCCCTCTCATGCACGAGTCCACCCTGGGGTGGCCAGAGGCCCAGCGACAGGGCCGTTTATTGCCGGCACACCCCCGCTTCTTCCCACCTGTCCGCCCACCTCTGCGCACCTGGTGTGCTGCCAGCAGCGGGACTCGAGGTCTGCGCAGCCCGGCCCAGGTCAAACTCCAGTTCCGCTGCTGACTGCCACGTGACCTGAGACAGGCAGTCTCCCCGCTCCGCAAGCATCCCCTGGGGATGAACCCTGGACAGCTCCTCGGGCACGCCTGGGGCGGAGACGCCGCCGGTCGGGGTGGAGGCTCTGCCCTTGCACGCGGGCGCTGCACGGCCGCCTGGGCTCTGGCCAGCTGGGCAGGGGCGGCCGTGGCCTCTCTTCTATTCCAGGCCCTTGCTTCTGCCTTAAAGGGCCAGGCCTGTCCTGTCCCACCGGTCCCTCAGCCCTGCCCTGTCCCGAGTCCCAGCGGCTGGAGAACGGCCTCGCCCAGAGCCCAGCAGGGCCCCCACCCGCACACTCTGCCCTCCCAGCGGGCGGTGACCACGCCCACCCAGGAAGGCGCCTCCCCTCCTGTCTTCACCAGGCTTAACTAGCCACCTAGGAGGCAAGCGGCTTCCGCGAGGTGTGATGTCAGTGACGGGGCAGCCAGGAGGCGAGGACAGAGACCCAGGAAGGCAGAGCAGCCCAGGGAGCCCCGGGCAAGGGCCGCGAGGGCCCAGGAACCTGGCTGCCTTCAGGCACGTTCGAGAGGTTATCAACCATCTAGTCAGGGAGACCTAGCTATTTTCAAAAAGTACAAATTATATGATTTATCACTAAAAAAATCTCCATCAAAACGAAACTAACCTGGGCACCGCTGCCTCTTGGTGGGCAGAGGGCGGCCCCGCTCTCCCCAGCCGCCAGGGCCCAGGCGTCCAAGTCCTGGAAGCGCCGGCCCCTCAGCTGTGCGGAGCCAGGACCCCACCACCCACCCCAGGCCCCGCGGCCTTTCTGTTCCTTCTCTCTTACACAAGTGAAAGCAACGTCTCAACAGGAAGCAGGTGTTGCTGGAGGAGGCCCTGCCCGTCTGCCCTGAGGACGCGGATGCCCATCCACCGCAGCTCAGCACCCTGCCCACACCTTCCAGAAGAGACGTGAAGCAGGGCCAGCGGAGCGTCCAAGGCGCACGCCGCAGGGACCCGAGCAGCTCTCCACACAGCCACGACTCGACCTCGCACACACCTGCCAATCCAACCCCCTCAGCTCCCGGGGCAAACAGGACAGGGAAGGCGGGATGCAGCAGCAGGCACCGTGACCCAGGCGCTGTCCCCAGAGTGCAGGTGCCCAGGGGCCCAAGGGGACCCCACCATCGCCCACAGGACAACGTGCCCGTCGGCTGGGACCTGGGGACCGCTGCCCACAACACCCACTGGAGGCTTGGAGGCCACAGGAGAGCCCTGTGAGGGCACTTTAACTCCCTAAACGCTGTGAACTCATACAACGCTAGAGGCACTATTTTCCGCTGTCACGGTGAGCGACCACGGTTGTCTAGTAACAGACCTGGCGACCGAGACTGGGATAGCCAACGCCAGAAGCAAACGCGCTGGGAAGGAGAAGCCAAAACACACGGCGGTGCGCTTGGCGATCAGCCACCAGATGAGCTAAAAACAAACTCACAGCGCCGACGAGGGCCACACGCGTGCCACCAACCATCACGGAGAAGGCCGACAGGGAGCTCCAGCACCTCCCGACGGAGCCCGCCTGGGAACTGTCCGAAAGGCTAAGCGCGCTGTCTACGCAAAGAACACGACACGCCCTCCTCCCAGAGAGAGAAAGTCTAAATAAAGAAAATAGCTTACCGAGGAAAGACTACAAAGTTAACATTCCCAAGCGATGTTACAAGTTTAATGAGATTCCAGTTACAATCCCCTAAAGGCCATTTCAGAACTGAACTCACTCCTCAGGTCGTCTGGAAGGCAGTGGGGGAACAGAGGCACCACCAGCGGCGGACCCTCCCTGCCCAAGGGCTGCGGGCGCACCAGCCCAAGGGCGCGCGGGTGCTGGCCCGGGACGCCGCCCCGCCACCGGGCTGGTCCAGACCGGCGAGGCCAGTCCACACGCGGCACTAGCCTGTTTGGCAGCCACAACCTTAAACCCAACAACTTCACGCCAAAACCCGACAGCTCACCCCGCGGGACCACACCCTGCCCAGCAGTCCCCCAGCCACCTCCCTGGGCCCCCAGCCCCCGGAACGCCAGCCGCAGGCGACAGGGGCCCCTGGGGACGCCCACAGCGGGCAGGGCGCACCGCAGCGAGAGCAGAGAGGGTCCAGGCTCGTCTGCTAAGGCCTCCACATCACAAAGAGATTTCATGGCCACAGAGTCTGGGGACTGTCAGGAGAGAAGCCTCATCAAATCAGAGCCCGGAGCTGGCTGGGAGCACCCCGGCAGCAAGAGGGGCCGGCAGGGGCTGCTGCTGCGGGGAGGGGCTCAGGAAAACACTCCGTCGCACCCCCGTCACACGCTGCACACGCACCCCTGCCCCTCCACGAAGGAGCTGCTCCCAGGCAGAGAGGCTAGGCCAGCTCCTCACTCAGGCACTCGATGTCAGAACCAAAGCAGAAAATACGCTACACACACGCTTTTGCTTTAAGAGCCAAGCGTGAACAGCTTGTGCAGCCTCTGTTTCAGGGAATTAAATCTGTCACAGGAAGCACCCTCCCAGAGCTTCAGAGCCAAGAGGAGGCAACAGACCAACAAAGAACCCCAAGCAGCCGGCTCCAGGGACGAGGGCCGCCAGGGGCTGGACACTCTCACACAAGAGGGAACCCCAAGCAGCCGGCTCCAGGGACGAGGGTCGCCAGGGGCTGGACACTCTCACACAAGAGGATCGTGGGTATCCGCTCCAGGCACCAGGGCAGGGGCACGTGGACGCCCTGCCACACAGGCGAGGGCCAGGAGACCAAGCCTGGGGTGCGGGCAGGGGTGACGGCAGACGGGGAGAGCAGCGGCCCCACAGGAAGAAACGGGGAAGCCCTCCCGCCTCTCAGCAGTACCACAGACCTCCCGCCTCGCTCCAGATCCGTCCCCAGAACCAGCAGGGAGAGCCCCGGGATCAGTCCACAGGGTCCTCTGGGAAGGACCGAGCGTGGCGCAGGGGAGGGTCTATGTGCGTTCACAGAGAAGCCCCTGGAAGCAGCAGCTGCGTGAGGATGGAGGAGACGCAGCAGCTCTGCAGACAGCAGACACCACTGCAGGTTGAGAGCACAGATGCAAGGGCCTTCCGTGGCCCCGGCTAAGGCTCCACGCTCCCAATGCAGGGGCTCAGGTTCGAGCCTCGTCAGGGAACTAAATCCCACATGCCACAACCAAGACTCAGCACAGCCTAATAAATCACTTAAAAAAAGACCAGAATAACACACCAAAAAGGCTAGGAACACCGGTAACAGGCACTGGGATTATGAGTGCTTATTTCCCAAATATTCACTGAAGAACGTGGCTACACATGTCAAGATGCAAAGACACAGGTTTAAGGGAACAAAGTAGGACATACCACCTACACAAGCCGAGAACCACAACACCCGAGCACTTCCCAGCCCCCACGTTTAAACAGGCAGAAAGCGACGTTCATTCACTCACACGAAGCTTATCAGCCGCACGGCGCTGGCACCACTGAGGCGGGCCGGATCCCCAGCAGGACCTGTGACAGAAACAAAACACAAAGTCAGTCTCAGACAGAGGCTTTGTGCAGGCATCTCTTCCATCTGTGGAGCAAGCTTCTGGAAGCCCACTCTGCGTGCTGTGAGGGGAGGGCTCTGCCCCGGGCGGAATGCAGTGTCTTGGGAGCACCCCTGGCTGAACGCACCTTAAGTGGGGGACCAGACTCTAGTGGCCGTGGGCCCAGGGAGCCTGGGCCTTCAGGTCTCCCCAGGTGGGACCACCCCGACTCACTCCAGCTGCCTCTGGTGGAAGAGGCAGGGCACACGTGACCCCCAACAGGCAGACAGCTGCACAGAGCAAGCAAGGTCACGTCAGGTCAGTTCAGTTCAGCCGCTCAGTCCTGTCTGACTCTTTGCAACCCCATGGACTGCAGCACGCCAGGCCTCGCTGTCCATCACCAACTCCCAGAGTTTACTCAAACTCATGTCTATCAATCCAGTGATGTGATCCAACCATCTCATCCTCTGTCGTCTCCTTCTCCTCCTGCCCTCAATCTTTCCCAGCATCAGGGTCTTCTCCAATGTGTCAGCTCTTCACATCAAAGTGTTAGAGTTTCAGCTGCAGCATCAGTCCTTCCAGTGAATATTCAGGACTGATTTCCTTCAGGATTGACTGGTTTGATCTCCTTGCAGTCCAAGGGACTCTCAAGAGTCTTCTCCAACACCACAGTTCAAAAGCATCCGTTCTTCAGCACTCAGCTTTCTTTATAGTCCAACTCTCACATCCATACATGACTACTGGAAAAACCATAGCTTTGACTAGATGGCAAAGGCCCTATCCAAATGACTCAACACCCTCCATGCCCACGTGAAGGGTGGGGGTTATGAGAATGACCAGGAAAACCAAGAGTCGCCCGTTCCCTGGATAAACCATGTTGATGAGCACACAGCACGATTTTAGGGTCCGACACGCTTCTCATGCTTTCTCTAGCTCTGGTTCCCAAGCCCTCACTCCAGCCGAGGTGGATCCGTCTACCTTGTCTCCCAAACAGAAGCCTCCCCACAGCCTTGCAACAGCCAGACCAGGTGCCACAGCACCTAGCGCCCCCTGGCAGCCCCTTCCCCCGCTCAGAAGCCTTCACAGTAAACTCAGAGTGGGTGCCAGGCTCTGCAGGAGGTTGCCAGGCCCCTCCGTCCTCCCGAGGGCCCTTCTGTGGCCTCTTTGCCAACACCCACGCTCCACCTCTGGCCCTAGCTGCACCTCCTATGACTCAATCCGACTCTAACTCTCCAGAGGGAGCGCAGACCCACAGGTGAAGGGTTCCATCCCACGAGACTGTCACCGCTTCAAATGTCAGTTGCAAGTGGGGTCTGCAGGCTGCCCACACTTCTGCCAACTACAAATCTGGGAGTTCCCATGACCCCTTCAGTTTCGATAATTTGCTAGAATGCCCCCCAGAACCCAGGAAAGTACTCAAGCCAATACTGTGGTTTATTATCAAGGATACAGATGAACAACCAGATGGAAAGGGATATGGTGTGAGATCTGGGAGAGTCCTTGGGTACAGGAGCTCTTGTCCCCACTGCCTGGTAGGCACCCCCAGTCCAAAGGCTCCCCAAGCCTCCCGTTCCCGAGTCCCTATCTCCAGGGCCCAGGGATTATCCATTACACCTTAGTCAGGCAACTGAACTCCATCTCCAGACCCCTCCTCTCCCTGTGGGTCTGGAAGGTCCCACCCTCTAACCACAGGTTCGTAGCTAGCGAAAACACTGGTGTGTGGGAAATGGGCTCATTATGAATAGCAAAAGATCTGCTGATCATTCAAGAAATTCCTAGGGTTTTAGGGGCTCCACCAGGAACCCAGGATGGGGAAAAGAAATCAAACTCATTTCTTCCTATCCCACACCTTTATTCACCTGGCTTCCAGGAACCACGTTCTCTGGGTTCTCCCTGCTAAGCTCCAGCAGGATCCTCCCCAGGCACTCCGTACCTGAACACACGTGGGCACACGAGGCCCTCCAGTCCAACGGGCACCTCACTCGCAACAGCTCTGAGAACTCCTGGCTCCCCAGACCGCGCCCTTGTTCCAATAATGGCGGGAGGCCAGGGCTTCTGTCTCCTACCCAGTCCTTGGCAAATCGGGTCAGCCCACCTCTGCAAGTCCCAGCCAACTCCCAACTCCATGCCACACACAGTAACTTCCTCCCAGAGAGCACAGTGTGCAAAAGGGCGGGCAGTGACTTTACAGTGACACCACCTCAGCGCGCGGACCAAGGTCAGCGGGCCATGTAAGTCGTGCTGCAGGAGGCAGCCTGGACGGGAGGGACGAGGACACGCTTCACCTCCGGCGTCCTCCTTCCAAACCCCAAACCTCAGTCCAATCACGAGAGAAGCACCAGACAGCTGGCTGGGTCCCACAAAGTGCCTGACCAGACCTCCTCAAAACTGTCAAGCAAAGTCTGGGGAACCATTACAGCCAAGAGACCAAAAAGAAATTGTGACTAAACGTAATGGGGTGTCCTGGATGGGGTCCCGGGACAAAAATAAAGGACATTGGAATAAACTATGTGCAGAATAAGGGAAGCCTGAATACCTCATGCATTGTGTAACACTGTGGGCTTACCAATTATGGCAAGACTCAAACTGATGTAAGGTGTTAATAATGGGGGAAATGTGCTCCAGAAACAGGCTGCCCCAAGCTCAGCTGGGAGCATCATTTCAAGGGTTCTGGGACTGGCTCCCTACAGCCCAGCCCTGGGTCCTAACCACCTCTCGGCCCCTTCACGTCTTAGTTACTATGGGAAACACCTGTGTTCCCGGAATGACTCAAGCACTAAGCAAATCCAGCTAACTTTTAAACTGTAAATCATGCTACAGAAATGTGTGCGGCCATCCTTTAGCAGGAAGAAAAGAGAGCTAGCGAGCCCTGAGAGAGAGGCGAGGACTGCAAGCTGGACGGGGCAACCAGACTCCGGGTTCACAGAGGCTGCTCGCCGCAGCTCCGCACCCTTCTCCCGGCTCCCAAGGCCTAAGCAGCTGGCCAGCCATCAGTGTCAGCAATGACAGGAACCATGGTTTCTAGGGTGTGTTAACAAAGGGCAAATACCTTGAAACAGGTAAGTTTACTGGAGAATCTCAATCTCGTTGGACAAAATAATAAGCAACCAACCGAGAAAGGGTAACATAAAAAGGGACACGGAGAGCGGGTCAGTGCAGGCGCCCTCCACGTGGGCTCCCGAGAGCCCGGCCTCAGGTGCGGGCCCCGGTCCCAGCTAGCGCCTCTGAAGCTCCAGGGACACGAGACCTGCCTGAGGGCACAGGGAAAGGGCCCGGGGCCGCGCGCGACGCCCACGTGGAGCGCCACAGGGGTATCGGTCCCGCGGACGTCCCGCAGGACGGGCACCAGTGCCCGCCGCGCCCCCGCCACCCCTGCAGCCCCGGCCGCGGCCCGAGGGCGAGGCCGGCCCCGCGAGCGGGCGCAGGTCCGCGCGGCTCGACCGCGCGCGGGGAGCGCCGAGGGCGCCCCAGGCTGCAGGCGCGCTCGCTTCACAGCTCGCCCGGCGCGGCGGCCGGGCCGGGCGGCAGGGCGGCAGGGCGCGGGCGCTCCCCGC
>SJYS01021551.1:69991-83001 GCA_006410695.1 Philantomba maxwellii
GTCGATGGGGTGGTGCAGAAAAGCAGGCTGGGCGTCGGGGGTCGGCGGCTCCCGGGCCCCAGGGGTGGCCTCCCCCGCAGGTCACTGCCGCCGGCCTGCCCCTCAGCCCTCCTCGGGGGGGCCCCCCCCGACCCCCGCCCCACGCCCGGGCTCTGCCCCCTCAGGCCCTCCTCCGCCTGGAAGGTCTTCTCAGTCCTCGCCCCCTGTGCCTGCCTGTCTTGTTCGCAGAGGTGACCCCGGGGCACCACTCGGAGGGGTCCTGCGCCTTGCAAGAGCGCGCACCTGCGCTCCGCGGTGCGGGAGTGTGGAGCTCCTGATCGAAGCCGGCGCCCCAGTCTTCAGCAGCCGCTGGCGTGGCCGTGTCCCCAGGAGGCTCCGCCAGCACTCAGCCCTCACTGTCAGGAGGAAATAGCTTGCCAGAGCTGCCAGGTGCTGGGCCGGGTTGGCCGCAGTCCCCGCCCCAGGCGGGAGAGGGCGACGCTCGGCAGGTCAGGGCGCCTTGAAGATGTCAGAAAGTGCCCGTATGGGCCCTGGGCGGTGAGTGCTATGGCCTTAAAATACGGGGTCAACCTAAGCTCACAGGTTCTTGAAACCCAGGCCCGTCCCCTCAGCCCCTTGCCAACAATCCATAGAGCCGGGTTCCTGTCCATGCCTCAGGATGGGGATAAAGCCGGGTTCCTGTCCATGCCTCAGGATGGGGAGGGGACAAGAGGGTCACAAGGAAGGACAGTCCTACCTTCCCCGCCAGCCGAGGGCTAGGCCCGAGCCAGGGCCAGCAGACCCTCAGAGGGGGACAGGACTGGCCTTTCAACGCCCAGAGGGTCGAGTATGGCTTGTCATGGTCTAGGAACTGACAGCGGCCTGAGCTTCTGAGGGCTCTGCCCCAAAGCTTCCCCATCCGCTGAGAGGCAGAGGGGGTGAGTCAGAGCTCTCCTTGGTATTGCTTCAGGGAGGGCTCCACCTGGCCTGAGACGGGGCAGAGCGGGAGGCAGCTACCAGGCCGTGGGCACAAGAGGAGTTTGCAGGACTTCCAACAGCAGTGCTGCTCCCCTGCACTTGGGATGACACCCTTGGCCCAGCCAGGTGGAGTGGAAAGGAGAAACCCCAAACGAGGGTTGTCACAGAGGGGTGGGGGCGCCGTGTCTGGGGCCTCTGGGCACCATCTCTGATGCTGTCTGCAAACTGGGCAGGGTACAGTGTTAGAGAAGCTCGTTTTTCAACCATCAATAGCTTTATTGGGTTTCCTGATTACTATAGGAAAAATGTATGCTCCCTGTAGCCATTTCAAGTTTATGAAAACAAGTACAAACTAACAGAAATCTGGCATCCTNGGGTACAGTGTTAGAGAAGCTCGTTTTTCAACCATCAATAGCTTTATTGGGTTTCCTGATTACTATAGGAAAAATGTATGCTCCCTGTAGCCATTTCAAGTTTATGAAAACAAGTACAAACTAACAGAAATCTGGCATCCTAGTGGCTGCTGGAACACCCTTAATGCCAGATGCAGTCTGCCTTCCTGCCCCGCCTCTCTTCACGCTACAGTCCCAAGAATGCAGAAGCGTGGCGCAGCGAGTTTTAAAATGAGCTCTTTCTGCCTCTTTCTTTCTTCTCTTTGGGGGGCTCCCTTTTCCCTGTTCTCTGTGCGCCCCACACACTGTACATAAACTCCCGTAGTCGCTGCACATTTACACAAGTGTCATCTGTAAATTTACACCTTTTTACACAGTGACAGTTGAGAGAAACAAGGTGGGCCGTCCGGGAAGCACACCTGCTCCGCTTAGGGAGGTTAGAGGACCAGGTTAGGAATCGGGTTAAGGAGTCAGGTTAGAGATCACGGGAGGTTAGGGGTCAAAAAGGGAGCGGATCAGAGGTTCAGAATAGAGATCAGCTTAGGGAATCAGGTTAGGGGTCAGGATACCGGAAGGGGACTGGCAGGACTGTGTGCCGGTCGGCCGCGCCCCAGGTGAAGGCGGGCAGAACTGGATTGGACAAGGTTGCGGGTTTGCCCAGAGGTGTGGTGAAGGGAGAGAGGGGGTAACGATGTGTGCAAGACAGGGGCTTCATATAAGACGCGAGGGAGCGCGAAACGGGAGGAGGGCAGGCTGGAGGAGGTGGGGGCGGCTTGGGGCAGCGGAAGGTTGCAGGGTCACAGCCTTGTGGGGCCTGCCGAACCTGAAGTGAGTTTGAGTCGGGTACCAGGGCAGGTGAGCTGGCAAGAGGCCTGCTTATGAATACAGCAGACGGTAGTGGGTGTGGCCTGCCCCCGTGAGCCCCGGAGAAGGGCCCGAGGCGAGGCTGGAGGGCACCGCCCTTGGGGAGAGGGCCCAGGTGTGCCTTCCTGCAGCCGGCAGCCACGCGCAAGCGGGGCACCCCCTGCTCAGGCGGGGTGGTGGCTCTGGGGTGGATATGGGAGGGACGTGTGTTTGAGTCCCGAGACCCAACGGTAGAGTCCGTGGGGCTGCGGTCACACCTGCTGGTTCCCGGCAGCGACACCCACCCTGTCCCCGCCCCTTCATAGCACAGCCGTGGGTTTACTGGAAAACCTTTCTGCAAATCTTCAAATGCTTTACTTTTAAAATTAGTTTTACCTCAGCGTGCGTGGATTGAAGTGTCCAAGTCCCAAGCGTGCGGTCTGAAGCATCTTCCATCGTGTACACATCTGTTCGGCCCCCATGCTAATCAAGGCAGAAGGCCGCCGGCCCTGCAGACGCCTCCCCATGCCCGCTCCAGCGTCACCCCTTCTCAGAAATAACCTCTCACTTCTACCTCAAAAATCACTTCAGCAAACCGCCCTGGTGGCCCAGCGGTTAAGGACTGATCTGCCAACGCAGAGGACGCAGGTTCAGTCCCTGGTGCGGGAAGGTTCCATGCCACGGGCAGCCCAGCCTTTGCATCACAGCTGCCGGGCCTGCGCCCTGGAGCCCGCCAGCTGCAGCTACGGCCGCCCCAGTGCTGCGGCTGCTGAACCCGGGCGCCCCAGAGCCTTGCTCTGCAACAAGAAGCCGCCCCAGTGAGAAGCCCCGAGCCCCGCAACCAGAGAACCCTCGTGCGGCAGCGAAGACCCAGCCAAAACCACCAACAAGAACAAAAAAACCCCAACGTTATAAGAAAATCGCTTTTGCCTGTTCTTTTACTTTATATAAAAGGAATCAACCAGTGTGTCTGTTAATACTTTAAAAAATAAACCTGGCTGCTTTCCCTTAGCATTTTGCCTATGGAATTCGTCAGCATAACAAACTAATGGGTCATGTGAGTTTGCTGGTTTTCATTGTTATGCAGTGTCCCATTATATGAATATGCCTGCTTAGTCGCTCAGTCGTGTCTGACTCTGCAACCCATGGACTGTAGCCCGCCAGGCTCCTCTGTCCATGGGATTCTCCAGGCAAGAATACTGGAGTGGGTTGCCGTTGACTTCTCTGGGGATCTTCCTGACCCAGGGATTGAACCTGGGGCTCCTGCGTTTCAGGTNGACTGTAGCCCGCCAGGCTCCTCTGTCCATGGGATTCTCCAGGCAAGAATACTGGAGTGGGTTGCCGTTGACTTCTCTGGGGATCTTCCTGACCCAGGGATTGAACCTGGGGCTCCTGCGTTTCAGGTGGATTCTTTACTGTCCGAGCCAGCGGGGAAGCCCGTTTATATGGACATACAGTCGATTAATCAGTGCTGTGGTTGATGGATCCTCCATTCTCGGCCATTCTAACGACTGAGGCCGTTAATATCCTCACCTGTGGCTTTGCTGCTTGCACTTAATGCCTTTGATAGAAGAACTGCTGGTCGGAAGCTGTGCTTAAGTTCACCATTACTAAGTACTGACAGCTGGTTTCCAGAATGTTCCTACCAGGTTACCTGGCCACTAGCAAAGCAGGAGCCTGGGTCCCCAGAGTTCCAGTGACTGTGATGGTAATCTCTGCCGAAGGCGCGGCACAGCGTGGCTCCGTTCTGCGTTCCTTTCATGACTGGGGATTCGGAAGCACTTTTTCAGATGCGTCTGCGCATTTGGACCTCTTCTTTGATGGAGCGCCTGCGTAAGGCTGGTTTCCTGTCCACTTCCCCATTGGTCATCGCCTGTTCTGGTTCATGAGAGTCCTTTGTATATTCTAGATTCGGGCCCTTAGGTTATATGTATTTCAAACATTTTCTCTCACTCAGGATTACCTTTTCAACTCCTAATGGTGTCTTTTGATGAAGAAAAGTTCTTGATTTTAATGCTTTTTTTTTTTTTGGTCACTGCTTTTTGTGATTGAAGAAATCTTTGCTACCTGAAGGTCCTGAAGATAGTCTCATGTTTTATTCTAGAAACTTAATTTTTCTATCTTTTTTTTAAGAAAAATATTTATTTGGGGCGGTGCTGGGTCTTCGTGATGTGTGGGCTTTCCCTAGTTGTGAAGGGGCCTGCTCGCTAGTTATGCACAGACTTCTGCTGCAGTGGCTTCTGGGTGAAGAGCACAGGCTCCGGGCTTCAGGAGTTGCTGCTCTTGGCTCAGCAGTTGTGGCCCACGGGTTTAGTTGCCCTGAGGCATGTGGGATCTTCCTGGACTAGGGATCAAGCCAGTGTTTCGTGCATTGCCAGGGGACTCCTTAACCCCTAGACCACCAGGGAAGCCCCAATTATTCTCTTTCACATTTAGGCTTGTGATAATTTGAACGGTGTTTCTTTGTTTCGCGTGTTGCGAGGCAGGGATCAAGGATGGTTTTTCCCCTGTGGGTACAGAATGGGTCCAGCACCGCTTATGGAAAAGACCTCCCTTCACCTTCCGTAGGCAGAGAGTGGTCCCTGAAGATGTCTGCATTCCATCCTCATTCTGGGACTTGCAATTATGCTACTTTGTACAGAAAAAGGGATTTTGCAGAAAAGGGGATTATGTGAAGGATCTTCAGGTGGGAGTTNGGCAGAGAGTGGTCCCTGAAGATGTCTGCATTCCATCCTCATTCTGGGACTTGCAATTATGCTACTTTGTACAGAAAAAGGGATTTTGCAGAAAAGGGGATTATGTGAAGGATCTTCAGGTGGGAGTTTGCTCTGGATTATTCCGCTGGGCCCAGTGTAACCATCAGCTTCCTTAAAAACGCAAGAGACAGAAGTGAGGGGCGGAGGGCGGCCTGACCACAAAGGAGGGGACCGGGGTGATGGGTGTGAGGGCGTTCAGGCAGCCAGTGTCTGCTTCAGTGAGGGAAGAAGGGCCTTGAGCCAGGGAAGCGAGCAGCCTCTCAGAGCTGGAAAGATAAGGACACGAATCCTCTCCTAGCCCCGCCTCCCCCAAAGGAATGACGACACCTTGATTTTACCACAGTGAGACACGTGTCAGATTTCTGACCTACAGAACTTTGTGATAAATTTGGGTGGTTTTAAGCCACTAAGTTTTAAAGAATTCGTTACAGAAGCAAATAACTAGTCTATCCCACTGAATTGCAGGGCAATTTTGTCATCAGTTAGGTGGCCGCTGGCTTGTTCTTCAAGCTTATTCTGGATGTTCTTGATGCAGCAGCAGTTCTTCGTTTTAGTACAGTAACACCATCCCTTTGACAACTAACAGATTTTCCCCTGCACTTTGGGCAAAATCTTTTCCTGNCTTGTTCTTCAAGCTTATTCTGGATGTTCTTGATGCAGCAGCAGTTCTTCGTTTTAGTACAGTAACACCATCCCTTTGACAACTAACAGATTTTCCCCTGCACTTTGGGCAAAATCTTTTCCTGACCAAAGGTTGAAAGTGTATTCACTTATATCCCCTACCAAAAGATTTGAACATTTCCTTTTACTATTTAAGATCTTGATCCATTTAGAGTTTCCAGGCATTTTTGTGTGCAGTGTGAGGTACAAGCCCAGCTTCATCTTTTTCGCCTTATGGATAATTTATTTTCCCAGGCTTCCTTATTTTTTTAATTGTATTTACTTATTTATTTTGGCTGTGCTGGGCTTTTTCTCTAGTGTCAGGGAGCGGGGCTACTGTCCCGTGCGATTCGCAGACTTCTTGTGGTGGCTTTTCTTGTTGGGGAGCGAGGGCTCCAGGGCACCCCGGCTGAGGTGGGTGCCCTGTGGCGTGTGGTATCCTCCCAGATCAGGGATTGAGCCAGCATCTCCTGCACTGGCAGGTGGGTTCCTTACCACGGAGCCACCAGGGAAGGCCCCAGGCCTCCTTATGGAATGGTCTCTCTTTTTCCCCAATCTGCCACGGCCCTTTGCCATGTGTCCAAGCTCCATCAGTCCTTATCATTCCTCGGTCAGCTGTTCCCTGTACCATTACCCCACTCATGGTGGGTCCCCCTCAGAGGCACAGCCACCCAGCAGCTAAGGAGTTCCCTATGTGAGACCCAGACAAGTCATTGTTTTCACAGGGCTCTTTTCTTTTTTGGACAGACTTGGTAAAAGAGTGACATTTGGACTGCCGTTGTTAAGACCAGTGTCTCTGTTTCCAAAGTATTTATCTGCTTGTGCTGGGTCTTTAGTTGCAGCATGAGGGATCTTAGTTGTGGGATTTGGCGCCCTGACCAGGGATCGAGCCCCGGCCCCCTGCATTGGGAGAACCGTCTCAGCCGCTGGGCCACAGGGAGGTCCTGAGACCGCTGTCTCTCTTCTCACTGCCGGCCCCGCTGGTTTGACTGTGAAGGGCTTGCCTGTGGTTCACATCCCGACAGGCTGACTCCTGCTTGGGGTTAGCTGAGCTTCTTGGATACGTAAATCAGTGTTTTTGTCAACTTTGGAAACAACTTGACATTATCTTGTCAATGTTTTTTCCTGTCACATTTCTCCTTTTCTCCTTATCAGGCTCCAACGCATATGAGTAAAGCAGTCCATCCAGTGAAGCCTTTATTTTTTTGCTTTTAAAAATCAGAGTAATTATTTCTGGCTGCACTGCAAGCCAGGCAGGATCCTGGTTCCCCGACCAGGGATGGAATCTGCTTCCTGCAGTGAGTGGAAGCGCAGAGTCTTACCCACTGGACCAGGAGGGAACATGCCTGTTCAAGCCTTCGGATGACGGCAGCCCTGGGTGACAGTGTGTCTGTGGCCTCAGGAGAGACCGCGAGCCTTAGGTACCCAGCTCCCCCTCCCAAGTTCCTGACAGCACAGTTTGAAGCAGCAGGCGGTGCTCACTGCGGTTCTGAACCACCGGGTCTGAGGTCACGCAGCAGCAGGGAGCAGGACGGGGTGTGACTGGGAACGTCTTGCTCCAGGCGCAGCCCCAGTTCCCGGGACAGGGTCCCGGGGTCTCAGCTGTTCAGCCAGGCGCGTTCATGGCAGGGCCCCCACTCGGGCCAGGCCCCAGCTCCCAGAGCAGCTTTTGGTTAGTCTGGGGCCCTCACCCCAGCCAAGGACAGTGGGACCTCCGGGACTCCCCTCTACACCCCGGGCTCTCCTCCAGTGTCTTCCCCACAGATTCCAGCCACGTCTCTGTCTCTCCGCTCAGTGGCACAGGCTGTCCTGCGTGGACTCTGCTCCTCTGTGCCACGGGAGATAGAAAGCTGGGCGGGCGGGGGCGAGGGTCAAGGTATACCTCATAACCTTCCCTTGTCCAGGGGGCCAAGTCCTGCTCGTCCCTTTCCCCAGCACCTCACAATGGGTTGCCTCACCTGTTTCCTCCAAGCTGTTTACAGTGGGAGGGGCAGTCTGCTCCCAGCATCTCTCTCACAGCAGAAGTCTCTGTCAGATTTGCCTGAGAGTCTACAGTTGTGGGAAAACCTGTGAGCTCTGAATCAAGCCTGGGAATTAGTTAATGGTAACAGAGCAGTGTTGGTTTCCTAGTTTGCTGTTGTTGTTTTAAATGATGTATTTATTTAGTTCTGGCTGCGCTGAGTCTGTGTTGCATGCACGCTCTTCTCTAGTTGCGGCGAGTGGGGTTACCCTCTAGTTGCGGCGAGTGGAGTTACCCTCTAGTTGCGGCGTGTGGGTTCTAGAACATTGCAGTGGCTTCTCTCGTGGCCGAGCACGGGTCCTAGGGCGCTCAGGTCTCGGGGTTGCGGTTCCTGGGCCCTGGAGCGCAGGCTCAGTCGCCCCTGTCATGCGGGTCCCCCCAGACCGTGGATCGGCCGCGTGTCTCTGCACTGGCAGGTGGATTCTTCACCACAGCCACCAGGGAAGCCCCGGCTTCCTACTTTTGACACAGCTGCCGGGGAAACGTAAGGTGTCGACGCTAGGGGAAACAGGTGAGTACTGGCCGCAGTCCGTGGACCGAGAACTTCCCGATGTTCCAGCTGAATTTAGAAAAGGCAGAGGAACCAGAGATCAAATTGCCAACATCCGCTGGATCATCGAAAAAGCAAGAGAGTTCCAGGAAAACATCTACCTCTTTATTGCTTTACTGACTACGCCAAAGCCTTTGACTGTGTGGATCACANGGCGGGGCCGGGGCGGCGGGGCCCTTTCGGGCTGCTCTCCCCGCGGGTCCCTAAGCCCTGGGTCCCTGCTGCTGCAGCGCCCGGCTCCCACCGGCCCCACCCAGCGGTTCCGGGGGAGGGCAGCCCGGCACGTGCGAGCTGGCACCCTCCAGGGAGGCGGGCTCTGAGCCGGTGCCGCCATTCCTGCCTGGCTCGCAGCCGCTGCCAAAGCGGGGACCGCGCTGTTGGTGTCACCATTTCTCTCTCTCTCTGTCACAGACACACACACACACACACACACACGCCTCACAACCTGCCAAGTTTATGCAACTAGGAAGAGAGGGGCTGTGGTTTGAACGGTGTCCCTACAAAAGGCATGTGCAAGTATAAACTCCCACCCTGTGAATGCAACCTGATTTGGAAACGGGGTCTTTGCGGACGTCGTCAGAATGGGGTCGTCAGGTGGCCCTAATCCAACCACTGGTGACCTTGCAGGAAGAGAGACGAGAGTGAGGCGATGACGCGGGGAGGAGGCCCTGTGAAGACAGAGCCTGGGTGGGGAGCGATGCGGGCGCAGACCAAGGGGCATGGGGGCGGGTCCCACCAGAAGTGGGAGGCCGGGCCCCAGCGGGCCTTCCGCAGAGACCGCAGCAGAGACCCTCCTCGCGCCTCGGTTTCAGGCCTCTGGCCTCCAGATCTTAGAGAACAACTTTGTGTTGTGCTGTGGCACTTTATAGGCGGTCCTCGGGTGCACCCACAGGGGGAACCAGGACCGGAGGCCCAGCAGTCTGTCCCCAGGCAGCACTGGCACCTGGAGATAAACCCCAGGGGACTCAAGCAGACGAAGCGGGGCTGGGGGAGGCTTCTGCAGAGAGTAGTGTCCCCACTGAGAGCTGGCATGGGGATGGGAAGGGGAGAAGTTCAGTTTGGTACCTGTCCAGGGGTGGGTCCATGTGGCTGTCCAAAGGGCATATCCAGTGGGGAGTCAACTTTGTTGGTGAGGAGCTCTCCAAAAAACTAAGATCATGGCATCTGGTCCCATCACTTTATGGCAAGTAGCTGGGGAAACTATGTATGGAAACAGTGACAGATTGTATTTTCTTGGGCTCCAAAATCACCGTAGACAGTGACTGCAGCCATGAAATTAAAAAAAAAACAGTTGCTCCTTGGAAGAAAAGCTATGACAAACCTAGACAGCATATTAAAAAGCAGTGACATTACTTTGCTGAC
Organism: Philantomba maxwellii; assembly: GCA_006410695.1. NCBI lineage: Eukaryota > Metazoa > Chordata > Mammalia > Artiodactyla > Bovidae > Philantomba > Philantomba maxwellii. The sequence continues at coordinate 79,532 of SJYS01021551.1, forward strand.
AAACGTCCATCAGGTAAATGCTATGGTTTTTCCATTAGTCTTGTATGGATATGAGAGTTGGACCATAAAGAAAGCTGAGCATTGAAGAATTGATGATTTTCAACTGTAGTGTTGGAGAAGACTCTTGAGAATCCCTTGGACTGCAAGATCCAACCAGTCCATCCTAAAGAAAATCAACACTGAATGTTCATTGGAAGGACTAATGCTGAAGCTGAAGCTCCAGTACTTCGGCCACCTGATGCTAAGAGCTGACTCATTGGAAAAGACCCTGACGCTGGGAAAAATTGAAGGCAGAAGGGGACGACAGAGAATGAGATGGTGGGATTCATCACGGACTCAATGGACATGAGTTTGTGCGAACGCTGGGAAACAGTGAAGGACAGGGAAGCCTGGTGTGCTGCAGTCCATGGGGTTGCAGAGTTGGACACTGCTGAGCAGCTGAACAAGCAGCAGCTCCAGAGAGAGGGGTGGGCTGCAGAGGCCCAGCTCCGTGTCCTCCCCATTCCTCAAGGTAGGATTGAGGTCTCACTGAGGAGTGGGCTTTGTGTTAAGGGCGCTGGGGAGCCACAGCAGGATTTTATGCAGCTGGGTGACAGATGCGGTTTAGAAAAGGTCCCCTGGCTGGGTGCAGAGAATGAACTAAAGGAAGAGAAATCAGTGGGTTGAAAGCTGCCTCCTAATTCCTAGTAAGCAGCTGAACTAAGGGCCTGTGGGGGAGGGGCAGAGTGGCTCAGTGGAGGACTTAGGAGGGGGGGTGAGCCCTCGGCCGGAAGGGGACTTTGGTGGGGGTGGGGAAGATGGTTCTGAGGTTGCCCTCAGGACCGGCCCACTGTCCTGGGCTGCGGTTTACTCCCGGAGATTGAGGACAGACACTGCAGGCTTCTCAGGGCCTCCCAGAGGTCAGCCCCAAGGCAGATGGAGAGGAGATGGGCAGGGAAGCTGCGGAGGCCTCTGGCTCGGGCCTCCCAGCCAGGACTTGGGCGGGGGGCTCCTCAGCAGGGCTTGTCTCCATGTCCATCTCCTGGCCTGCTGGGGGCCCTGCTCAATAGAGGGTTGGCCCACGTGACCCAGGGGCCTTAGGCCTGCTGGCTCTGTGGGCTGGCCCAGGGAGCTGAAGTGGTGCTTGGGCCTGGCGGGAGCTGAGGCGAGCTGGGCCTTTGGAAGGGCAGGCTGTCAGCCTAGGGAACACAGGTCTGAGCTGGGAAGGGGCTGCAGAGAAGGCCTGGGGTGGGAGGCCCCCTGCCTGTTAGGCCTGGGTTCTGGCCTGCCTTGGGCTGAGAAAGGAGGGTCTCTCCCCTTCCCTCCTTGGAGGCAGGCGCCACCTGGGGCACGGGAGGAGGGGCAGCTTGAGACCACTGGTTTCCACTTGGAAGCCCTCTTTCTTTGGCCAGGGATGGAGAAAGGCTGGGGTCAGAGTGCACACATCCCCATGGAAACAGCAATGAGCCTGGCCTCTGGGGGACCCTGGCTCTGGTGGGGGATGGGGCAGCCAACGGGGGCTCAGGGACTCTAGCTAAGGGCCCGAGGCTTGGCCTCTGGTAGCAGCTCCGACAGGGAGGCCTGGGCCTGGGTCAAGGGGTAGCAGGGAGGCAGTGGGCTCCAGCCCGGGTCACGTGGAAATCATGGAGCGGGTTGGGCCTCCTGGAGCTGCATGCCCTGGTGGGTAGTAACAGACAGCAGGCAGCCAGAGGTGGCCGGGCTGCAGACCTCGTGGCCAGGGGACGCCCAGCGCCGCTTGACCCCTTGTTCTGTCTGCTGGGCTGGTCCCAGAGCTAGCAGGCAGGCCTGGGGTACCCTGGTCCCGAATGCCTTGCCAGCGTGGCCTTGGTCTGAGAGGCTGGGTGGGGGCAGCAGGTGGGGGCTGAGATGGAGGACCACTGAACCCCAGAGGTCAGAGCAGGGGCAGCTCTGCCCTCTGAAACCCTCTCCTGTGTGGCCACTACTTCACGTTGGGAGCAGACTCGCATCCCTGGGTCTCCTGTAACCCCTCCTCTCCAAGTGTGGCGCTTTCATTTGGAGAAGTGACTGAGTCTCCAAGAGGCTGAAACAAGCTTCAGTCCCAGCTGCTGACATCCCTGAGTGCCCCGCAGCCCTCTGGGCCCACTGGGCTTGGGGCTCCCACTGCCCTGGGCCTCCCCAGCCAGGAACCTACCTGTCAGTCCTGTGAGGGCCTCTTTCTCCTCTGCACGGATGGAGACCCAATCATGGGAAATGCACTCTCCAGGGCAGAGGCCCCAGAGTGTGCAGGGCGGGGGCTGTCCAGCTGGCCAGATTCGATGAAAAGGGCTCGGGACCCCACAAGACAGCAGGGCTAGCCCAGGGAGGCCTGCACTGGGCGGGAAAAGATCAGCCAGCCCCAAACAACTTTCAAGACAATTCAAACACACGCTTTCATGTTTTGCATAAATTTACATGTTGATCACACTATTCTAAATGCAATTTTTTTTTTTTTAAGAGGATCCCTAATTCCAAATCTGTGAAATCAAAAGAGATGTGATGGTATCTGTCTTGTACTGCCGTGATTTAAAGCTACTGAGGCAAGCAGTTTTCAGGCTTGTGCCCCGGAAGGATTCCAGAGCCAGAGAGGCAACTAGTCTTCTACCTACAGCTTAGAGATACGGCGAAGTGCAAATGTGAACGGGCCAGCACCTAGCTAGACACTCTCCAGGGGCTCCTGGTGGCCAGAGGTGAGTCCTGGCAGGGCCAGATGGGGGAGGGGTGTCTCTTCTGGTGGCTCAGTCTCCCCAGCACGCTGCAAGGAGGCAGCACACAGTAGGACCTCACCACACCGCTCTTGGACGGAAGGATGAACAATCCTGTAATCCCTTTCAGAGGGACACCGTGTGTGGCTGCCCCTGGGACGAGGGAGCCCAGCGATGAGGTGGCTCTCTCGAGCTGAGGCTGGATGGGAAGACCGTCCTTGAACAGGGCCAAGGTTGGCACACTCTGTCCACCCTGTGTACCAGCCCACTGTCCTCACGGCAAGCTACAGTGATCTTCCTAAAGCTGGCCCCTGACCATGGGCTGGCACTCCTGGGCCTTCCCTGCCCTTCTTCCCCACCCTAGCCTCACTAGAATGGCACAAGCCCCCATCAGTTTTGGGGCCTGAGACGAGACCTGTTTCTGACCACGGATTTCCCCACTACCTCCAGATCCAGACCAGCCAGACCGGAGCCTGGGCGGTGGGGGAAACGGGCTGAATCCTCGCCCTGCAGATATTCTGCAGAAGGAGCCACCCGCCTCCTCTCCGCCGCGCCGGCCGCCCTGTCGTCTGTGACCATCTGTGCCCAGTTTGTAATGTGGGATCCAGGAGCGCAGGCGCGGCGGGGACCGCTGCACCGGGAGCCCCCTCCACAAGGCTCCCCTGCGAGTTCCGGCTGGGATTCGCCGGCAGGGCGGCTGGAGCCTGACCTCCGCCCTCCCGGATCCCGGCGGCGCGAGCAGGCCAGGAACCTCGCCACCACCACCGC
>SJYS01021551.1:116040-130230 GCA_006410695.1 Philantomba maxwellii
CTTCTCCTCCTGCCCTCAATCTTTCCCAGCATCAGGGTCTTTTCAAATGAGTCGGCTCTTCGCATCAGGTGGCCAAAGTATTGGAGTTTCAGCTTCAACATCAGTCCTTCCACTTAGGACTGATCTCCTATAAGATGGACTGGTTGGATCTCCTTGCAGTCCAAGGGACTCTCAAGAGTCTTCTCCAGCACCACAGTTCAAAATCATCAATTCTTCGGCCCTCAGTTTTCTAGTCCAACTCTCACATCCATACATGACTACTGGAAAAACCATAGCCTTGACTAGATGGACCTTTGTTAGCAAAGGAAAAACCATAGCCTTGACTAGACAGACCTTTGTTGTCTGCTTTTTAATATGCTGTCTAGGTTGGTCATAACTTTCCTTCCAAGGAGTAAGTGTCTTTTAATTTCATGGCTGCAGTCACCATCTGCAGTGATTTTGAAGCCCCCAAAAAATAAAGTCACAGCTTAGGGATGTATTTTTCTCACACAACAAGAAGTCTCAAGGAAGGTAGCTTCCAGTTGATTGAAAGGTCTCACAATATCCAAGCAACAGCTCAACAGAGGCCTTTCTCTTGGATTCACTGCCTCGTGGTTGCAAGATGGCTCCCACACATCCAGGCATCATGTTTGCTTTCCAGGTAAATCGTTTTTGCTTTCCAGCTTCTCTCCTTTTTTGCCCGGAAAACAAAAGTTTTCCTGAAACCCACCAACAGGCTTCTACTTAATAATTCATACCCCCAAACTGCATCACCAACCACTTCTAGTTGCAGTGGAGGGTAGGAAATGACACTATAATTCCCCAGAATATAAAGTAGATGAGGAAAAGGAGAAAGAAGTTAATAATGGCTCTTAGGCCAGCCTTGGAAGAGGATCTGCCCTGTATTCTTAAGGCCCTGGTCATATTCATCTCTTTTATTATTCTCTTTCACATGCTCAACCCTGAACTCTCTCTGGAAGGGACTGAATTCTCAATCACTGAACCACACCCAGAGCCCAGTACACAGCACTTTGGTGTATCTGTGCCCGGTGAGTGTGTGCTAGCTCTCGGGGCCTCCCAGCAGGCTGAGCAGATGTGTGGCTGCAGTGGGGTGATTAAATGCACTTCTTCTTTGATCTCTGAGCTCTCCTGTTTGAAATTCAGCTGGTTGGAGTGGAAGGATTTCGGGGACGTGTGTTTCTGTGCCTTGTCTAAGCATCAGAAAGGGTTAACACATTTCTATCTCAGGTCTCTGTGATCAAAAAAGGTTGCCTGGCAGGAGTGTCTACTTGGTGCCTTAAAGGCAAGCAATTGTGGAAATTAAGAATCAGTTCTCTCTCTCTCTCCCTGAGTATCCCCTTGATACAGTTAGAATAAAAGCAGTGGTGACATTGCCAATGACCCAGATGTTGGAGAAACCCTGGGCTAAGCCACAGAGGCCCTTGCCTTCAAATCCCATAATATTGCATTAACACGGGCTCAACCTGCAGAATTGGATTTAAATCCAGCCCTTGAATTCTCGCCCTACCTCACCTCTTCCTCACACCTAATCTCATTTTGTCCTCAGAGCATTGAAAATAATGGTAATGTGGCTGCCACGGAAAGTGACTGTGTGAGCGTTTTTTACATTAGAACGGCTCTTAATAAAGTAAAAGTGCTTTAAGTGCAGAAGTCTCTTCCTTTACATTCCTCTCCTGCCTGGATAATAGATGACATGTGGCCGGCTGTGACAGAGCGGCTGGGACAGCTGCACCACCTGCCCCCGAGCTCAGCACAGCACAAGGGTGTACGTGTGTGCTGGGTTGGTGGATACAGATTTATGCAAAAACACAGCATGGCAGGGAGTCAAGGTAGGACCATCTTTATGACCAAACATTCTCCTCCACCTTCACTCATACCTGTCAGTAAAACAAAAATTAACAATAATAATGGCAGTGACTATTTATTGAGCACTTAAGACATGCTAAGATCCTTGCATGCTCAGTCTCGTTCAGTCCTCTTGATCTCCCTAAAGGCTAGGTACTATCACGACTCCCATTTTACAGGTGAGGGAATTGAGGCTCAAAGAGGTAATGTCACAGAACTTCCCTGGTGGTCCAGTGGTTAAGACTGAGCTCCCAATGCCAGAGCCATGGGTTTGATCCCTTTTTAGGGAACTAGGATCCCGCATGCCGCATAGCGTGGTCAAAAAAAATAATAAAATAAAATAATTGTTTTTAAAAAGAGGTTATGCCACTTACCTAGTATCACACATTCTACTGGGTGGGAGATCCCACACTCAGACCAGAGAAAGCCCCCCACTGCCTGGACCCCCTCCATGTTAGTGTTGGGCAGTGGTTCTCAGCCAGGGCTGGCGGGAACTTTGGGGAACCCCATCCCAGACCGCTAAGATCTGAACCCCTGAGTATGAGGCCAGTGCATCAGGGTTTTCGGCTCCCAGCTGCACTCCAGATGAAGTTGAAAAGCCACCACACCTGACCAGCTGTTTGACTTTCTGACATGATTGATCTGTCCTGACAACCTCCCCAGCGGAGGAACCAGTGATGCAAACACGTGGCGTGAACTCTGTGATAGACCACAGCACGGACAGACCTGGGCTGGTGGCACAGGGCCCAGAGCCGGCTACTCTGAGAAGCGCCCTGATATCCTGCATCTAGACCCTTCCCCCACTGGTCTGGCTATTCATCCAATAAGCGTTCATCAAGCACCTATGAAGTGTCAGGCTGTCAGCGGGAGAGGGAGGAAGAAAGAAAAAATGTTCCTTCCATCCAGAGGAATTATCTTGCCACTCTCTGCCCTCCATCCATTTATGATCTAATCGAGGATAGCAGCTGGAATAAGAAAAACAATCGCAGCCCCGTGTACATCAAGTGTCAGATGAGTGGCCCAGACCAGGAGGATTTCAAATGTTCTAACAGGGGAGTGACCCTCAAGGTCAAGAGGCTTCACGTAAGGAAGGACTTTGGCTCTGCAGTGTCCGCTCAGCCTTCCCAAGGGGCTGGAAACCTAACATATATCAGCAGGTCCAGGAGAATCCACCTCATCCCAGGTCAGTTCAAGCCTGAGCAGGGCTAGCAGCTTGAGCCTGTGACCCAGCTCCCACTATGGACAGAAGGACGCTGATGGAAGAGAAGGAAAGCAATTCAGAAAGGCCAGCCACCCTTGGCAGGTAGGTGACAGCAGAGCAGCAGGCGTCTCCTGCCCCATCAGATCCCCTCGGCAGGCATAAAGACCTGGTTTCTCACCTGGTAAAACAAAGACATCAGTCCCTTCCTCCCAGAGCCAGTGGGAAGATCAACCGTTACTATGACCACCAGCGTCTCCATCATTGATGGGGCAGTGTTCCCCACTTCACTCACTTCTGTTTATTTATTGAAAGATAGAAAACATAGTTGGTGTTCAAAATTATATAATTTACAGAAATACAATGTAGTGACTCACAATTTTTAAAAGCTATACTCCATTTATAGTTATTGTAAAATATTGGCTATATTCCCTATGTTGTATAATGTATTCTTGTATCTTATTTTATACCTAATAGTTGATACACCCTAATCCCCTTATCTTACCGTTCCCCCTTCCTTCTCCCCACTAATAACCAGTAGTTTTTTCTCTGTGAGTCTATGTATTTTTTCTTTTATATTCAGTAGTTTGTTGTATGTTTTAGATTTTACATGTAAATGTAGATTTGCTTTTCTCTGTCTGATTTATTTCACTTAGCATAATACCCTCTAAGTCCACCCAAGTTATGGAAAATGGCAAATTTTCATTCTTTTTAACTCTGAGTAGCATTCTGTTCTGCTACTGCTGCTAAGTTGCTTCAGTCGTGTCCGACTCTGTGCGACCCCACAGATGGCAGCATTCTGTTTTACACACACACATATATACATATGTATATGCATATATACACATCTTCTCTATCCATTCATCTGTTGATGGACACTTAGGTTGCTTTCATATCTTAGCTATTGTGAACAATGTGGCTTTGAACATTGGGGTGCCTGTATCTTTTCAAATTAGTGCTTTTTTTTTTCAGATACACACCCAGAAGTGGAATTGCTGGGTCATATGGTAGTTCTGCGGAGAAGGCAATGGCACTCCACTCCAGTACTCTTGCCTGGAAACTCCCATGGACAGAGGAGCCTGGTAGGCTGCAGTCCATGGGGTCGCTGAGTCAGACACNGCGGCCATGCACCTGCGCTTTTCCTCACCCTGAGGTTGAGTCAGGGTGCCCTCCCAGCCCCTGCGGGCGAGAGCAGACCCCCAGCCCTGGCCTTGTGAGCAGACTCAGGCCCACAGAGGCAGGCGAGCTCCATGCAGTAGGGTCCTGAGGCCTTCTCGAAAGGAGGGGTTCAGTCCAGCCGTGCGCGCTTCTAGGAACTGTCTTTGGTTGCAGGGGAGGCAGCCTTGGTAGCACAGGCCAGCTTCAGAGCACTGACAGTGTGCGTTTGGAAAGCAGCTCAGAAGGCTGAGAGCCAGGATGGGTTGCCAGGGGAGTCAGATGGAAAGTGAAGGGGTCGGAGGAACCTGTGAGACCGTGGGGCTGGCCCGCGCCGTGGCCCCGCCCGGGAGGTGTGGACCAGAGTTCCGGGGGGCGCTGGCCGCCGCCTCGGGCTGGCCCGTGCTGCATCGGGGCCCGGCTCCCTGGCCGCCGTCCTCTGAGGTTTGGTGCTCCCGGAGGACCCCCTGGTCTGCTGAGTGCTAGCTCTCCATTCTTCTCCTTCTCATGGTTGAGGAGCTGGCGCTCTTCTGTGAAGGTGAGCGCCCTCCTGAAAGGCCGCTTATACGTTGAGCGTCACAGCCTTCGCTCTCTTTAATACTCCCGCTGTCCAGATGCGGCCTCGGGAACCCAGGGCGCCCTCTCGGCCGTGCGCCCCGCCCTGGCTCCGTCTCTCGGAGCGCTTCCTTAGGTGTGCTGAGCACTAACCACGCTGCGGGCTCCCTTCACGCTTCCGTCGCCCCAGTCCTTCAACCAGCTGTTCTCAGAGGAAGCCTGGGTCCTTCGAGGAGTGAGTGGCGTGTGGCCGCCCAGGTCTGGGCTCTGGTGGTGTCCAGGGCCCGGACGGCAGAGGACGGAGGGCGAGGCGGGTCTGCTGGCACGCCGCCCCCGCTCCCTCTGCAGCGCCTGGGGCGGTGGGCCTGAGGCTCGGGAGGCCTTGCTGGGAGGACGCTCGGAGGAGGGCGGCTTCGGGTGTGGAGCTGGCCGAGCAGGGACTCGGGAAGCACGGCCTTTCGACTCCTGTAAGATGGAACGCCCTCAGCCTACTCCTGATCCCACCCCCGATTTTCTCTTTGTGTATGTGCTTCTTTTTACTTATCGTGCTTGGGATTACAGGAGTGCTTGAATCTGAATCGGTAGCAATGCATTCAAGCTTTTCTTAAAAAATAGTTTCATGTCTGTGTTTTTGGCGGTGCTGGGTCTCCGGGCTGCTGGTGGGGGAGCCGCCCTGGCTGCAGCGGGTGGGCTCCTCGGTGTGGGGGCGCCCGGGCCTGGGGGCGCGTGGCTCCGTCGCGGTTCCCGGGCCCAGGGCACAGGCTCCCTGGTCACGGCGCGTGGGCCCAGTTGCCGCTCAGCATGTGGGACCTTCCCAGATCAGGGATCGAACCCGCCTCTCCCACGTTGGCAGGGAGACTCTTTACCACTGAGCCACCAGGGAAGCCCACGCTTGAGCTGTAGAAACTGAGGTAGAATCTGTGCAGAAGAGAGCACAGCTGCTTAGAGGGCTCAGGCCTCCTGTGCGAATCCAACCCCGTTTCTGTCGTTTGAAGCAGCAGGGCTTGTATTGGTGACTGTCTCCCGGGGCACACACGGCCGAGCCAGCGGCTCTGCGGCCTGGCCCTCTAGGTGGGAATCAGGAGATGGCTGGTGTTTCGGGTATTACACTGAAGAAGGCTGGATTCTCTTGCACCTGGGAGCGTTACCGTCTCCCTGGTGTAGCCAGGCCCTGCTGGCCTCCCTGCAGACGCTGGGGCGTCGGGTCTGGCTCTCCTCTGATGGGCCCTGCTGGCCCGTCAGGTCCAGCTCTCCTCTGTGTGGAGAGTCTTATTCTCGCCTTTTCTGTGTTATTATATGGAAAGGAGCCCTCATTGCTGTATTTCTAAATTCCAGCATTTTCTGAAAATACTGCAGGTAATCTGAGTTTCTCACCTTCTGAGTTGATGCTGTGATTGTGCCTTTCTGCTTGTTCTGTCAACTAGGAAGAGAGGTGAGTTAGGACTTCCCGCTGTGGTGGTGGACGTGCCCTTTCCTGTTTGAGCTTTTGTCAGTTTCTGCTTTACGTGGTTTGGGGCCCCGGTGACCCCCCGGGACTGAACCAGGAATGTGGGCCTGGCCCTCCTGGTTCTTTGTTTCCCGTGGAGCAGACTCTGGCCTGCTCGGTCCCGCCCAGGCTCAGGGTCCACCTCGCGTGTGATGGGCCGTGATGGGGAGGGAGCCAACTCAGTACAACATCAAGGTGCCCGAGCTGGTGGTGGCCAGCTCCTCTCAGGAGGGAGGGCAGGTGGGGCCTCAGCGACCAGTGTTTTGCTTCCAACTGTAAGGATGAAAATCCAAGGTCACAGGGAGGAAGGGTTGCAAACGGGTGGTGGGACAGTTGGTTAATTATGGTTATCAAAGAAAGTAAGGAATTCACCTCTCCATTTGGACCAAAATAAAATTTAGATGGCTTAGAAAAAAACCTTAAAAATAAGAGAAAGTTGGGTTATGTTTGTTATGACATTTCTGAGCAGAAAAGAACTTTAAAAATGTTAAATTAATTTTATAAGCTTGGGATCAGCCTGTCATATTCTCTGTTTTTTTTTTTTTTCCAGCTGACATGTAAGGAGCATTTTTACTGTCTTTAGCTATTTATTTAAAAACTATGTGAGTCATATTGTTCCATCATGTGCACTGTAACACATTTTCCTTAGTTCTGCACATGCTACGGCATATATCTATATTCATTTTCACGATCAAGAGGTCTTTCGAAATACTAAAACAATGGAAGAAGTCACAAATCTCCTGACATAGTTTTGAATCTTAGCTATTTTAAAATCAAAAGAAGTATACACACTTATAAACAAGTCAAATTGTCCTGAGAGATTAATAGTGAAAAACAGTCCCCTGCCCTCCCAGGAGTTATTGTTTTTTAACTCTTTAAACATTTTCTTTCGGCTTCAGCTGCTCTTTAATCATCAGATAGTTTCTGTTGACTTTCTGTCACGGGAAATGAAGATGGAGCTCTTCAATCGTTTCCTGTCTCTTTCCCTTCCATTCTTCCCATAGAATTACCTCACTGTTTTTATTACATCAGACATAGTGTTCATTTAATTTTGACCATGTACACATCATTCAGTGGAACACTCAGCTGTATTCTGTGATTGCATTTTATTTCTGGCGCAGCCTTTTGTCCTTTTTCTGGAGATGACTGTGGCATTTCTCGTGGAATTGTATAGTTCGCTGCCATTTAGCTTGAATTTTTTCAAGCATTTGTTCTTCTGTCTTTAAAGCGCGTCCTATCACGCGGCCAGTTTCTCTGGTTGGGGGTGAACACGGAGGGCAGTGTTGGAGCCCCACCTCTTCTCTGCCCGCCTGCCTGCCCGCTGCCTGGTCTCCTTGCGTGAGGAGCCCACGGCCGCGCCCCTTCCCGGCTTCCTCGCGCTCCGGGGCCCCGCTGCCCCCTGTCTGGGTGTCGCTGGTCGGCAGGCACCCGAGACTGTGGCGCTCCCCTCGGCTGCCGCTCGTGCCTGGCTCCACGCCGGGCCCTTTCTTGGGCGGCCCTCCTGGCTTGCTGTAGCGTGGACTTCGGCATCCCGAGGAAGGGGTGGGGGTCGCTTTGGGTTCCTGGGTTCGGAGGGCTCCGCTGTTGTCACGCTCGAGTTTCGGCTTGCCTGGGTATGGGATTTTATGCTGGACCTGATTCTCGGGATTTTGAAGGCGCTTCCTTCCAGCATCCAGAGCTGCTGTTCCGTCTGTCGTTTGGTGAACGTGGACCTGTCTCCTCCTCCCCCGGCAGCTTGACTGTCCCAAAGCTGTGCCAGGACCTGGGTGTTGGGTGCGGTGCCAGAGGGTCAGTTCTGACGCGTGTTCCTGGGTCTGGCAGACTCTCTGATGAGTTTCTCTGTGTTTCTATTCGGAAGGCCAGTTACCTGTTTCCATGGTGGTTTTGTCGAACTTCAGATGGTGCTTCTCTCTCATTCTTCTCTTCTGACAGCAAGCTAGAGTTCTTCTCTGCCAGGCGTCACCTCCTGGTGTGGCGTCTGTGGCCCTGCAGACTGTGGACTCTGTGAGCTCTGGGCTCTGTTAGAGGCTCCTCTGGGCCGGGGTGCCCGCGCTGGGTCCGGGGTGCCCGCGCTAGTCCCGGATGCACGTGCTGGGCCTTCTCGCAGAGGACGGCGCTCCGCTGCCGGCGGCCCGTAGGGGGCGCTGCTGGCTTTCTTGGAGGCGCTGGCTGGTGGGCGCCTGGCCGAGGCAGTGAGTCTCCAGCTTTTGGGGCAAAGGCAGCGTGGGCGGCTGCTCCTCTGCTGTGCCGGCTCCCTGGGAAGTGCGCTTGGCTGCCGCGTGTCCAGTGAGCTGTGCGAGGGCACAGGGGCCGGGGCGGCGGCTCCTTCAGCATCTGGGGACGCTCGGTGGCCTCGAGTTGCCCACCCCCAGCGTGGTACATGTGGGGGGCTGGGGTTTGAGCCCGCGGCCCCCTCGCCGCTGTGCTCTCTGCTGACTGATGGAGCGTCTTCTTCAGCGGCTCCCTCCTCTTGGAGGGAGGAGATGAGGAGTGAGCCTGGTCAGTGGTCTTTCCTGGCCAGCTTTGAACCCTATCTAAGTCTCACGAGCGTATTTCCTCTTTTGCTGTAGAGTGTGGTGGGGGAAAAAAAGGATTTATTTTGAGGCTAATGGATTCCAACAGCACCAAGTAAATGACTTCAAAGCCACTGCTAACTTGATATCAGTAATTATTAATAGATTTGGCTAATTTCATCCCAAATTCTAACTTTCAAGTTCTAACATTTTATTTTAAAAACTAGGTCAGAAAAAGAGTGCGCGCCAGTATCACGTGCAGTTCTTTGGTGATGCCCCAGAACGAGCCTGGATCTTCGAGAAGAGCCTCGCGGCTTTCGAAGGAGAAGGGCAGTTTGAGAAATTGTGCCAGGAGAGCGCCAGGCAGGCGCCGACGAAAGCCGAGAAGATCAAGGTGACGGATGCCCCTTAAGCGCGATTTCAGGCGGAGCTTTTATTTCTGTTTGTGATTATTTACCTTGTTTTGAACTGTGGTTGCTTGAAGCGCTGCCGTGGCTTCTTATCTCTGCCACTGCTGGCTCTGCCCAGCGCGCGGCGTCCCGACGCGGCAGCTTTGTGGAGACACGTGGTTTATCCTGTCTACTCCTTTGATGCCTCCCAGAGACAGTTTTCTGAGTTTTGTTTTCCTTTATGTACACACACACAGACATATATATATATATGGTGAAGTCACTCAGTCGTGTCCGACTCTTTGCGACCCCGTGGACTGTAACCTACTAGGCTTCTCCGTCCATGGGATTCTCCAGGCAAGAATACTGGAGTGGGTTGCCATTTCCTTCTCCAGGGGATCTTCCCGACCCAGGGATCGAACCCGGGTCTCCCATATTGGAGGCAGATGCTTTAACCTCTGAGCCACCAGGGAAGCCCATATATGTGATGATATATATATATAAGTATTCACTGTAATTGCAATTGATTTCTAGTTTCAAGAAACAGTAGAGTTATTCAAGTTAATTGGTTTTTATAGTTTTTGATTTCTAAATTTACCTGAAATTCTAAAAGTATCCTTCTTTAAAGTGGGTTAATTTTTAATGTTTATTTGATGAAACTTATACATGTCTCATGTTTCCTTTGCAGCTGTTGAAGCCCATTTCAGGGAAGTTGAGGGCCCAGTGGGAAATGGGCCTCGTTCAGGCCGAGGCCGCCGCGCGCATGGCGGTGGAGGAGCGGAGGGCCAAGTTCACGTTCCTCTACGTGGGGGACCAGCTCCGCCTCAACCCCCACGTGGCCAAGGAGGCGGGCGTGGCTGCGGAGCCGCTGGGAGAAGCGGCAGAGCCCTCCGGAGGTGGAGAAGAAGCTGCAGACAGCCCTAAGTCCTCGGGGGAGGAGGGCGCGCCCGTCAAGAGGAGACGGAGGGCCAAGCTGTCCAGCTCCACCGAGAACCTCCCCGGCGACCCGGGCCCGGGGCGGGCCACACCGCAGAAGGTGGCTGAGGCCGACTCCAGGAGGGGCGCGGGATCCCCGCCCGGCAGGAAGAAGGCCACGGCCTCCTCCCTGAGGAGTCGGAGGGGCGACGCGGCGTCCCAGTTCCTGGTCTTCTGTCAGAAGCACAGGGACGAGGTTGGTGTAGGGATGGCGCTAAGGGGTTGTGCTTTATGCGGGGGGTCTGCCCGTGAGGCCCGTCCTTACAGCGCCCGGCCCCGGCCCCCTGCGCTGTCGGCCAGGCCGTAGCGCTTCTGTGCACGCGGGTCTCGGGCAGGGGTCACTAGGGGGAAGCCAGTGCCACCCTTGGGGGCAGAGATCCTTGCCTCTGTGCTCTAGAATACCCCTCCTGACTGCGGTGGGAAGGCCCAGGGCCCGCGGGAGGTGGGCTGCTCTTTGTTAGAAGCTTGGCCTTAGCCTGACCTCCAGCCCAGGTTAGCGCCTTCCCCAGGAGGCGGCTCAGAAGCCTCCAGGAGGTGGTGCGAGATTGGATTTACAGAACTGGATGCTGCCGTGGGCCTGAGCGTGTCGGCACCTGCTGCTGTGGTGCGTGAAGGGTGGCCCGGTGTCAGTGGCTGAACATTTGACTGGTTTTCTAATCGTTTTTGCAGAGTGGACTGAGCTCACTTGGACGCCGTCAGGTCTTGATTCCGCTTTAAGGGCTTAGGCCGGCATCGCTGGTTCTTTGCTGTTAGTTGAAATGAGTGGGTTGGTGGGGCTCTTCCCAGGATTGCAAGGCAGATGTGGTGTTAGAAAGCCCGTTACGATTCGTCGTTGCAGATTAAATACGCCTCTCAGAGGGTGGAGAAAAAGCGCTTGATAAAAGCAGCAGCAGCATTGCTCTTTTTGGTCACGCCATGTGGCTTCTGTGGTCTTAGTTCCGTGACCAGGGGTTGAGCCTGAGTGGCTGGCAGTGAGAGCGTTGAGTCTTCACCCCTGGACCCTTGGGGAGGTCCTTAGGCGTGATTGCTTTTTGATACAAAGTTAGCAGGCGGAGTAGATGGGAACTCCCTTCCGTCTGCTGAGGGGTGATGTTGAGGATGCCTCAGAAGCACCCTCTCGGGTCGTGGATGAGGCAGGGCTCCCTGGGTGCCACCACTGGCGTCAAATGCGGTGAAAGCGTGGCCGAGCAGCAGCGGAGGCCCGCGGCAGGGCCCCCGCCCGGGGGAGGCGGTGGCGGAGCGGCCCAGCACGGGCCGCTGGGGCATCGCGGGGTCGTGTCTGGAGGCCGCAAGAGGGGAAGGTAACAAAATAGGTGCGACTCTGGGGGAAAATGACTGATGTCTCAGCGGCTTGAGTAGAGGGTGATGGGGAGGCTCACGGTCCTGAAGCTGCAGCAGCCATCCCCCTCTGTTAACTCTCAAGTCCAGGGTCCTCTGGGGAGGCTCCCGGCAGGACTGTCTGCCTTTTTAAGCAGGTGCTAGCATAGCCGCGTTGGAAGGGACGCTCGGCCTGAGGACTGGCCCTGCGCGGGGGAAGCGCTCCAACTGCAGATGGGGCGTCGGCCGCTCAGGACAGGTGCCGGCCCACGCTGCTGACGTCAGGATTCGGCGGCTCCAGGGGCAGAGTTCTGTCAGTCTAGGGGAGGCAAGGCTCCTTCAGCTCAACGGCTCACAAACCAGAAAGGCACGTTGTTAAAGTGAGACGGGAGCTGCGTGTGCAGGGCTCAGGACAGTCCTGGAGGAGGCAGGGGAGAGGCTTGGAGGAGAGCAGGTCACAGAAGCCCCCAGGTGCCAGTGAGCTCAGACTGGCTGCTGAGCCTGGANGTTGGAAGGGACGCTCGGCCTGAGGACTGGCCCTGCGCGGGGGAAGCGCTCCAACTGCAGATGGGGCGTCGGCCGCTCAGGACAGGTGCCGGCCCACGCTGCTGACGTCAGGATTCGGCGGCTCCAGGGGCAGAGTTCTGTCAGTCTAGGGGAGGCAAGGCTCCTTCAGCTCAACGGCTCACAAACCAGAAAGGCACGTTGTTAAAGTGAGACGGGAGCTGCGTGTGCAGGGCTCAGGACAGTCCTGGAGGAGGCAGGGGAGAGGCTTGGAGGAGAGCAGGTCACAGAAGCCCCCAGGTGCCAGTGAGCTCAGACTGGCTGCTGAGCCTGGGGCAGCAGGGACCGCGTCACGGCCACTGCACGGCCAGCACCTCTGTGGCCAGGGGCCCGAGGCTGCGGAGGGAACCCACGCGCGAGGCTGTGGAGGGCCATCCCTTACATCTAGCTCCAAGAGGAATTCGGCGATACCTAGTGAAAGTGAAGATGCACGTTGCTTTTGTCTTACAGTTTCACCCCTAGGGATCTGCCCTAGAGAAGTTTCGCCCTAGCGCGATGCTCAGAGCCGTAAGATGCTCGGCAGGCTGTGGGCTGCTCCCGCAGGGTTGCTCAACCATGAAGGCGGCCTTGCTGCACGTCCAGGATAGGGACCCTCAGATCCCGTCGCCAAAGTGTGAAAGTGTAGCACGCTCGCCCACTGGTGCCTCCCTGCCTCCCGCCTCTGTCCTCAGAGATAGGCTGGGCGTATCCAGGCCTGTGCCTGCTTAGGTTCCAAGGGTGCCGCTGTGACCACCTGCCCGCCAGCCGCTTGTGCCGCTCCCCAGTCTGCACCTCCCTAGAACGTGCCCTTGTCTGAGTTTATGAGGGAGACCTCAGGCCACTTTCCAGAGGACGCCCTTTTTGCCGTGGGGACGCAAGTTGCTCTTAGTCAACCCTTCTAGCACTAAGGTATGTGCCGAGAGCAAGCAGGCCGACCGCTCCAGAGGTGCCGATGGGCTGCGCCCCAAGCCCCGAGCCCTGCGGCCCACTGCAGCGCCTCTCTGGCCCGAGCGTCCCTCCAGAGCTTTGCTGTGGGCAGCCCAGCGCTCGCTCACCCCCGACTGCAGGTGCGCGGCCGCAGTCAGGCCTGTGGCAGAGCCAGACGCCCGCCTGGCCCTGCCTCTGCCGGGAGGGGCCCGCGGGCCCGCCCTCCTGCCGGGCGCGGGCCGGGCCGGCTCCGAGGGCCCGGTGCTGTCGGGTGGTGTTTGCCGGATCCTGCAGGGTGCTGTGCTGCTTCTGTAGGAAGTGGCGCTGGTCCTGAGTGCAGGAACCTGCCGACCCGGCCTGTGGAACGACCTGGCTTTTCCACGCGCTCTCTTCCTATGGAGAGTGGCCGTGCACCCCAGGGTGGTTTTGTTTGGTTGTTAATGAGCCAGTGGCTGGCCCTGGAGGGANGAAGTGGCGCTGGTCCTGAGTGCAGGAACCTGCCGACCCGGCCTGTGGAACGACCTGGCTTTTCCACGCGCTCTCTTCCTATGGAGAGTGGCCGTGCACCCCAGGGTGGTTTTGTTTGGTTGTTAATGAGCCAGTGGCTGGCCCTGGAGGGATGGAGTGGATGGAGTCTCCTTTTCTGGAGTCACCGGATAGAAGACTGTGCCCGTCAAGGGCATCTGGTCGCCACTGGCTGCTTATTTTAAAAAAGCGGTTTCCAGCTTTCTTCTTGCAAATGGAGGAGAGTGCTGTGCTGCTTGCGGTGGCGTGAGCTCTCTGTCAGCAGCGTACGGACACGCTTTGCTCGCCGGTCTGTGCAGCAGGCTTGGGTTGGCCACGCAGCCCTGGCTCCCCCTGGACCCAGCTCCTGGGCTGAGGACTCCCCGAGTACCGCGCCCCCTGAGGCAGGGACAGGAGCGTGCAGGACGCAGGTCCGGGGGCAGAGGCCCCTGCAGGGACCAGGGCGGGGGCGTGGCCCCCAGCAGCCCAGCGGTGCCCGCGCGTGGCTTGCAGGCCTCCCACGGGGAGAGCTGGCGTAGGGCTCCCGTGCCCCGGCGCGTTGACCTGCTTGTTCCGGCTGCGGGGCCTCAGCTGTGCGCGCGGGCGTCCGGCCGAGGCGCGTGCTCAGCAGTTGTGCAGCGCGGGCTCAGTTGCGCCGTGGCCTGCAGGGCCTCAGCGCCCAGACCGGGGCCCGAGCTCCTGTTCCCCCGCACTGGACGGCAGGTTCTGGGCCGCCAGACACTGGCCGAGGCCCCGGGGCCTGAGCCCTGCCCCTGCGTTGGA
>SJYS01021551.1:158234-171269 GCA_006410695.1 Philantomba maxwellii
GCCTGGCGCCCCTGCGGCGGCCGTGCTGGGTGGCGTCCTTGGAGCCCGTGGGCAGAGTGAGCGGCCGTTGCTCCACTGACCTGCAGCGAGGCCTGGCCGCCGGCCCGCCGGGGCTGCCGGGCTGCTCGCCGCGTCTGGCGCGCGGAGTCACTCTTGGCCCCTGGGCCTCCTGCCAGCTGGGCTGGGGCTGCTCTGGCTGCAGCGGGTCGGCCTCTCATGTGCCGTCGGTGGTCCTCAGCGTGGGGCACATGGACACGCACGGAACCTCTGAGGGGCAGAGCGGTGCCCACGGGGCGGGCGGGTGGTGGCCATGGCCCTGCCCACCCGCCCTACCCCTCGTCACGGGGCGGCGGGGCCTGCTCACCGCCTGGGCGCACAGCGCGGGTGGGGGCTCCTGGAGGCTTTGGGAAGGGGCTGCCCGGGGCGCTGTAGGGCTGGGGTGCCTGCGACCTGCTCCCTTGGGCGCGGCCCCTTGGCCAGCTTGGCACCCTCCAGGCGCGCCCCAGGAGGGCGAGGCTGGCGCTGCCGCAGTGAGCACGCCGGCCAGGCCTCGCCTGCACACCCGGGGCGTTTCCTGCTGCCGGCTTCTGCAGGGCGCTGGGGCGTCGCCGGGCGCCCGCCGCTGGCTGACGTGGGGAAGGTGTGCTCTTCTCTTTCATCAGTTACCGGTTCCTGCGTTTACACAGACACAGTTGCCTCACTCCCACCAGCCCTGATTTCAGTGAGTTACGACGCCAGGTAGACGCTGCTTCCCTCTGGCGCTCTCCTGGGACACGGTTCCCGGACGCGGCGGTGAGTGTGCCCGTGGCGGCCTTCCTGACCCCCCGTGCCCGCAGGTGGTCGCCGAGCACCCGGACGCCGCTGCCGCGGAGATCGAGGAGCTGCTCGCCTCGCAGTGGAACATGCTGAACGAGAAGCAGAAGGCGCGCTACCACACCAAGTTTGCGCTCGTGGCTCCGCCCCAGTCCGAGGAAGACTCTGGTAACGACACCTCTGTGCCCGCATCCTCTGCCAGGCCTGCCCAGCGCACCGCGGTCATGATAAAGCCACCCGAGCGCGTTGTCGCCAGAGCCGCGCGGTGGGCGTGAGGGAGGCAGGCAGCCCGTGTGGCCTCCGGGGCCAGGCCCCCGGCCAGGCTGCTTCCGCCCCTCACACTCCTGGGGGCAGGGCTGTGGGCTTGGGAGCTCCCCGGGGGAGGAGGCTGGCCGTGGCCCGGCAGTGGGTGTGGGCAGCCTCCGGCTGTCGCTGTACATGAGCCCAGTGCCCCTTCGCCCTGGGCACTGGTGAGAGGAGGGAGGCCTGGGGACACGTGTGACCGCCTCAGCTGTGCCGTCTGCACGCTGGACGCCACGGTGGGGACTGACGCCCCCGATGTGGACATGGTGGACGTGTTCGGGCATCAGTTGAAAATGCAGAGGAGGCCTGCGTCTCCCGAGGCTCGCCCCTGAGGCACTTGGGAGAGGCCAGGGGCAGGGCGCGCGCGTGGGGACCGGAGGCCAGCTCAGGAGGGGGCCGCCACCCGCCCCTGTGCCCCGGTGACCCCACCCTGGTTGGAGGGCTCTGACCCCAGGTCCCTGTCCGATGACGCCAGTAGTTACGTCGCTCGTGTGTGCGGGGCTGATTGCAGATGCTGCAATTCAGAATAGCAGGGTGTTTAGGGTGTGGGTATTTTGTTAAAGGCAGAAGTTTACCAGACGGTCCATCAGCAGGTGACTCTAGGAAAGGGTCCCTTCTCGGTGCCTGCTGGTTTAAGAATAGGTGGCCTTTACTGAAGCCAGAGTCTCCTCCCGCTGAGGAGAGTGACCTGATTGCTCGGTCACCGAGGACCGTCTCAGTGATTGGCAGGCGCGGTCCCTGCCCCCGGGGTGTCCGGTGTGCCTGCTCTGCCGGCCTCGAGCCCCCCCGCCGGGGCCGCGGGGCTGACGCCCAGGCCGCGGTGCCCGCTGTCTGTCTTATCGGTGCCAGGGTTCACAGGTGCCCCTCCTGCTTGTTGCTGTGAGAGACAACCTGGCAAGGGGAGAGCCGCCCTTGACGGGGAAGGACAGTGACTCCACCTCCCTGGGGGCTCTCTGCCTGGCGCGCAGGTCCTGAGGGGGTCCTGGCAGCTCAGGCCAACCTTGGCCCTTGCTGGTTACGGTCGGGCAGCAGCTTGGCGGGGCCCGCCAGCCACAGCTCTGCAGGCCTCTCCTGGTGTTCCCTGAGGCCACCTGGTGCTGTGCTGGCCCAGAGCTCAGCGAAGACTGCACTGGCCAGTTCAGCCGGTCTGGGTCCAGTGCTGGGGAGGCCAGCGCTCCCGCGTGCCTCTCCGCGAGCACTGTCGGGCCTGCACGTTGAGCAGGGCCTCCGGACGCAGGGGCCTGCGCCTCTGGCCACTGCACCCCGTGGCCCTGGCAGGGCTTGAGGGCGACAGCGCCCTCCCACGGGGCGCTGGAGGGAGGCGAGCAGTCCAGGAGGAGACCCGGAGCCTCCGTGATGCGGTCCTGCGCGCGCAGGCCCTGGGCTTGTGTTGAGTAGACCTTGGCATGCTCAGATTAGCCCCTCTAGACCTGCGCGCTCAGCTTAAGCCTTGCCTTCCTGTCAGGGCTGTTCGGACCCCTTAAGTTTCGGGCCGGGTGGTCTCCCTGGGGACACCTGATGTGCACAGTCCACAAACGTGTAGAAAGTGCTTAATTTGCAGATGGATGTGGAGTGTTTTCCTTAAGATGGTTCTTTAAGGAAATGTGTTAAAAGTAGCAAGTCGTTTATATTTTTTAAGTTCGACTTAAGTTCCACTAGTCTTTGAACGTAAGCGAAGGATTTTGTGAAAACCCTGGGTACACTGACGCTGTGTAACAGAGAGCCGGGTGTTTGCCCCTGGGCGAGATCGGGGTTTCTGCTTGCCACGTGGGACACGCCCGGAGCCCCACCTGTGACCCTTGGGCCCGGGAACGAGCAGGGTTTCGGGGGGCCCGTCATAGCCGGACCTGCACCTGCACGCGCTGGGCGGCTGCTCGGCGCCCCAGAGGGCAGCTCGTGGGAGAGTTTCACGTCAGTTTCCTCATCCCCACCCCAAGGTAACTTAAATGGGAAGAAACGGAGCCACACGAAGAGAACACAGGGCCTGAGCGGAGAGGCTGAAGCCGAGGAGGCCCCCAGGAAGAGGCTCAGGACCGACAGGCACGGCCTGCGGAAGGTAATCGCGCCGGGCGGCCGGGGGTCCCTGGGGAGCTCCTTTCTGCAGGCCTCTGAGCAGGGCAGGCGTTTGTCTGCCAGGGGATTTAGCAGGTCTGAACACTGAGGGACACTGGGTGTTTTTGAGGCAGCAGAATCGCGAGTTTAAAGTGACTCTTCAGTGAAGGCTGTATCAGTCCGTGTGTAGATACTGTGTTGACAGGTGAACGTCAAAGTCCACTATCTGTGTTATTCTTCAAGAAGTTGAAATACCCATTAAAAATAGGTGTCATGAACTCACCCCATTTGTTAGTGATCCATGTAACTGTTTATGTAATCAGGGATGCTGAGCAGGCTGCGCAGACCAGTTTGATGCAGCAGCAAGGTGCCGATGGAGAGGCAGCCCAGGCCCTGCTCTCGCAGGGGCCGGCGGCATCCAGGGCAGGGCTGGCCTGGGGCCTGGAGGAACGCGGAGCTGACCGAGGCTCAGGCACTCGGGGAGCCGGGCCTGCGTGTCTGGCGTTGGTGCCCGTGTGTGAGGAGCACGCGGGCTCTGCCGGGACCCTGGTAGTGTCGTCACGAAGCGAGATTAGGCTGAGCATGTGTTTATCTAATGATAGTTCTTCCAGGGTCGTTGTACTCTGGTTTATCATTTTGAGTGTAACTTTAAACTGTCTTTTGTTGGCTGTGCTGTGCACCTCGTGGGGTATTTTCGTGATGGGATGTGAGATCTTAGTTCCCTGACCACGGATTGAACCCAGGCCCCTGCAGTGGAATAACCAGTGGACTGCCAGGGAATTTCCCAAACTGTCTTTCACTGATGTGAATTGATAAGTTGCTCTTTTTATTGCTTTATTTCAAAGAATGGAAAATAAATCCCATGCGTTGCTCAAGCACAGAAGTGCAGCCGCCGCATCATCTGCGGCCTTTCTTTAGAGGAGTGTTTGCAGTTCAGGGCAGCAGGCAGCCCCGCCCTGTTCTTCTGGCTCGGAGAGCACTGTCCCGGGGCCCTTGTCGGCTCCAGCAGTGAGCCAGCTGATGACCCAGGTGGCCCCCGCGCTGAGCCGCCGGTGTCCAGGGCCTGGGGCCTGGGCTGAGGGTCTCCTCCAGCTGCTGCCTTGGAAGTGGTCCTTTACTGGCAACCACGCAGACACTGGTTGCTTTGGAATATTTGTATAAATCATTTACCTAAAAGTGTGACCCCAGACACTTGAAATACCAAAATCCATATTAAGCAGCTAGATAGAAATTTACTAACTAGCAGCTTAGGAAACAGCACCTGATTTTAAAGAGCGGAGGTGCCGGTTCGGTTTGTGACGCTCTCTGAGCTGCATCGTGTGCAGTAATCCCGTGTGCCCTGAGCGCGGGTGGCCATGGGTGAGCTGTGTGCCGCGCCTGCCGCTGGGCCCCCGGCGACGTGCCCTGGGATCGGCAGCCTCCTGGGCGGCGGGGGGCCTGGGGCAGCAGCGCCACAGTGCCGTCCAGGCCTCGGTGTTCGAATTTGAATACTAGACGCATGTTCATCATGCTTTTTAAAATTCTTTTTTGCTATTCTGTTGTGAAATGTGCTTTTTGATGGTCTCTGTGTGTTAGCTTTATCTGGAGTGGTCTCAGAACCGGGAACCATCAGTGAGAGGGTGGAGTTATCCCGGGCTTGCCCTCAAGCGGGAGGGTGGCTGCCTCTGAGCCAGTCCGCTCCAGTTGAGGGCAGGGTGGGCAGTGCGCCGAGGAGGCCCCACGGGAGGCTCTCCACATGCGTGGGGTGCGGGGGCAGGAGATCGGCCCCTGTGAATGGAGAGGGGTCGGCGGGCAGCCGCGCGACGCCTGTGCGGAGCATGTTTGCACAGGAGCGCTTCTGCGGCACAGCCTTCCAGCCCGCGGTGGTTCCCGCTGGAGACTTTCTTTCTTTCTTTGCTTTTTTGTTGTCCTTCCCTCCTCCTTCCCTCTCTCTCTCTTGTTTTTTTGTAACAGAGGGAGACGGTCACTGACAAGGCAGCCCGCACGACCTCCTGCAAGGCCCTTGAGGCCGCGTCCTCGCTGAAGAGCCAGGCAGGTAATGTGGCCAGCCCGCTGCCGGCCCGGGCTGCACGGGAGCCTCCGGGCGCCTCCCTGCGGGCGCGGCGCGGGCGGCGGGGGAGCGGGAGGCCGGGCCTGCAGGCTGCGCTGGGGGCGGCGCCCGTGCCGGCGAGGGGGGAGCGGGAGGCCTGCTGGCCCGGCCTCCCTGTGGCGGGAGGCTGCCACGGTGCTCGGCCGCTGCTCACCCAAGTTGCTCTTCTGACTTCTGCTCGGCTTTGTTGTCTTCAGTTTCAAGTTATATTTGAAAGGTGATTCAAATCGGAAATGTCCAGGCTTGTGGCTCGATGGTGCGAGCTGTCGCGGCAGATCCACTGTGTTTAGTGCCCAGTTCCCCGTGCGCGTTTGCTAAAGCGGGAGTGATGACTCGTTATCTCCGTATTACCTGTTGAAGAAACTAGTTGAACATATTGGGGGGAAATAGCTGTCGCAGCAATAGAGGGGAGCGGGCCAGCACTCCCATCTGCCTTTTCTTTAGTTACGGTTTTGATATATCTGTCTGAAGAATGCTTACCATCTCCAAACCTTAATTTAAAAGGAAAATAAAATTCAGAGTAAGAGAAGATTGAAAGTGGCTCTTTTCCTTATTTTCCATAAAGAACTATACTGGTTTTTAGAAGTTTAATTGAACAGACTTTTTTTTATAAAAACAAAGCAGATATTTGTAAGTATATCCACAGAGTGGATATTTGATGATAGAATTGAGGATACTTTTGAGTGTGATAGTGGTATTGTGGTTACATTGACTGCCTTATGTTCAGAGATGTTCTAAACTTCTTGTGGGTGAAATAATCTGTCTGGGCTTGGCTGCAGAGAAACAGGCACGGGGGCTGGCACCAGGTGTGGGCGGGCTGGCGAGGCCCAGGCTGAGCTTCGGGCCGTTCACCGCCCAGCTCACCAGCGCTCATTGTCCCATAGCGAAGAGTTAACGCCCAGAAAATTCATTTTTAGAAATTCAGTTACTAAAGGGGTACTTTGAAAGCAGGAGGGAGATTGAAGGTTTAAGGTTTCAAACTTTATTTTATAAACCAAAATTATCTTACAGCCACGAAACACCTGTCTGATGCCTGCAAGCCCCTGAAGAAGCGCCACCGGGCCCCCGCAGCGGCCGCTGCCACCCTCACCTTTAGCAAAAGCTCGTCTCCTTCCGCGTCCTTAACTGAGAACGAGGTAAAATCTTAATGCGGGTGGTCAGCATGCACGCACACGGAGGCTGTGTGGTTGCCCGCGCTGGTGTGGCAGCGTCAGAGCTGATGAGTGGGAGCTGGGCTCCCTGGGCTGCGTGTGCTTCCTACGGAAACGCGCGCCTGGTGTGAGGTGCACGTGTGTGGCTGCACTTCAGTGTGGACGCGTTTCATTGTGCTTGGAATCTGTCTTCAAGATGTTGGTCTGTGATGCTCCACACGGTCCTGACCTGACCCCGTGTTGGCAGACTGCCCGCGGGCCTCGGGCAGCCACCCCGGGGAGGGCGGGCCGCTGTGCCCAGGCCCTGTGCGTCTGTGCCCGCGGGCCTCCAGCTTGGTGCCTAGCCTGGAGTGTTGCTCAGGGCTCGACGGCGAGGTGAGTCAGGACTGCCGTGGCCGTGGCCCTGCTTTGTGGGCCTGTGGCCCGCGCTGTGCACAGAGCTGCTGGAGGCTCTCACGCCGCGGGACGAGCACCGTCCAGCCTGCCTCTCTGTGACCAAAAGCAAAGCGGAGGCACCTCCGGATGGAGGTCTGGTCTTTTTCTGTGCAGAGGCAGTCCCAGTTTCAGGACTGCCCAAGGAGCTTATTTTCAGGTTGAAGCGTCTGGTTACCTTGATCCCTGTGGTCCTTTCCTTGTGGTGGACGTGAGCCCTGTCTCTAGAACATCTTTGAAGAGACGTTCACCTTGGGCCATTTCGGACAGGGTTCTGAGGCAGCAGGTGGGTCAGGAGTTGGCACTGCTGACGTGGCCTCCACCGCGGGCTGTGGTGGGGACGCTTGGATGCCCGTGCCCGTTAGAGGCGGGCAGGCCTTCTGGGGCGCGGGCTCCCCTTGCTCTCGGGCCAGTGGGCAGCCGGGGAGTGCAGGGCCAGGACGGCGCCCTGCAGGCCTGTGTGGGCGCCCTGCCGTTGAGCCAGCGCAGGTGGCAGTCTGTCTCCAGGCATGGCAGCCGCCTGCCTCGCTGGGCCCCTGGGGTTGACTGACGCGGAAAGACAGGTTCCGCACGGAGCTCTTCCCTGTTGTCCTGTCCACGTACCCTAACGTTGAGTGAAAGGTGACCCACGGCTCCAGAGAAGGGGGACCCCGCGAGTTTCAGCTCTGAAGACTGTTTCTCTTCAGTCAGCTGTTTTGTTAAAGAACTTTTTAGTGGATTTTTCTGGTTTGATACTTTGGCTTACTTATTTGGTGGAGTTTTTTTACTTCTACTGTTGAGAGATACCATTAACAGAAACGCAGGAGGCCACCGAGGTCTCGTCTCCTGTTCCTTGTTATGAGACCTGTGGGTCAGAGGTGCAGACCTGGAGCAGCGCCCCAGGCCGGTGGGCGGAGGGGAGGACGTCCATCAGGGCCCCGGGTTGCTTTGGACCAGGGCGATCCTCGTCTCCCTGGCTGAGACATCTGGTCTGAGCTTGGGAAGACTGACGGGGCATTTTATAGTCGTTAGACTTAATTGATTTTTAATTCTTTGGAACTTCAGAAGTAGATAGGTTATTAAATACCTATATACTATGTATTAAATACATTGAGATGATACACGCATACACCCTGGCATTTTGAAGGTGATACATAGATTCCGTAGTGTGCGTTCTGTCCCTTACATAGAGACGTTTAGATCCCCAGGCTTTCTCTGCCAGCCCCTCCTGCGCAGCATATATAATCTCGCGTGAGGATTCATCTTTACAGAGCCGTAGTGTCTGTTAAACTCGCTTCAGCTGGGCGCGGAGGCTTGTCTGCTTCTGTGTTGACACTGCTGAGCTCCGGTGTGCAGTCACGGTGTCGCCGGGCTGAGGGCCTTTCTGAGCGCGAGAGGCAGTGCAGTGTGCAAAGAGGCCCTCCAAACCTCCAGCCCCGGCTCCAGCAGGCCCTGGGTGGCCACCGACTGCTGTTGGCAGGGCTCGGGCTGGCCCGGCCGGGGCGGGTCACGTGCCCTTTGCGTGTTTGTAGTTTCTCCTTTCACTGCTGTTGTTGCGACGAGGAGCTCTCAGAGGGCTGGTGTGTGCAGATGTTCCAGGTCATGCTGCGGCCTAAACGCCTCTCAGGCAGGCGTGCGTGGCTGGCCAGGCTCACAGCAGGGGGGCCCTTCCGTGGCGGCGCTGCGTCTGCGGGAGGACAGGAGAGCCACACGCGTGCGTGGCAGAGGCCTGGGGAGAGCTAGTGTGTGTAAGTGTTCTGTGACTGCGTTTCTTGTTCCCTTAGTAGAGCAAACTCTCGTTTCTCTCACCCTCACGGTAACAGCGTTTGTGGGAGCCACATCAGCCGAGCTGGATTTGAACGCGGCTGCTCTGTGCTGCGCTTAGCATGCCGCGACTTTCCGAGACGTCTGCTGCAGGCCGCGTGTCGTCATGCAGACCCAGCGGCACCCGCTCACAGGCAGTCACGGAGGATGTGTGATAGTCTGTTTTTACTGGTATTAATAACACACACAATGAAGAAAACATAACAAATTTTAAGACCAAGGTAAGATACCTAATCAAGGCCATCTAACCAGTCACATTCATCTCATAACAGAAACACGCTCATGTCCAGTGGTCGAAGGGGTGCCCTCGGTCAAGGGCTGTCCTGGGCCTGAGACGAGGACAGGACCCTGAAGGGGCTCATCCTGTTAGAGGTCGTTTTTCTCCTCTCGTTCCTAACTTTCTGAATTTTTATTGAAAAAAATGTCAGCATCTGTACCTTCAAAAACAAAGAGCAAACAGCACACTTTAAGAAGAGGCCTGGTCGACTGTTCTCATTGCTCATGGAATGTATCCAGCCCTGTAGATAGCAGACTGATTTCCAACAGAAAAGGCAGGAAGACTTTTGATTCTGTCTTTTTTTACTAAACAATTTTACTATGACACTAGCTGTAGTAAATTTATAGGAAAAACTGTCGTTTGCAATATCGCTGTGAACCGTTCAATCTCCCGATTCAGTACCTGTTCTCTAGGCGTCCCGTCACCAGGTCACTCACACCCACCTCTCCCTCGGCTGCTTTTGTGGAACATGAGCCACCACATTAAACGCCTCAGTCCTGGGCGGCCACCTGGTGTGCCCCAGGGGCCACGTGCCTGGTGGGGAGAGGCCTCCATGCCCGTCAGCTCATGGCCGGGGGGCTCTTCACACTACCAGGCTCGTAGCACTCGACTCCAGCTGAGCAGACGCTTCAGATGTGTTTTACGTTTAACGAGTTTCTCACTGACACGTGTATTCTAAACCATTGAGTGATACCGCATGTGAAACGCTTGGGGTGCCTGGCGCCTTGCAAGGACTTAGTGGTTCGCTATTGTGACAAAAATGGTTATAACAATAAAAATAATGAAATCATCATCATTCCATTTTTATCCCAAAGTATAAATTTTGCTTTGGTGTGCAGAGTGGTCCTCGGGACTGCACGAGGCTCATGGAGCTGAGGTAGTCCCAGAGGCAGCACGTGCTGGGCACGCCCCGCCTCGGCGGCGGCCCGCAGCTGGCTGGTGACCCTGCCTGGACCCAGTGGGACGCGTGCCTCCAGGATGGCCGCGGTCATGCTGCTCCTAAAGGAATAGTGGAGGATTCCCCCAAACCAGTCACTAAATGGCAAAATGTCAAAAAACAGTGGGGTAGAAATGACCTAGTCCAAAAAGCCGCTATCCAGAGTAAAGCTGCCTCCTGGAAGGCCTGTGACAAGAGTTCAGGGGCTCATGTGAGATGGTAGCTTGAGGAAGTTTGAGTTGTAGACAGCCCGCCAGCGGCCAACACGTGGCAGGTGGGGTCGGAGTCGGCCACAGACGAGCCTTCCTCTGATGGGGAGGATCAGCCTGCCCCACAAGCAGCTCGGAGTCTGCATCAGTGGAGTGGGGAGGGTGCGCGGGGCAGGCGTGAGGCCGCGCGGTGAGCCTCAGCTGGGCCGAGAGGCTGGGACGTCGGGAGGGCGGCCCGCAGGAAGCGCAGCTGTGTCTGCATCGCTCTGCTCCGGATGCAGTGGCGTCTCGCTTTGGGGTGCTGGGGGAGCCGAGCTCCTCAGAGGGCATTCTGGCTTCTGGAGGAGCTGAGTGGAAGGGGCTCCAGCTTGGAGAGGCTTGGAGGCGAGCAGCAGTGCATATGGAGTGCAGGTGGGCTGCGCGCTGCGTGGCAGGGGCGGTGCTCGCTTCCTGAAGCCAGTCCTGCTGTCTGTTTCTGCCTGCTGCTGCTGAGGTGAGGCTGAGTTTCTGCTGAGTTTCTGCCTGTTGCCTGTTTCTGCCTGCTGCTGGGGTGAGGGTGGTTACACTGCTTACAAGGCCCCTGCCGTGACCACCCTGTGCGCTGGGTGGCGGGGGCGGTCCTCGCCTCCTGAAGCCAGTCCTGCCGCCTGTTTCTGCCTGCTGCTGCTGAGTTTCTGCTGTTGTCGCCTGTTTCTGCCTGTTGCGGAGTTTCTGCTGAGTTTCTGCCTGTTGCCTGTTTCTGCCTGTTGTGGAGTTTCTGCTGAGTTTCTGCTGTTGCTGCCTGCTGCTGCTGAGGTGAGGCTGGTTATGCTGCTTACAAGGTCCCTGCCGTGGCCACGCCTTCCACTCCCCACTCCTGTGTTGGCAGAGGAGGAGGCCCGAGGTGGACGCGTGTCTGGATGTCCCGAAGTTGAGGTGGTGGCCGTTCCACAGACGCAGGGGCCCTGAGACTGTAGCGCAGCGGCCCCTCGCCGTCCGCAGGCTCCCTCTCCTCTCTGCCTCTCTGTGAGGCGTCCTCGTGGGGGTTAGGGGAGGTTGCATCTCACCACTCTCCAGCATCTCTTGTTGGTGTGCCTCCCAGCTGAGTAAACACACAGCAGAGGCCGTCTCTCGCACAGCGTGTGCGCCCCCACCCCCAACCCCACCCCTCAGACTTGGGGGTTAGACTGCCCCCCAAGTGGTCTCTGGGAGGCCCAGCGCTGTGGTCTTCATGGAAGTCCATGCAAAACCATAGGAATGTTCCAGGTGGAGTGCTTCAGGTCCCGGATGGGGAGCAACAGTGGCCAGTTCAGAAGGTCTGGTGGCCAGGTCTTGGATGGGAGCAGCTGGACACAGTGGAGGAAGGGCAGAGGAGGAGGGCCTGCCACCCCTGGGTCTCTGGGCCTGGTTGCTCGCCTGGGCATAGGGCCGGGAGCGCGGGAGCCTGCCCAGACCGGGGCGGCTCTCACGCCCAGCGGGTCTCAGAGATGGTATAAAGAAGAAAACTCAGATTGTCAGTCAGTATCTAGATCCAGAAACGTAAACGGTGCCCGTGTGTGAGCTTAAAGTTAGGCTTCTCTCCCCGGAGCCAGCTGTGAGTGGGTGCTGGCCCCGCCGCGGCGGGCGGGGCGCTGTAAGTGCGGCGCGTCCTCCGCTGGTCGGGCAGTGCCAGCTTGGCGGGCGCTTCTGGAGGGCTCAGGCAGGGGAGTGCGGCCCAGCTGGGCCAGAGAGCAGCCCTTCCCCAGAGGAGCGGGGGCGGTGGACACGATCTCTGTGGTTTCGCGAGTTGACTTGATTGACTTGACTTCCTTTCCATTCGGCTTCTAACTTCCCGGCTTCTGAGACACGTCCGTCTCCTTTACATACCAATTCGCTGTTACGTTTGTCCTGGTTAGGGATTTGTGTGTAGTTAGACTGGATGAGAGCTGCCTTGATTCAATGTGAAGCTAGCGTTTATGCTTTTAAAATCAATAGTTTCACCACCTCAGCTTTTAAAAATCTGTGAACAGAAGTAATTTCTGAGGACTCAGTGTATCTATTAGATTATGAACCTAAATTACAGTGTTTTTGCTGAAAGAGTTGAAATAGTACTGTCTTACTACAAAAGGCTTCTCAAAGTGCTCTCAAACCAAGAAGTATGTTGACTCCTGTCTGTTTTGGATTTTTGGTCAGTAAAGTTGATTTTCATCCTTGTAAGCCTGTGTTTGCTGTTTTACCTAGAACGTGAGAAGCCACTACCCATTTACTCGCCAGTGAGGAGGGGTCGGCCGTCTTCCGCAGGTAGCTAACCGCGTTAGATCCACGCTTATGGTTTTCTCTGGCCTTGGTGTCCGTGTGGGTCTTTGTGCATAGTTCTTTAGTGCGTGTTTGGAAGCGTGTGCTCACCGGTTATTCAGGACATCTTGAACCTTGCAGAAGTGACTGAAGCGAGTGGGGGGCCCCAGTGGGGAGGGCTCGGTGGCTCAGCCTCTGCTGACGGCCGCCAGCCGGGCCTCCCGTCGGCCCTCCCCAGCCCACTCTGTGGGTGGCAGCTGCTGGGGACCCAGCTCGGACCGCGCTTGCTTCGCAGGGCCTCGTAGAGACTCGTTTTCACCTGTGGCGAGGGCCGGGGGCGCCTCTGGGGGCCGCCGGGGCTCTGGGGGCTGCCGGGGCTCTGGGGCCGCCGGGGCAGATGGTGGTGTGAGGACAGGGCCAGGCTCTGCTCTTCCGACTCAGACCCGGGCCCGGGGCGCGAGGAGCGGTCGCTGGAGCACGTGTCCAATAACTTTTGTTTGCATTGTAGCACTTCAGGTGATGAATGACTAACGGATTATTTTAATTCCACCCTAATACTTCACTGTGATGTCAACAGGAAGACCTGTTTGAGATTAGCCTTTTGGTTTTAAGCTTATAAAGCTCCCGGCACAGGAGCCACATCATTTGTCAGCCCTCACCATCTGTGAACGTGCGTCTAGTGATCTGTTTCCCCCTTTACAAAAGCGTAACTCAAA
>SJYS01021551.1:256565-273955 GCA_006410695.1 Philantomba maxwellii
GGGGGCCAGGCTCTGGGCCGGCAGCCGGGGGGGCGGACCCTGCTGCTCTCCCGCAGCCCGGCTCCCACAGCAGGGGTCCCAGTGCTGCCCCCATCTTCCAGGGCCCCCAGCAGGGCACGCAGTGTTCTCTGGGAGCTGCTGGCCGAGGTGCAGCCCTCTGGGCCTCTCAAGGGCCCCTAGACCAGCCTGGGCATTCTGCAGGTGCCCCTAGCAGCAGGTAGGGAAGGGGCCTGTGAGTCCCCCAGGAGAAGCTTTAACTATTCCTGAAACAGGAGCAACCCCGGCCCCTGGGGGCTCACCTGCGAACTCAGGAACCTGCGAATCCTCCACTTCAAACAGCAGCTCATCGTGAATCTGGGCAAGCAACCTGCAAGACACGTGGGGAGGAGACGCCCTGGTGTTTGGGCCTCTGCCTGTGCCCGGGGGCGGCCGTGGGGCAGAGGGCGGGTGCCCGGAGCTGTGCGTGGGGCCCCACAGCGCTGGGCGACCCGCCCGGGCTTTGGCACCGGCAGCCCAGGAGGCTGAGGCTCACGGGAGTGGGCGGACCACTGGGGAAGCAGCTGGGGTCACCGCTCCGTCACAGGACAGCCTCTGGGAGGAGAGAACGGGGCTCAGGAGGGAGGCGCCTGCGGGCAGAGGGTCAGCACGAGGGCCTGGGGCCCCGCCTGCCCCCTCCCCCAGAGGAAGCTGAGGACACGCTGGGGCTGAGCCTTTGAGAAGAGCCCTTCTCCCCACCCGGGACTTCCCTGGGGTCCAGCGCTTAAGAATCTGCCTTCCAGCGCAGGGGATGTGGGTTCCATCTCGCATCAGGGAACCGAGAGTCCACGTGCCTCAGGGCAGCCAAGCCCACGAGGCCCAGGCACTGAGCCCGAGCACCGCGGGGACCCGTGCGTCACAGCTAAGACTCGACGCGGCCAGACACGAGCAAACAGATGAACACACGCGAAAAGAACGGGGCCGAAGCCCCCACCTGCTGCTGCTCAGCCGCTCAGTCGTGTCCGACTCTTTGCGACCCCATGGACCACAGCACACCAGGCTTCCCTGTCCATCAGCAACTCTCGGAGTTTGCTCAAACTCATGTCCATCAAGTCGGTAAGGCCATCTAACCATCTCCTCCTCTGTCATCCCCTTCTGCTCTCAATCTCTCCCACCATCAGGGTCTTTTCCAGTGAGCTGGCTCTTTCCAACAGACATTAGAGGAGCCCCCAAGACCATCACGGGGGCAGGACCCCAACAGGGACTGACCTCTAGCTCTGAGTGGCCTCTCAGAGCCACTCTGCGGGCACATGGCCCTGCCGACAGCCCGGGCCCCTCAGAGCTGTCCTCCCGGCCACTCCCTGCCCCGCACCCTGGACTCGGGGCCCCGGGGCTGAGCCGCAGAGGAAGGGTTCACGCCCATTCTGGCCCCCTCCTCTGGGTGGGTCCTGGCTCCATGCCCTCTCTGAGCGCCCTCAGGCACCCCCTGGAGGGGGTCTGTCCCCACCTGCCTCGGGGTACACAGACGCCGCGGTGGGAGGAGGTGTGGGGGCCACAGAGGCGCTGCTGAGGGGCTAGGGTCCCGGGGGATTTGTACTCATGTGCCCGTGGCTGGTGGGGGGTCCTGTGTGCCTGGGGTGGGGGTGGAGGAGGGGGCCACCCTGGGCATCAGGCCCTGCAGCTCTGCGTGGCCGCCCAGGACCCGGCCTGCTGGGGCCGTGAACCTGGCCCTGGAACCAGGCCCTGGCCGGGCAGATGGAGGAGAAGGAGACGCCCCCTGAGCGCTCAGGGAGGGGACGGCAGTGTGGTGCCCACGGCCCTCGGCAGGGTGGGCGGCCTGCCCTCTGTGTGAGCCGGCCTCTGCCTCAGCTGCTTCCCAGGGACGGGGCCGCGCCCTGCCCTCGTCCCCGCCCGGCCTGTCCGCAGCAGGCACCGAGCCTGCAGGAAGGGGCGGCACGCTGTGGTGAGGGGCGGTACCCCCATCCCCGACAGGGGGCAGCAGGGCGGTGGGTGCTGGCTAGGGGCAGGGAGCTTCAGGACCAAAGGGCAGGACGTTGTAACTGAGAAGCACAGGCCACCCAGGCCCACTCGCCCCTTCTCTGGGGCCTGCTGGGGTGGCGATGAGGCTGGGCCCCCGCCACCAGAGGCTCTTCAAAAGGCTGACTTGGGGGGGACGGGGGTCAGGCACACTTTCCATCACCACTAGCTCCTCGTTGTGGCTGCGAGGTGCTGTGATTGCCGGAGCCGCCCCCTCCGTGCTGGCACCAAGAGGGGAAAGGCCCGGAAGCCGAGGGGCCTGGGCCTGCCGCCCCGAGCCTCCGGACCAAAGCCAGCGCTGGGGCTGGCCTCCTGCCCGCGGGGACACGCCCCGGGGGACAGCCTCCCAGGGGTGTGCGGGAGCAGACGCGCCCACAGGGCACGTGGGGTCCACGGGGAGCGGGCAGGGGGCCGGAGTTTTCTGCACAGCCTTGGGATCCCGGCTGTTGCGCGGTCCTCCCGGAAGGCAGCCCAGCCAGCGGCATCGGCACCGGCTCTCTGAAGCTGACGTCGAGGCCTCTGCTATGCTCTTAGGCTCCCAAGGAGACTCAGTGTTCCGAGGGGCAGAACTCAGAATAGGCACTTGTGACTTCTTCCAGATTTAGCAGCAAGAGTTCTCACACTTCTCGAAATCACACGGTGAACTTCTGAGCTGCTGGTGCAGCCGAGACCAAACAGCCAGACCGTGAGTCACTCACACCTCGCCCCACAGCTGACGGCGATGTCCCTGTGCCTCTAACTGCAAACTGGGGCACGGGAGGTGCCCCAAGCAGGTGGTGAGCGCGGGTGTCAGACCCGCTGCTTCCTGGGAAGCCAGCTGATGTCCCGTCCACTTGTCCTGCGCTGACGGCAGGCCAGGCTGCACAGAGCGCGCTCCCGTGAAACGCCCCATCAGGGCCGCAGCCCGTCTCCCTTCTGTGCCCAGGGCACTCCCTCCAGGTCACCCCAGCTCTGGGTGCTGAGAGTGCAGGAGGCCTGGCTGCAGGCCTCGAGGGGCGCGGCGAGGCCCTCGCCCTCTGTCGCACTGACGCTCAGGGCTCCCTCCTGCTGTGGGCTGACAGGCCACCTGCGGGAGGAGGCGGCTCACGGCCTGGTGATCACAGGCAGCTGCTGGTGGACAGGGGCCTGGAGGATGCGGACCCTGGGGGCGCGGGTGGTCACTGGGGGCCACAGGGCCAGCTGCTGGGAGGCTCGTGTCCACCCCGGCAGGGGCAGTCAGCGCGTCCTGGGGCTGCAGCGCCCGTGGGGCTCGGCCTGAACGCCTGTGTCGTGGGCAGCCCAGGTCCCTGTGCCCTGGCGTCCCGTGAGGCCGCCTCTCGCTGCCTGGCGGGCCCAGTCGTCTCCTCTGTCACCCGGGCACCTCCGCTGCCCCTCCTGTGGCCGGAAGCACTGGGGCCCAGGTGCGTCTCAGCCTGATGGGGCCCTGGAGTCACTGCTGCCTTCCGGAGGTCAGAGGGCAGAGGGCAGCCCGTGTGGAGAGATGACCCTGCAGTCCTGTACCCCAGGCAGAGGGGCAGGAAGGGTCCTCTGGAGGCCATGTTGCCGCTGAGGGGCTGCGGGCCTCTGGGAGCCCAGGGCGAGGACCTATGCTGGTCCAGGTCGGGTGAGCTGGGCCGTGTTGCGACGTGTTCTCAGCCTCCCTTCTCTGCACGTGCAAGATGGAATCCACAGTCCCCAAAGCTTCCTTTCAGCCCCGACGTGTTCTAAGACCTGGAAGGCCTGTCTCCCGTAAACAGAGAGGAAGGGGCTCCCTGGGCAAGGGCGGTGTGGGGGTCAGGAGCCCCCAGCCTTCCACCACAGCCCGTGGGCAGCAAGCGGGGTTGGCCCCGTGGCTCCAGCCCGGGGAGGGTGTGTTGGCAGTCCAGGCGATGTGGCCCAGCCTGGGCTCCGGGCACCCGGCGTGTGCCTGCCCCTCCACCGCGTGGCCACCCCCTGCTACAATTTCTAAAGCGGCAGGATGCAGTCGACGTGTTTTGTTTCAAAACATGCTTCCTGCAGACAGCGGGCAGAGGTGCACGCCATGTTTCTGAATTCCTCTAAACAGCCCCAGACCCTCGTCTGCCAGCACCCCTCCCGCGGCCCGCAGAAACTTCCTGGACCTACAGCAGCGCGAGGCAGAGCAGGCCCTGGTTTCTGGCTGCTGCCAAGACGGAGAGCGGGCCCGGGCCCCGCACGCCCTCGGCCAGGTCACCCCCGGAAATGACACCTTCCTCCAGGCCTGCGTGACAGTGCTCCTCCCCAGGCTGTGAGGTGACCCACGGCCGGGTGCAGGGCTGGACGGGGGCCCACAGGGCTGGGTGAGGGCGTCCCCCTCCCGTGCTGGGACGCGGCACCGCATTGCTGGGCCAGGCCTCTGCCCGGGAGGTGCTGCTCTGCGGCAGTGCTGAAATCACCCAGAGGATACAGGCTCCTTTGCTGCCCTGCACGCAGGATTGTTGGTGCCGTCTTTCTCAATTCCGAGAACAGACTTTTGGACTCAGTGGGAGAAGGTGAGGGTGGGATGATTTGAGAGGATAGCAGTGAAACACATACATTCAGTTCAGTTCTGTTCAATCGCTCAGTCGCGTTCGACTCTTTGCGACCCCACAGACTGCAGCATGCCAGGCCTCCCTGTCCATCGCCAATTCCCGGAGTTTACTCAAACTCATGTCCATCGAGTCATTGATGCCATCCAACCATCTCATCCTCTGTCGTCCCCTTCTCCTCCCACCTTCAATCTTTCCGAGCATCAGTCTTTTCCAATGAGTCAGTTCTTCGCATCAGGTGGCCAAAGTATTGGAGCTTCAGCTTCAGCATCAGTCCTTCCNTGCCCCAGCGGGTCCCCTGCCCCAGGCGGTCCCTTGTCCCAAAGGGTCTCCATGTCCCAGTGGGTCCCTTGTCCGAGCGGCAGCAGGAGAGGGGTCCAGCTGTCCTCACCCCTGGGGACATGCTGCAGGCATGTGGAGGTGAGCACACGCCCCTCAGGGTGGGCCCATGACACACAGCGTTTCAGAAGGTTTTCCCACCTAACCCTCCGCGCACTTCGCCCTGGGTGGGGGCAGGCTGAGCCCCAGGGAGGGGTCCTCGGCAGAGCAGGCTCCCCCCATGGCCACACACAGAGCCGGAGGCCTCTAGGGTGAAGCGGGCAAACGTACGTGGAGGCCAAGGTGGGAGAGGGAGACCAGGGGGCTGCCAGTAGGGGACCCTGGGATCCGGGGGCAGAATTCACCCCCCACCTGCGCCCAGGCTGGGACCTTGGGGGCCAGCAGGGCCTGGGTGGAGCACACCCAGGGAGCAACCGGGGCAGAGCTGGAGCTGGGGCGGACAGCAGCCCCACACCCCGCCGGGGAGGGCAGGTCCCGGGGCCGTCAGCTCGCTCACTGACCTGGCCGTCAGGGTAGGCGACATGGCCACAGCCGTAAAGACGTGGATCATGGCCATCTTGCAGAGGTCGGCAGCCGAGCCTGTGGAACCAAAGGGCTCCGGTTCAGGTGCTGTGTGAGGCCTGGCCTGCAGCCTGCCGCCCGGGTGGGTGGGCTGAGCCTTCCACACCGTGGGGCGTGTGGCCCGCACCCAGTGGGTCAGAACCGCGGGTCTCCCTCTGGTCTCTCTGCTCCTGCGGGTGTGGGAGCCTCTCTGCTCCTCTGGACCTGGCTCCTGGCCAGCTCATCTGAAGGCTCCGCTAGGGAAGGCTCCCTCTCAGACGACCTCGGTGACGGCCAGGTTCACGTCCTTGGAGTCAGCGGATGGAGGTTCCTGCTTCCTGGGGGCCGGGGGCCTCTCCCTGGAGAGCGCTTGACTCCTCCCTGGTCAGGGCCTCGGACTCTGGCCCATAAACCTTCCCTCGAGGGCCCACCTGGTCAGGCCAGGCCCACCTGGGATGTCCCACCTTGGCCTAGTGAGCTGAGGCCAGCTGACTGAGGACCCTATACCTGCAGACTCCCTTCTGCCACATAACGCAGCTCCCCAGGAGTCCCGGGAGCAGGGTCGCAGCACGCTCACGGGTTCTGACCTCACCGTGTCCACCACACCGGCCGCAGGATGATAGGGCGGGGACTGAGGCCCTGGGTCATCCCTGCTCCCGCAGCCCGCCGGCCACGTGGCCCTTGACCCTCTGCAAGCCTGGACGTGGGCGGGGCCAGTCACACAGTCAGCGGGCACTCTACGAGGTGGGGGCCAGCCCGGGGGAGCGGCTCATTCTGGTGCCCAGCTCACAGTGGGTGTCTCAACAAGCGGCTCTGCTCCTGGCATGAGACTGAAGCTCAGGTCTCCGTTCCTGGCCTTAAGCCCTTTCAAGTCCCAGGTTCACGGAGAAATAAGCCTGCAGTCCGTGGGCCGCCTCCCCCCACGCAGGGCAGCAGCTGCCCTGGGGGCACAGCGGGGTTGCCGGCCGTGCCCACTGGTCTCCGCAGCCAGCCTGCTGGCCTCTCCGTGGGGCTCGTGGGGACTTGGGGCCTGGGGATGCTCTGCCGTGCCTGGATGTCGAGAGGCTTGCTGCCTTAGGAGGAGTGGGCGGGCTGAGGGGAAGTGAGGAGACAGGAGGGAAGCAGGGTGTGGCTGGGGGGCCAGGGCGGAGGTGGGGCAGTGTCCTCTCCGCTGGCCAAGCGAGGCGTGAGGCTGAGCCAGGGCAGCGCTGCACCGGCCTCTCCGTGGGCTCGCCCTCCGTCCCCCGTAGCCCATGCCTCCCGCTCTGGGTCTGCTGGGTGCCTCCTACGGCAGACACCCCTCCAGGGCTCCATCCCGCCTCCAGCCCTGCCTCTGGGCCTGCAGGCCTTGCTCTCCACCCCTGAGCCCTGTCACAAGTGGGGACGCGGCTGGGCTGCCAGGCTCTCGGGGCCTCCTGAGGAGGGTACCGGGTGTGCGGGCTGTGGTCACGCCCCTCCCCTCCCTCTGCCCGGAGGCGCAGGGGCTCCCAGAGCTGGAGGCCTGCACCCGGGGGCCCTCCGCCGGGGATGGGCCCCCGTGCCTCCTGCACGGGTCCCGGGAAGGTGCGCTGGGCCCTTCCGCACCTGCCAGGGGTGCAGCGAGAGTTCGGGCCAAGAGTCGTGGGACGGGTCTCCGTTTGACTCTAGCGCTGGCGGACGACCTCCAGGAGCCTGCCTGCTGCCTGCAGAGCTGGCCTCGCAGGGGCCACTCCGACAGTCGCCCGTCCCGAGGGGCTGAAAACCCGGGAGGAGAGGGGCTCCAGCACCTTGCACCACGAAGTTCACCGCCTGCCGCTCCGCCTGCGCCCGACGCTGCGGGTCGTGATCTCGGATCCTGGGCAGTGGCCTCCTGCGGCCCATGATGGACTCCACGTAGCCTGCAGTCCGGGAGGAAAGTGGGCGGAGGGCAGCGGGAGCGGCGCCCAGGGCCCTGCCCCTCTGGCCGCTGCTGCTCCAGTGGAGGCCCCACTCCGCCCCGCCGCAGCCAGAGCTCCACCCAGAGGCCTGCAGTCCGAGTCCAGGGCGGGACACGCTGTTCTGTGTGGACACGGATTCTGTGTTGGGAAGCGGGACAGAGGCAGGGGCCTGGGCTTGCCTAGCGGCAAGCTTCGCACCCTCTCTGACTTCTGTGCTGCACTTAGATCTGACATGGGACAGAAGGGTGATTTTCACACTGAAAGGTGAAAAGCCACGTGGGGGCTTGGTGCAGGAGTAATTCTAGACAGTGGCAGCTGGAACTTCGGAGGAAACATCAGTCCTTAGTCTGCTCAGGGAGGGGTTGGGGGTCTGCGTCAGAGACCCCATCCCTCACTCCAGGGCCAGGCTCCGTGGCCCCCAAGCTTCCGTCCCTGGGATCCTCTTTAGGAAAAAGAACCAAGAAGTGCCGTGTTGGTGATGCTCCTGACGGGTGAGGACGCTGGTTTTGCTAGGTGTTGGTAAAAACTAAATCCCCAGCTTGATCTTACAGGTGTCTGGGGACTGGAAGAACCACTAGCATATGCGGTCATTACAGAAACGCCGTGTCCTGAGCACTGGCTACAAAGCGCCTAGTGAAGGCCGCCTCTGCCCTCTGTGGTTTTCCAGGGACTTCTGACTGCGTGTTGGGCACCGTGCTTCCTACGCCTGCGCCGTCTGGATGGACTTGCTCACTTGTGGGCCACGTCCCGAGGTCGGGGCTCCAGGGAAGCAATGAGCTCCTGGTGTCAGCACGGCACCTGGCACTGGGTAGGCGTTCAACACACGCGGGTGGCGTAACTGAGCGTCACTGAGTGTCTGCTCACATGTGCAACGCTGGGTCAGAGAGCACCCATGCTCCGCGCTGGGACGCGGGAGGCCCTGGGCCCTTCGAGAAAGGTACTGGGCAGGCCTGCAGGGCCTCCCGCGGAGGGGACCCTGGCCTCACCGGCAGCCAGGGTGGGGCGGGGGTCCCAGCTGGCCCCTCCGCGAGCCCCATGGACTCAGGAAGAGGCTGTGCCCTTGGTCTGCTCCTCTCCCTCTGTAAGGCGGGCAACGGGGCCGCCCAAGCGCCTGAGCTGCGGTGAGGACTAGGTCACTGTCACGGGAGCCCGTCGACACCGGCCCACACCACACGGCACGAGGGCCTGCGCTTGACCGTCTCCACCCGCGGTGGCTCCGTGGACTGACTCGTTGATGCTGCTTCTGTCACCGTCTAACCTTTCGTAATCGGTAGCCTTTCGTCTCATCCAGCTGTGGGGGTCACCCCCGGCCCAGGGAGCCTGAGGCCCTTGGGGCGCTCCTGGGGGGTGGAGATGGTTTGCTGGCTTCCTGGAGCCCCCAGGAGGCTGCCGCAGCTGAGCACTGACCTGGCCCCACTCTGGCTGGTCAGCCCAGGGGGAGTCGTGCTCGCGGGCTCCCGAGAGAGGGTCAGCAGCGGGCCCCCGGGGCGGGGGCGGCGCCGAGCCCCACTCTGCGTCTGTTCCAGGAGCCGCCGTGGCGCTGGCCTCTCCCGACTTTAGCCTGCTCTGCCGCTCTTTGCCCCGCGTCTCGGGTGGAGGACTGTCTTTTATGTCCAGAGACATATCTTTCTTTTTCAAACACTTAAAAAAAAATCCCTTCATCTTTCAGTGGTGGCCACGTCGCACCGTTTTACAATGGGATACTTATACTGTCATTTATTTCTAGAATGTCTGTCCCTCACTTGGGACTTCTTTCTAAAGTCCTACATTGGAGCCTTCCCTGGTGGCCCAGTGGTGAAGACTCCGTGCTGCCACTGCAGGGGCGAGGGTTTGATCCCTGGTCAGGGAACTAAGATCCCCCGTGCCGTGAGGTGCAGCCAAATAAATAATTAAGAAAAATAATCTCCAAGATTATTCAGGAATGCGGTGAGTCTTTCAAGTAGGCAGATGAATGGATGGCCTCACATGCAGATATAAAGCTACCTTCTTATTCCATCGTGGTCACAGAACAGCTATTTGATATCCTTGGAAATCTGTGGCCAGACTGTGGGCAAATTCTGTAGCTAAACCACAGCTTTCCATTTCCAGGTGCAGGACCCGCTCTCTCCGTAAGCCCACCCACTCAGCATTTCCCGCTCATGCCGGGGTGCGAGGCCTTGAGGAGGGCCCGGCTCTGGACCCTCC
This sequence comes from Philantomba maxwellii, assembly GCA_006410695.1. Taxonomy (NCBI): domain Eukaryota; kingdom Metazoa; phylum Chordata; class Mammalia; order Artiodactyla; family Bovidae; genus Philantomba; species Philantomba maxwellii. Next base: position 266,083 of record SJYS01021551.1, read on the forward strand.
TCACATGCAGTCTGTGGTCCCCCCTCCCCAGCGGGGCGGGAGCTCACCCGGCTCCAGCGGCCCCCACCCATCAACAGAGGGGGGCCCGGGAGGAGGGGGGTGCTGCCCACAGCTTNTTGAGGAGGGCCCGGCTCTGGACCCTCCTCACATGCAGTCTGTGGTCCCCCCTCCCCAGCGGGGCGGGAGCTCACCCGGCTCCAGCGGCCCCCACCCATCAACAGAGGGGGGCCCGGGAGGAGGGGGGTGCTGCCCACAGCTTTGCTCGCAGCTGGCTCACCTGTCTGCTGACATCGAGCAATGGTTGCCTGGGTGAAGTCCTTTATTTTCTTGTACTTCCGCAGAAAGCTCTCCAAAAACCGGGCAGCTTCCTGAACAGGAACTCCGAGGCAAGCAGCAAGCCGCTCCTTCCCTGTGTGAGCAGAAACTCGGTCAGCGGTCAGCCTAACTCTGACCCTGTGGGGCCCGGGGGCACCAAACAGTGACCAGCATGGGTGGAAGCGAGTCCACAGAGGCTCTGGAGAGACTCGGGGAGTCAAGGTCCGGTGGGCACCCCTGCCTCTTCTGACCGGTCAGGATGGTGCTGGCTTTTGGCTCCAGGATCTAAGTGCTTGGCGCAGGCCAGTCTGGACCGGGGCCTGGTAAACGCTCGTTGATTAGAATGCTGACCAGGGCCGGGCAGGTGATTCGGGGGGTGCAGACCTGAGCGCAGCCTGCCCAGAGGGAGGCCTGCCCAGAACTGGGGAGGCTGGGGAGTGTGGGTGCATAAAGAGGAAGGGAAGCCCCCGGGCCAGGTCATGAGGGAACGGTGGTGGGGAGCTCCCTTCCAGGGGATTTTTTTTTTTTTTAAACAAATACATCTGGTCCAGGCTAATATTTGGTTCTTTCAGGACACAGGTGATCTGATGAAGCTTCTTATAGCAAGCTCTTTGGTCAGGATGGCACCCCAAGTTCCAGGACACGACCCAGAGTTCCAGGGCTGCACCCTGAGTTCCAGGACAGCACCCTGAGTTCTAGGATGACACCCCAAGTTCTAGGATGGCATTTTGAGTTCATGGACAGTACCCCAAATTCTAGGATGACAACCCAAGTTCCAAGATGGCACCCCGGGTTCCAGGACTGGACCCCGAGTTCTAGGACGGTACCCTGAATTCCAAGATGGCATCCTAAGTTCCAGGACAGCACCCCGAGTTCCAGGATGGCACCCCAAGTTCTAGGATGACACCTGAGTTCCAGGACAGGACCCCGAGTTCTAGGACGACACCCTGAATTGTGGTTATCTCCAGGCCCCAGGAAACCACTTGTTCGCTTTCTATCAGTGCAGATTTTCTTTTCATTATTTTGTTGTGGAAAGATGCATATAACATAAAGTATGTCATAGTGTAAATTAACTGTGAATGTCCTAGAATTTCATTTAAATGGTGTAATCAATTATATACTATAAGTTCTCCTTATAGTGTCTGGATTTCTTTTTTCATTTGGCATAATATTTGAGGCTCATCCACACTGACAGATGGCTCAGTAATTTGTTGGATCTTTAATAACTGAGGTGTAGTTGATGTACTGGAGAAGGCAACGGCACCCCACTCCAGTACTCTTGCCTGGAAAATCCCATGGACGGAGGAGCCTGGTGGGCTGCAGTCCATGGGGTTGCACAGTTGGACACGACTGACGCGACGCAGCCGCAGCAGCTGACGCACAGGGCTGGCTTCAGGTCTGCAGCGAGGTGACGCGGGTGTACCTGTCTCTGCGTCTGAGTTGGATCCAGCTGTCCTCTTTCTTCATATTTTTGTGATTTCCGACCGTCCTGGCTCCGGTAGATGGCATGTTGTAGGCGCTCTAGACTCGCCTGTGTTTCTCTCAGCAGCACAGGATCAGTTAGTTTGGCTAAAGTCAGACTTCAAACTCGGCCCCCCTGCAGTGGCTGAAGCGGGGCTGTCTGAAGCCGGCCCCTTGGAGCCCAGTCGGAGGGCAGCCTGAGGTGGGGGCCGAGGTCAAGGTCGGGATACAGTGCCCTCCTTCCATGCTCCACTTGCTGAGGCTCCTCCCGCCACTCTCCAGCCTCTGTCCTCCGGCTCTCCACGCTGGTGAGGCTCTTGTTTCTGCAGGAGTCTTAGCCATGCCCGGCACTGACGGGGTCTGGCTTCCGGTGGGGAGTGAGACGGCTCACCGTGTCCCTCCTTCCTTCCAGCGTTGGCCCCCCGCAGTCCTGTGTGCTCTCGGGCACCTCGGGGCCTTCGGGGGGCTGTGTGTGGTACTGCACCCCGCCACACTCTGCAGCGGTGTCTGCGGGAGAGGGTGGTGCCGGGGCCACAGCCTCCTTCCCGGTGTCCGAGGCTGGCAAGGAGCCCTCTCCCGTCTGTGGGGCTGCTGATGTCCCTAGGTCCCTGCTCCCGAGAGGGGCCAGTGCTGGGGAGTCTGAGAGAAGCAAAGACGGGCTGAGCCGGAGACCGAAGTCCCGCTCAGTTCTCCAGCCCCGGCACTCGCTCCCCACGCCCTTGCTGGGGGTCCGTCCCGCTCTAAGGTCACGGTGCCTCCTGCCCCCAAGCGAGACCCCGTTTGGCTCCGTGAGGGCTTCCGTCCTTGCGCTTCCTGTCGCTTCTTCAGGCACAATTTCCCTCCACACTTTGATTGAGCCCATCAGTTCCTGCTGTTTCAGCTGTGAAAACGCAGGCCCACCTCCCTGGGGGCAAGGGGGGCGAGGATGCCCTGGGCGGGGGCACGAGGGGCCCGCACCTCACGGCCCCACGTGAACAGCCATCCGGCCTCTCCCGCAGAGGGCGAGTTGCCCCCTGTGCACGCACGTACGTGTGTCTGCGTGTGTCTAGGTGTGTGTGGGATGAAACTAGCTTTAGGAGCCACTCCATTCTGTCTTCCCCAGCACTCTCTGCCCTGCGCAGAACTGGAACCGTTCTCCGCTGCTTCAGCCCCAGGGCCTTGTGAGAGCCTGGCGCGCGCCTGGGACGCTGGCCCGAGGCCGGCCGGCTCCTGGGCAGCCGGTAAAGCACAGCCCGGCCCGGCCCGGGTCAGTGGGCCCTGCGGGCACCAGCAGCTGCCCTGGACGAGCCCGGTGGCTCAGTGTGCCCCACGGACCGGCTCGTGTGGCTCGTCTGACAAACGCCAGCCCTGCGGAGCGGCAGCTCCGGAGGCCCGGGTGGAGCTGGCACGCAGCACCCCTCAGAGACTGGGTGTGGAGGCGAGATTCAGAGGCGGCAGCAGCTGGAGGAGAATCAAGTACAAACCGGCTCCACGGGTGGCGGGAGCTCAGAGCAGGAGGGAGGCCCAGGGCCGCCTCCAGGCAGAGGCGCCTGAGGGCTGGGGCTGGGGTGGTGGGCAGGCAGCGGAGTCCAGGGGGCCTTGGGGAGCAGTGAGCCCAGCCCTGCCCTCCTGGCCAAGGCCCCGNGCTGGAGGAGAATCAAGTACAAACCGGCTCCACGGGTGGCGGGAGCTCAGAGCAGGAGGGAGGCCCAGGGCCGCCTCCAGGCAGAGGCGCCTGAGGGCTGGGGCTGGGGTGGTGGGCAGGCAGCGGAGTCCAGGGGGCCTTGGGGAGCAGTGAGCCCAGCCCTGCCCTCCTGGCCAAGGCCCCGGGCAGCAGACACTCCCATTTCTGGGGGCAGCCCTTCGCTGAGCCCTGGGGAGAGGGGCGGGGGCCGCGGGGACGGGGAGGGGTTGCCATCGCTCGTCCCTGTCCTGCTCTCTCTGTGGCCTCCTGCCGTCAGCGTCACGGTGATCACGGCCCCGAAAGCCAGCCTTGCCCCATGCCCTTCATGCCCGGAGTGGCCGCTTCCAGACCACCGTGCTGGCATGAAAACGCAGCCTCACAGCCCGGGAGCCGGGCCTGGGCGCGAGGACGCCTCGCGCCTCCCGGGAGGCAGACGCAGCCGGCCAGCAGCCTGGATGGCGGCATCGGGGACCGCAGACGCCGAGGCCTGGGGTGGGAACCCCGTCACCGGGAGGGCTGAGAGCAGCCAAATCACCCTCTTCCTCTTCACAGCTACCGCTCACTGCGTGTTTATAGCGCAGAGCTCCGCTCCTCCGCAGGAGATCACACAGCCTCTCCAGAAGGAGCCGGGCCCTTCCCTTGCCCCCAGCACCACACAGCTCCTCACTGGGAGGGGCCGGGGTGGAGTCTCCTGGAAGTCAGGCTGTGCCTGGGGGCAGGCTGTGCCTGGGGGCAGGCCCGGGGAAGCCAATGGAGGGTTAAGGGGATGAGCGCCCTGCCTGCACCCAGCGCCCACCAAGCCATCAACACGCACGCACGTGAACGGGGCCTGGGGAGCCACTGAATGAGCTCCAAGGCCCGAGTGCCTCTCCATGGCTCCGCCACATTTCAACGCAGGCGCCCCCCGCCCCGTCTGGCCTCCAGGTGACGCAGGCCTCCCACCCAGCCGCACCTACCTGCTCCGTAGACCACAGCGTACACGACCTTCTTGGTTTGCTCCCTGTCCGCGTGCGTCATGCGCGCTGAGGAGATGTCCTTCCTGCGTGGGAAGACGGTGTGCGGTCAGGCAGGCTGGGGCCTCCTCCGCAGAGGTCCTCCAGGGTCCAACCGCACGGCCATCCCTCACCTCGAGGACCTTCCCAGGGGAGACACTCAGCGTCTGCAGCATCCATGACAGCCAGGGCCTCCCAACAGATGTGAGCCAGCCAGGTTCTGGGGCGTCCACACCCCAAACCAGACAGCGGCTCCAGCACCCAAGCACCAGCCCGCTGGGAGAAAGGCCTGGACTGCTGCTGGGGGCGGCGAGGGGGCAGCGTCTGGACCCTCCACGGGACTGGACAGGCCGCCTGCACCCTGCCCCCCAGAGGGAGGGGCTAGGGCGTGAGCCCGTCGTGGGCACCCAGAGGGCAGCAGCAGGGGCAGCCCCCACGTCTGACCGTGCGTGCTCACGCGATCTCCTAAGGTTAAAGCTGAGCCTGGGAAGCAGAGGGGCAGGTGGGCACCCAGGCCCTTCCCCTTGCCAGGCCCTCCTCGCCCAGCTGTGCGTGTACCCTGCATCTCCCTGACGGAGTGAGCTGGTCAGGTGGGCAGAGACAGAGACAGGAAGGAGGAAGGCAGAGCGGCCGTACAGAGGAGCCTGTCCTGCCTGGGGGGCCTCCTGTACAGCCTGCCTTCTCTGCGGCCGCCGTGACGCTCAGGGTCTGCTTGGGGCTCCAGGTGGGGTGTGGGGGCTGACCCAGCCTGCACGTGGCTTCCAGCTGTCCTCGCCGGCCGAGGCTCTGAGCGGCCAATTTCCTGAAGACCTTCACCCCCAGCTTCTCCTCCCACCCGAGCTGTGGGCTCTGTTGTTGGCCGCCCCCCTGCCCCCCCGCTGTTGCTGATCTCTGATGTTTCCTGGCAAGGCTGCCCCTTTCTGCCTGGAGAGGGTTCCAGACTGGGGAATCAATGCCAAGTCTGCGCTTCCAGCCGCCCCCGGCCGGGTCGGGACAAACACGGCTCTGCGTGCTGTCCCTGGCTCCAGGGCCCACCCCGGGCGGGGGCTGCCACGTCGCAGGTGTGCTGTGGGCCTCGCGAGAAGACCACAAAGCGCTCCTAACTGTTTCAGTCTTTTTTTCTCGACTCAGCACTGGCTTGATCGCTGCCCGCGGCTGGCGGTGTCCAGGCATTCTGACAGAGTCGAGTCTGACGGTGTGTGCTTGCGTTTCGCTTGCTTCTGGCGGCAGGTGGGCCCTCGGAGCTGCCTGCCTCGCCATTTTCAGTGATGTCCCAGGGTTCCTCTGTTTCACCACCTGACTTCCAAGTTCTGACGCCTTTTCCTTGTCCTTCTGTGTGAAGCGGTTTCGCCCACTTTTTAAAACTCTGCCCTTGACCTTGGTATTGTCAGCTGCTGTCTTTAGATGAGGGGCTTAAGACCAAAATGCACCGAAGCTCAGAGCAGATGTGTGCCAGCCGCTGTGTCCACCCACCCTTGGGCCTCACCCACCTCCCTTTATGTTGGAAATCCACAGGCGCTCCAAACCCGATCAGGAAGGACGCTGCTGAAAACCTGACCTAAGACCCACTTCCCCGTTAGCTGCCCAGGGCCCGGGCCCAACAAACCCGTCTGGTGACCCTGCAGAGAGAGGCCAAGGCAGGCGTTTTGGAGCAGGCGCCCCCCATTCAAACCACACTAGTGACCCCCCTCAGTTCTATCCAGAGCTGGGAAGTTGTCTGAGGAAGCAGCATGGAACTCTCCCGGAACTTGCTTCTTCCCAGAGTCAGGGTGTGATAGAATCCAGACACACAATCAGTAGAAGCGGTGGATGTGTAGCGAGCATCACTTTCTGATAACAGAACACACTTTCTTCTGCAGCACGCACGGCACACACACAAAACCCCATCAAGCACACAGCAAACCTCAAAAGGCTGCGCACAGTAGGGACATTGAAATACCACCCAGATCCCAGTGCCGGCAGCTAGAAATCGAAACAAAGACAAAATCCCCAAAAGCCTGGTCTGCCTCGAAATAAAACAAAATACACTTCTATTGGCAACTTTTGGTTGAAGAGAAATATAAACAGAAATCAAATAGTTTCTAATGAAGATAGCACATGTCAGAACCAATGAATCACACTAAAAGTGAGGAAATTTTAACCTTAAATGCCTATATGAGTACAAATGAGAGAATAAAAATAAATGCAAGATAAACAAATCGCAAAGAAGACACAGGAGTGAAATAATAACGTTAGACTGAGGATGGGAGCAGGAATAGGCAGAGAACAGCAAGACGGTTCATCAGTGAATGAAGACCCTGGTTCTTACACAAAACAAACCCAGCTAGTTTAATCAAAAGGGCAAACACANATAAATGCAAGATAAACAAATCGCAAAGAAGACACAGGAGTGAAATAATAACGTTAGACTGAGGATGGGAGCAGGAATAGGCAGAGAACAGCAAGACGGTTCATCAGTGAATGAAGACCCTGGTTCTTACACAAAACAAACCCAGCTAGTTTAATCAAAAGGGCAAACACAGACCCACAGAATAAGAAGCAACGGACGAAAGCGGCAGCGGCGTGCCGGAGGTTTACAGCCACTTAGAGATTATTCTGCACGATGTTACGCAAGTAAATGGCCAAACCCGGGCGAAGTGGACAAGTTCTGAAGAAAACACAGCCATAAAAACTGACTCTTGTAGAGAGAAAGTTAAACAGACCAATGTCTGTGGAAGAAGCAGAGAAAATTATTAAGGAACTATTCCACAAAGCACCAGGATTAGGTGGTTCTGAGGGGAATTCTACAAAGCTTCAGAGTAGAGTCCTCATGCCATACATACCGTTTCAGAGAAAATGAACAAAAATGTCCGAATAAAGTTTAGTTATACCAAAACATGACAAAGTTATACCAAAACATGATAAAGAGCGCATGAAAAAGGAAAATGATAGACTAATATTGCCTATGAATATTGATTGATGTAACAATCTTAACTAGAATATTTGCAAACAGAGTCCAATACTACATTGAGAAAATAGCACCTCAAGGCCAAGCCGAGTTTATACCAGGAAAGCAAGGTCGGTTCAGTGTTAGGAGGTCTATTAATACAATTCACTGCATGAACAGGACTAGGGAGAAAATTACATGATCACCTGTACAGCTATTGAAAAAACCCCTGTGACAAAATCCAACTCCAGTCCAGCCCAATCCTACTCTGAATAAAAACTCTTGAGAAAACAGGAGTAGCTGCCTATTTCCTTAAACTCAAAAAGCCAGGCTCTTAAAGCCAGCTTCCTATCAAGGGAGCCCCAGGCAAGGCACCCGCGGCCTGCACTGCCTCTCCACACAGTGCTGGAAGCATAGCTGAGCCTGAGGAACACAGGTCAGAACATTGTGGGTCCACAGAGACATAGATATTTTTTCCAATAAATACATTGAAAAAATTTTTTGAGATGTAAAACA
>SJYS01021551.1:307846-337189 GCA_006410695.1 Philantomba maxwellii
AGGGACCAGAGCCGCCCCTGGAGTCCAGGCTCTCAGGACACAGGCCGGTGCAGGAATTCAAGGAGAAAACCCACTGAGAATCACTCAAGCCCCATCAGCTCCGTCCTGATGAAGCCGACAGGAAGCCACGCTTGCCCTGTGGTCAGACGGCTGCTCCACCGAGCCCTAAACTGACCCGAGCCCACGCTGCAGAGGTTGTCCTGCCAGGGTGGGGGTCACCGCCTGGGAGGGCAGACCAGAACACGTCCAGGCTGGTGCAGAGCAGGCTCAGCCCTCCCCTCCCCTCCCCTCCCCAACGTGCGGGTCAGCCAGGCCGCCCTCCCACCCTGCCAGGATAAGAGGGCGGGCCCGGGCAGCCCCTTCCGCCTGTGAGGGGTCCCCGCGGCTTTTCGCAAGGCCCCCCACCTCGTCCTCGAACTCCGGTGCCCGCTCCCCTCCCTGGTTCCAGCTGAGCCTCAACTCAGATCTCTTTATCCAAGTGGGAGCCAGGACCCCTCGGCCCAGGACGATCGTCCAGCCGCCCGCTCCTCGGGTACCTGAGCAGCAATCTTGTGTGGATGGACAGCTGAGCAAGATGGGTGGCGCCGCCCACAGAAGATGTGTATAAGAGACAGGAGGAGGGGGGTGGGGGCGGAGTCCAGGAGGGGACGCAAGTCTGCCCACGGCCGATTCGTGGCGATGGACGGCAGAGGCCATCACAATCACGGGATCATCCTCTAATTCATCTAAATAAATAAAACTTAAAAGATGGCATGCTGCTGAGACCCAGCTACCTGCTCCCTCCCGAGAGCCCCCTGAAATAGAGCACAGGAGTGAGAATGTAAAATCCACTGGCAAGAAGAAGCTGCCGGCCGGGGAGACTTCACACGCGTGTGACGTGGGGAGGTCAGCACAGGTGCACCGGGGCGCCAGCCAGGGACGCCTCTGGGACCGGGAGGACGGGTCCAGCCCCGGGCGGGAGGAAGAAGAGGCGCTGCACGCGGGCGGCGGGCATCAGCAAGCGAACAGGAGGGAGAGCGCCCCGTCTCTGCCTCACCGCCCGTCACCCCCCACGGTGACCGCGAGTCCAGCCGGGCAGCTGCTCTCGCAGGGAGAGTCTCCTGCAGAAACGGAAGGCCCCAGGAAGCGACGCCCGTATCTCGGCGCTTGGGGTCCTGAGTGCGCTTTGCCAAGGGCCTGGGTGCTCCAAAGCGGAGGCCGCTGGCCAGCACTCAGGGCTGAACTGAGAGCCCTGAGCAGCCATCACCGCCTCGCCCTGAACTCTGAAGAGAGGAGCGCCGTCGCCGGGTCTGCCCGCCAGGCCGCTGCAGCCGTCCCCACACCTCCCCACGACCCCACGACCCCCGCGTGGCCGAACCTGGTGGCCCCTGGGTCTGGGTGCACGTGAGCGCCCTTGAAGGAGACACTGAGGTGTGTGACCCTCGCCAGAGGCTGCTCTGCATTCCAGCCCTCCAAGGCCATCCCTACGGGTCTGCTTTCTCCTCCTAATGCTAACTAAAGAAATTCCAGAGTCTGGCCTTAGAAACGCAGGTCTTCCAAAAAAACACTTCAAAGAAAGGAGACGTCCCCTCTGCCCTGCAGCTGTGGGAGAAGAGACAGCACCCCTAGATCCGACCCGAAAAGACGCGCCGCGGGGAATTTCCACGGATGTCCTCCCTGGCTTCCGGAGAAGGAGGAGAGCTGGCGGGAAGCCCACAGCTCCCTCTCATCGTGGACTTTCCCTCGGAAGTCTCGAACGGCCCCCCTGGACAGCCCGCTGCCGCGTCCTGTGACAACATCTCAAAAGGCCCCGGCGTTTTGATAGGTTGTTGCTTGCTCATTTTTTTTGCCCTGGGAATAATGCTAAAATCCGCATGTCTGTGTTCCTAACGCATATAAATATTTATAAAACTTGGCGTTAAATAAGAAAAGTGTTACTGCCAGTCTCTTCTCCTAATACACACGGCACTGGTTAAATAGAAACCACAGCTGCCAGATGACTGTTTAATAAATCATTTGAGATCCTGCTTTTCACTTTAATTTCTCCTTTACCAAGTATTAATCTATCTAGCTATCTATCTGTGGGCCTGTTTTTGAACTTTGTTTTATAAATCAATCCATCTTATTTTGTATCCTATAACAATGTTTTAGTAACTGTGGCTTTATAATAAATTTTAATATCTGGTAGGACTTGTCTTCCTTATCGTTCTTAATTTTTTTCATGATTATTATGGATTGTTTTTGCATCATAAACTATAGATTGGTTTGTCTAGCTACTAAAAAATCCCATTGGTACTTGTGGCAATTTGGGCAGTTTTATATCTATACATTAAAGTAAATAATCCCTCTCTACGATTGAGATTTCCCACCTTCTTGTCTGTGTCTGACTTTTTCCACGCAGATTTCACGCGTCTCTCCGTAAGTTTATTACAGGGATGGCGTCTTTCTCACTGTGTCCTTCCTGCCACCGTGTCTCTCCGTGGCTGACGTTTGCATTCGGGAGGAAGTGTCTCTGTGTCCGTTGGTGCCTGGTCGTCTTCTGGACCCCAGGGTCACAGTTTCCTTCCAGCTGACCCCCTTGGTTTCGCAGGCGGGCCACCGCCATCATTGCCCAGTGGCCCTCCGGCTCTCCCTTCCCAGCCCTCACGCTTCTCCTCTCTCACCAACCGGAGCGGAGGTGGCAGCGGCTCCTCCTGTCCTTGCTGTGGTTTGCTGGCTGCGGTGGGTGGGTATTGTTGGCGGGGGTGAGGGGCTGGGGAGTCCTGTACTCTGACTGCATCTCGGAGGGGTGAGGCGGAGGCCATGGGAGGCGGACGCGGAGCGGCGGGTCAGGAGGTGGTGCCCGGCAGGGGTGGGGCACTGGGGCCGGAGCTGAGGGCCGGAAGAGCCTGGCTGGAGCAGGGGTTGCAGGGAGGGGCCTGGCTCGAGCTCTCTCCAGAGCCGTCTAAGTCTCCTGGGACAGCCGGGGCAACCGCCGCCCAGACCCCGGGTGGCTGGCCTGGAGCTCAGCACAGAGGCGCTGCAAGGACGCGCCGTCCCTTTCGAGGGCCCATGCGCGCAGCGCGCTTCTTCCCTCAGCTTCCCCCCTCCTGGAGGTTCCGGGCAAACTCCGCTCTCCCAGGAAGGCCTCTTGACGGCACAGCGCCCTGGGCCTCTCCTCGGTGACTTTCAGAAGCTTGCCACAGCATGTCTGGCTGCGCTGTGTAATGTCCTCCACGGGCTCTGTGGGCGGCGCCACCCATCTTGCTCAGCTGTCCATCCACACAAGATTGCTGCTCAGGTACCCGAGGAGCGGGCGGCTGGACGATCGTCCTGGGCCGAGGGGTCCTGGCTCCCACTTGGATAAAGAGATCTGAGTTGAGGCTCAGCTGGAACCAGGGAGGGGAGCGGGCACCGGAGTTCGAGGACGAGGTGGGGGGCCTTGCGAAAAGCCGCGGGGACCCCTCACAGGCGGAAGGGGCTGCCCGGGCCCGCCCTCTTATCCTGGCAGGGTGGGAGGGCGGCCTGGCTGACCCGCACGTTGGGGAGGGGAGGGGAGGGGAGGGCTGAGCCTGCTCTGCACCAGCCTGGACGTGTTCTGGTCTGCCCTCCCAGGCGGTGACCCCCACCCTGGCAGGACAACCTCTGCAGCGTGGGCTCGGGTCAGTTTAGGGCTCGGTGGAGCAGCCGTCTGACCACAGGGCAAGCGTGGCTTCCTGTCGGCTTCATCAGGACGGAGCTGATGGGGCTTGAGTGATTCTCAGTGGGTTTTCTCCTTGAATTCCTGCACCGGCCTGTGTCCTGAGAGCCTGGACTCCAGGGGCGGCTCTGGTCCCTCCAACGACCCTGGTTAGGCCACAGGGGCAGCGGCAGAGAGGAAGCCGGGAGGAGTCTCCCTGGGTTCCTGCCCTTAACCTGGGCGCTGCTGCTCACCACCACATGTGACCCCCGTGTGGCCCCACGCCCCTCCCTGCACTCAGCCGGCTCCAGGGCCGCCTTCCTCCAGGCACCCCCAGCGGCCTGCAAACGGCCCCCTCTTCACTACAGAGTTACAGGCATCAAGACAGTATGGTACTGGCACAAAAACAGAAATATGGACCAATGGAACAAGATAGAAAGCCCAGAAATAAATCCACCCACCTGATCTTTGACAAAAGAGGCAAAAATATACAACGGAGAAAAGACAGTTTCTTCAATATGTGGAGTTGGGAAAACTGGTCAGCTATGTGTAAAAGCTTGAAATTAGAACATTCCCTAACACCATACTCAAAAATAAACTCAAAATGGATTAAAGACTTAAACATAACACCAGAAACTTTAAAAGTCATAGGGAGAACACTCTCCGACATAAATCACAGCAAGACNTCGAGGACGAGGTGGGGGGCCTTGCGAAAAGCCGCGGGGACCCCTCACAGGCGGAAGGGGCTGCCCGGGCCCGCCCTCTTATCCTGGCAGGGTGGGAGGGCGGCCTGGCTGACCCGCACGTTGGGGAGGGGAGGGGAGGGGAGGGCTGAGCCTGCTCTGCACCAGCCTGGACGTGTTCTGGTCTGCCCTCCCAGGCGGTGACCCCCACCCTGGCAGGACAACCTCTGCAGCGTGGGCTCGGGTCAGTTTAGGGCTCGGTGGAGCAGCCGTCTGACCACAGGGCAAGCGTGGCTTCCTGTCGGCTTCATCAGGACGGAGCTGATGGGGCTTGAGTGATTCTCAGTGGGTTTTCTCCTTGAATTCCTGCACCGGCCTGTGTCCTGAGAGCCTGGACTCCAGGGGCGGCTCTGGTCCCTCCAACGACCCTGGTTAGGCCACAGGGGCAGCGGCAGAGAGGAAGCCGGGAGGAGTCTCCCTGGGTTCCTGCCCTTAACCTGGGCGCTGCTGCTCACCACCACATGTGACCCCCGTGTGGCCCCACGCCCCTCCCTGCACTCAGCCGGCTCCAGGGCCGCCTTCCTCCAGGCACCCCCAGCGGCCTGCAAACGGCCCCCTCTTCACTACAGAGTTACAGGCATCAAGACAGTATGGTACTGGCACAAAAACAGAAATATGGACCAATGGAACAAGATAGAAAGCCCAGAAATAAATCCACCCACCTGATCTTTGACAAAAGAGGCAAAAATATACAACGGAGAAAAGACAGTTTCTTCAATATGTGGAGTTGGGAAAACTGGTCAGCTATGTGTAAAAGAATGAAATTAGAACATTCCCTAACACCATACTCAAAAATAAACTCAAAATGGATTAAAGACTTAAACATAACACCAGAAACTTTAAAAGTCATAGGGAGAACACTCTCCGACATAAATCACAGCAAGATCGTCTGTGACCCGCCTCCTATGGTAATGGAAATAAAAACAAAAATAAGCAAATGGGACCAAGTGAAACTTAAAAGCTTTTGCATAAAGAAGGAAACTATAACCAAGGTGAAAAGACAACCCTTGCAATGAGAGGAAATAATAGCAAAGGAAACAACAGACAAAAGATTAATCTCCAAAATATACAAACAGCTCATGCAGCTCAACACCAGAAAAACAAAGGACCCGATCAGAAAGCGGGCAGAAGACCCACACAGACAGTTCTCCAAAAGAGACGTACAGATGGCTGATAAACCAACACAGGAAAAGATGCTCAACGTCGCTCATTATTAGAGAAATGCAAATCAAAACCACAATGAGGTATCAACTCACATGGGGCAGAATGGCCATGATAAGGGTCTACAAACGATAAATGCTGGCGTGGACGTGGAGAAAGGGAACCCCTCGCACTGTTGATGGGAATGGAAATTGATTCAGCCACTATGGAGAACCGTATGGAGATTACTTTAAAAATTAGGAGCAAACCTACCATACGACTCAGCAATCCAACTACAGGGCATACACCCCAAGGAAACCACATGAACTCTAACGTTCCCCTGGAGAAGGGAACAGCTACCCACTCCAGTATTCTGGCCTGGAGAATCCCATGGACAGAGGAGCCTGGCAGGCTACAGCCCACGGGGTCGCAAAGAGTCAGACATGACCAAGCGACTTTCACTTCGCTCTAACGTTCACGGCAGCACTGTTGACAACAGCTATGACGTGGAAGCAACCTAGATGCCCACCGACAGATGAATGGATAAGGAAGTTGTGGCACATACACACAATGGGATATTACTTAGCTATAAAAAGGAATGCATTCGAGTCAGTCCGAATGAGGTGGATGAACTTAGAGCCTCTTAAACAGAGTGAAGTAAGCCAGAAAGAGAAAGACATATCCACACACATATATGGAACCTAGAAAGACGGTACTGAGGATCCTACACGCAGGGCAGCAAAGGAGACACAGACGTAAAGAAGGGACTTTTGGGCACAGAGAGGTAAGGAGAGGGTGGGATGATTTGAGAAAATAGCACTGAAACATGTACATCACTGTATGTAAAACAGCCAGTGGGAATTTGCTGTATGATGCAGGGAAGCCAAAGCCAGAGCTCTGTGATAGCTGAGAGTGGTGGGGTGGGGAGGGAGGCAGGAGGCGGTTTAAGAGGGATACAGGGGATAGCCCAGGGATACAAGGATTCTTCAGCGTGTGCAGATGAATCAATGTGATGCTCCATATTCACAAACTGAGAGACAAAAGCTATATGATCATCTCGAGAGATGCAGAGAAAGCCTTGGACAAAATTCAACCCCCATGTATGATAAAAAATTCTCCAGAAGGGAGGCACAGAAGGAAAATAACATAATAAAGGCCAAACACGACGAACCCGCAGCAACACTACCCTCAGCTGCGCACGGCTGAGAGCGTCGCGCCGAAGGCAGGAGCAGACGCGGCTGCCCGCTCACCGCCAGCAGCCAAGGGCCCCTCTGCACCGTGAAATCCGGGCGGAGGCTCTGACTGTCAGAGTTCCAGAAGCAAGAGGCTGAGAACGAGGCGTGGGGCGTGGACTCCCCGAAGCTCTGAGGGCGAAGAGCCTCGGCCCCGGACACCCTCCGCTGAGTGTGAGGATCACGGGCTGAGGCGGCGGCCACGTGACCTCGGGCAAGGCTAACACTCTCGGTGTCTCCAGAACGCGGGGGAGTAACAGTCACAGGATTTATTGCGATGTGCCTGAAACAACGCAAGGCATGGGACGGGCCTAAGGACGGACTCGTTCTCTCCACCGTCGAAAGGAAGGAAATGGGAGCGAAGCCTCCTGGCCGCAGGTGGTCAGAACTGAAGTGTAGGTTCTGCAGACCGTTCTCAATCTCCGGGACAGCTCCAGAGCGAAGTCCTCATGGCGTGGGCGTGCCACAGTCCCTTACAATTAGGAGAGGTCCGGGTGATTCTGCCACCACCGTGAGGGATGCAGGGAGACTGTGTCGCCCCGAGGTTGGAACTCGGCTGCATTGGCCGGAGCTGCCTTGCCAAGGATGTGGGGGGGTGGCAGAGGCCGGGGGGAGCCCCCTCCGAGCTCTGAGGCTCTGGGCACCTCGGTGGGGAAGTAGCCCCATGGCCAAGGTCGCCAGGCAGGTCAGCAGTCTCTCCTCTTTGATGAGAATAGTAATAACCTCCTCCGGCTGGAGGTGGTGGCTCTTCACAGACGCTGGAGACCTTGCTTTGTCTGCTAACCTGCGCGAGTCGCTGCCGGGCTGTGCTGGGAATATGGGGCCTTAGGAAGCTCTGAGCTGATAAAACCCTTGTTGCTTAGTCACTGAGTCATNCCCATGGCCAAGGTCGCCAGGCAGGTCAGCAGTCTCTCCTCTTTGATGAGAATAGTAATAACCTCCTCCGGCTGGAGGTGGTGGCTCTTCACAGACGCTGGAGACCTTGCTTTGTCTGCTAACCTGCGCGAGTCGCTGCCGGGCTGTGCTGGGAATATGGGGCCTTAGGAAGCTCTGAGCTGATAAAACCCTTGTTGCTTAGTCACTGAGTCATGTCCAGCTCTTTTGCAACCCCTGGACTGTAGCCCACCAGGCTCCTCTGTCCATGGGGTTTCCCTTACAAGAATACTGGAGTGGGTTGCCATTTCTTTCTCTAGGGGGATCTTCTTCATCCAGGGATTGAACCCACGTCTCCCGCATTGCAGGGAGATTCTTTACCACTGAGTCACCAGGGACGCCCCTAACATGAAATTGTTTTAAAATTGCCAATGCTTGCAGGAATATTGGAGGGAGTTCGATGTGCCAGAGATCTGATCAACTTTTTAGTAGAAGAGTCTGAAAGATTAAGCAATACCATTTAGGAAAAAGTGACTGGATACGGGAAAACAAACCAAAAACAACCACAAGCCCTCTGAAGCAGAACTAATCACGAGGGGAGTCCTTTGCTCTAATTAGTCATCATGGCAGAACTTTCTTACGGAAGCTCTATACGGGATCTAGGAAAAAATAACAATACGTGGCAATCAAATGTTTAACACTGCATGTATCTTGAAGTCAGTGCATAAACTGTATCCTAAAAGAGCAATAATCCGAATGATACAATGTGACATCCTAACTACCAGTTTATCAAACTTCCATTTAAAAATAAATTTCCCTCCTGGGGAATGCAATAAGACTTTTTCTGTGGATGAGCGAAATGCTCATTCTCTTCCTTGCTTGTGTTGTCCGTTTTTGCTCCGAGTATTTGCTTCTGTCCCCTGGCCTGGGTCTTGGTCGCTGCGCGGGCTTTTCTCCAGCTGCACTGAGTGAGGGCTAGCCCCCAGGGCCCGCCTTCACTAAGCTGGCTACCCTGGTTGCGCACCACGAGATCCAGAGCGTGGGCCCAGCAGTCGTGGGGCTTGGGCTTCCCTGCTCCGTGGCATGCGGGATCCTCCCGGATGAGATTGCAAAGCCGTGTCCCCTGCACTGGCCGGCAGATTCCCTGCCACTGAGCCAGCAGGGAAGCCCCTGCTTCTGGTACTTGAAAGCTCTCTCATTAGCTGCATTCAAGTTTAGGACTGCTGTGTCTTCCTGGCGAGTCACTGTGAAATTTTCTCCATTTCTGGTGACACTTCGTTTTGTGGTGTCAGCTCCCCATCTTGGTATGTGATTTTCATTTATGCTCTTTGCATTTTGTTCTGTCTCTCTTTCCTTGAATTCCTTTGGGTGAATCACAGATTTTTTTAATATCCCATTTCATTGCCTCCACTGATTTTTTCTTTTATTTT
Source organism: Philantomba maxwellii (assembly GCA_006410695.1). Lineage (NCBI taxonomy): Eukaryota > Metazoa > Chordata > Mammalia > Artiodactyla > Bovidae > Philantomba > Philantomba maxwellii. Next base: position 316,902 of record SJYS01021551.1, read on the forward strand.
GTATTGGCACATAACCGATTAACTATGTTGTGATAGTTTGAGGTGAACAGCAAAGGGACTCAGCCATACATACACACGTATCCAACCTCCCCCAAACTCCCTCCCATCCAGGCTGCCACATGACATGGAGCAGAGTTCCCTGCGCTACACACTAGGCCCTTGTTGGTTAGCCATTTAAAATGTAGCAGTGTGTACATGTCCATCCCAAACTCCCTGACTGTCCCTACCCCACAGCAACTATAAATTCATTCTCTGAGTCTCCTTCTGTTTTGTAAGTTCATTTGCATCATTTTTTAGATTCCACATATAATGGTACATCATACAACGTTTCTCCTTCTCTGTCTGACTGACTTCACTCAGCACGACAGTCTCTAGGTCCACCCGTGTTGTTGCAAATGGCCTGATTTCATTCTCTGTAGTGGCCGCGTGATATCCCATTGTATATCTGTGCCATCTTTTCTATCCATCCCTCTGTCGATGGACAGCTAGGCTGCTTCCATGTCTCGGCTGCTGTAAACAGTGCTGCGGTGAACGCTGGGGTGCATGTGTCTTTTCCATTACCGTTTTCTCTGGGCACACGCCCAGGATTGTGGGATTGCTGGATCATACGGTAGCTCCGTGTCTAGTCTTTTAAAGAAGCTCCATACTGTTCTTCATAGTGCCTGCACCAGTTTGCATCCCACCAACAGTGCAGGAGGGCTTCCTTCTCTCTATGCCCTCTCCAGCACTTCCTGTTTGTGGATTTTTTGATGATAACCATTCTGGCTGGTGTGGGGTGATTCCTCACTGCAGTCTGATTTGTATTTCTCTAATAATTATCAATCTTGAAAGTCTTCTCATGTGTCTTTTGGGCATCTGTATGTCCTCTTTGGAGAAATGTTTATTTAGGTCTTCTGCCCATTTGTTGATTAGGTTGTTGGTTTTGATGAGCTGTTTGTAAATTCTGGAGACTAGTACCTTGTCAGTTACATCATTTGCAAATATTTTCCTGCCCAATCTATGAGCTGTGTTTTTGTTTTTTTGTTTCCTTTGCTGTGCAAAAGCTTTAAGTAGGTTCCATTTATTTATTTTTGTTTCTATTTCCATCCTGGGAGACAGACTGCATAAAAATATTGCTTTGATTTATGTCAGAGAGTGTTCTGCCTATGTTTTCCTCTAGGAGTTTTATAGTTTCTGATCTCACATTTAGGTCTTTAATCCATTTTGAGCTTATTTTTGTGTTTGGTGTTAAAGAATGACCTGATTTCATTTTTTTTTTACATGTAGCTGTCCATTTCTCACAGAACTAGAACAAAAATAATCCATTGATTTTTAAAGTTATACTTCTTCTGGTATTGTTTTAGAAACTGTCCTAGAAATTACAGTATACAGTCTATATCTTCAAGTTCATGGTATATCTTTAAATGATATTTCACAACCGTGTAAGAACCTGAAAACAGATCATTCCATATACTCCCTTTCCTGCCCTTTGTACTTTTAAATGCCTGTCATTTTACTTCTATGCTATAAACTTAAAAAAACAACAACACCTTATCTTTTCAAGAATTCAAAACTACAAAGAGGGACTTTGCCGGTGGGAATCTGCCTGGCAGTGCAGGAGACATGGGTTTGACCCTCGGTCTGGGAAGATTCCAGGGAACAACCAAGTCCGTGCACCACAGCTGCTAGCCTGTGCTCCCGGGCCTGTGAGCCACAACTGCTGAAGCCGAGCACCCACGGCTGCTCCTGGGCTCTGCCACAGGAGGAGCCTCCACAGCCAGAAGCCTGTGCATCACACGCAAGAGCAGCCCTGCGCTCCGCAGCCAGAGAGAACGCAAGGGCATCAACAAAGATCCAGCACAAGCAGAGGAACAGCTGAAGATCACGTATGAACGAGAGATCGCTATTGTTGTTCACTCGCTTATTGGCGTCTGACTCTTTGCAACCCCATGGACTGTAGCCCGCCAGGTTCCCCTGCCCATGGGATTTCTCAAGCAATACCAGAGTGGGTATCCATTAGCTTCTCCAGGGAATCTTCCTGACACGGCGATCAAACTCATGTCTCTTGCGTTACAGGCCGATTCTTTACCACTGAGCCATCAGGAAGTCATATATATATATAGGGGTGTGTATACACACACACACACACACACACACACACACACACTAAACTATGTAAAATAAAGATTGAAATCTTTTTATATTTATCTTGATAGTCACCCATTCTGGTGCCCTTTATTCCTTTCGGAAGATCCAGAGTTTCACGACGTATCATCCCTCTTGATCCCAAAGGACTTCTTACAGTATTTCTCATAGAGCAGGCCTATGACACATATTTTCCAGATTTTGTGGATCTCAAATTGTCCCTATTTTGCCTTAACGTTTGAAAGACACTTCTCTGGACCTAGACGTCTAGACTGATGTCCTTCCAGCACGGCAAGGATGTGTGTTCCAGTGTCTCCTGGTTTCTGCTCTTTCTACAAAAAGTCAGCTGTGATTCATGTTCCCTTGGGTGGTTTTCAAGGTTCTTTTTATCTTTGGTTTCCATGAGTTTGACTTCAGTGTGCCTAATGTGCACTTTTCGGAGAAGGCAATGGCACCCCACTCCACTACTCTTGCCTGGAAAATTCCATGGATGGAGGAGCTTGGTGGGCTGGAGTCCATGGGGTCGCTAAGAGTCAGACACTACTGAGCAACTTCACTTTCATGCACTGGAGAAGGAAATGGCAACCCACTCCAGTGTTCTTGCCTGCAGAGTCCCAGGGACGGGGGAGCCTGGTGGGCTGCCATCTATGGGGTCACACAGAGTCAGACACAACTGAAGTGACGCAGCAGCAGCAGCAATGTGCACTTCTATCTGCTTTTAATGTATTGAGGGTTTGTTGAACTTTTGGGATATGTAGACTGATATCTTTAATCAGTTTTGGAAAGTTGTCAGCCATTATACCTTCAAATGTTTCTTCTCCCTCATTCTCCCTGTTCTTCTTGTGAGATGCCAAATTTATGCAGGTTAGAACATTTGATACTGACTCACAGATCTTCATCAGTGGGTTAGATGTGATATTTAATTTCATCTTTAAGGGATAAATACCCAAGTATGGACAACACAAGTGGTTGCACCTTTGCTGTGCAGTAAGGACAGGCTAGGCTATGCTCAAAGCCTTACACAACCAAGAGCTTACTTTCTGCTTATGCAACATATCCATCTTGGGTCAGCTGAAGCTATTCAGGAACAGAGTCCAGCCTACATCTGGAACACTGACGGTTGTCATGGCAGAGGAAGAAGAAAATATGGATAACCATGGTCGGCTCTTCTACCCATCAGTGAAAAATATCGTTTCTGTTCACATATCATTGGTATCAAGTCATATGGCCAAAGCTGAGTCAATGGGCAAGGAACACACCCCTCCTCTAAGGAGAGACAACAATGTGTCTGAATAATAACCTTCTACCACAGTCTTCCCTTCTGACCACACACAATTGCTTTCCTCCCCCTTGACAAGAGTGACAATCCAAAGTCCCAGATGGTAGGGCATCAGGATTGTGTGTTGATATCAGGTCTTGATCTGGAGGCCAAAGAACTAAGAAGTTGAGTCTACCTTCCACTCCACACGTGTGATAGGCAGTGTGGGGGGGGGGGCAGGGCCGAGATGACCACAGTGAGCGCTCCTGTGTGGGAAGCAGGGGAGTGGGAGGCACACGGTGTCACTGGTCCACCGCAGCTCTGATCTCTCACTGGGCAGGGGCTGAGAGGCCTTCTCGAAAAGTACCCTTGCTCAGTCACCGGTTCGCCATGGCCATTTTCTCCATTCCTGGGACCTCCTTTTTCACTCTCTTTCTTGGCTACATGTAAGAGGCCCTGAAGGATTTCTTTTCCTTGGAGAAATGAGCATGTTTCCTGGGCTGTTTCTTGTTTATCGAAGGTGCCGGGCCCAAGGTTTGCAGTCACAGTCTCTTTCAGCACAGACCAGAGGCACAGGGCTCAGAAACACAACCAGCCCTCTCTGACTTCAGTCAGCTCCATGTGCCAACAGACACACCCACAATCCACCAAGACAGAGATGCACCCTCTCTCTGGACTTCAACGCAGGCAGCTGAAGCTTATCAGGAAGTGGGAGAAAGCTACATTAGTCTCGGCAAGGACTTATGGGTGTCACCTTAAGTCTTTCAGAGATGCTAACAGTAGGCATCAGAGTCATACAGCTAATTTGTGGAAGGCAGTGCTTTGATTGGCTTTTGTCATTCAGAGCCCTCTTCAGACTCACCTTTTACTGGTTGGAGGTGAGAATCACTTCTATACTCAGATGTGTAAAATTTCTGTTTTTTGGAATCTCCTTATTTCTTTTCATTCCTACTTGTACACAGATAGTTCTTTTCTGAGTGTTTCTTACAGTACCTTGTCCCATGCAGACAGCAGCCACCGAACCACACTCTAGCATTCTGCTGGCCCAAACCTCAGCTCATGAGGGTATGATATTGGTGCTTGTGTCCAACTCTTGAGACCCCCGGACTGTAGCCTGCCAGGCTCCTCTGTCCATGGGATTTCCCAGGCAAGCTTACTGGAGTGGGTTGCCATTGCCTTCTCCAGGGGATCTTCCCAACTCAGGAATCGAACCTGGGTCTCCATCTACTTCACAAGTTAGTGACAGTTTTACCAACTGTCATACATATCATGTACCTTAGGCTTCCCTAGTGGTTCAGCTGGTAAAGAATCTGCCTGCAATGAGGGAGACCTGGATTTGATCCCACGGTTGGGAAGATCCTCTGGAGTGGAATACTACCTGCTCCAGTATTCTGGCCTTGAGAATTCCATGGACTACAGTCCACGGGGTCGCAAAGAGTCGGACATGACTGAGCAACTTTCACGTATACCATGTACCAAGTGCCACCCTCCAGCCTCCAGCAGGTGTCCCCTCACTGCAGTCCACAGGGCCCTTCCTGGAGCCAGTGCCATGGTTTTAGGACTCCACGCAGCGGTATCTCACTCCTGGCACTCAGTCCTGTAGACTCTATGACAGGCCAAGTTATGGAGCCATGTAGGTCGCTCTGAAGCCACACTACCAGCAGCGAGAGTGCCGCGTTTCTCATCATCACCTCCTTCCCTTTGCAGGGCTCTCCCACCATTTATAATGCAGGATGACTGAGCAGCCTCTGTCAATTTTGCCAAAATAGAGAGAAAAGAGATGGAGGAAACGTGTGGTTGCTTAAAGCCTCAGTGTAGGTGTGACCCATGTCCCTTTTGCTTATTGCCATTAGCCAGAGCAAATCACGCACCCAAGTCTGACATCTACCAGACAGGGAAGCACCATCGTTCCCCAGAGAAGGGGAGCAACCCACGATGCTATCCACCAGACCTGCCTATGAGACAATATCTCAGAAAAGCACCCAAGAAGAGTCCTAAGAAGAAGAGAAACTAATATATTCTGCAGTGAAAATTATTTTTTAAGCTTCAAATCTGAAAATGTTGAGGTGAACTTTCGACTGATAAGAAATGGTTTTTATCTGCATTTTGTAAAGCTTTTAGGAAACCATCTAATAGGGCACATACATAGTGATTACTGGGAAGGACACTACCTCCGTGCAGAGGGTTGTCTTCCGCGCTCAGGTGACGACACGAGCTGGAGGAGGTGGCTATGAGGCATGGCCTGGCTCAGACGTGGGCCCAGGGGCAGGCCTGGCTCTCTGGGAATCAAGGCTTTCATCAGGCACATCATAGCTCCACGGATGATCTCCAAGGCTTCTCCCCAGTCTCCATTTTTATATATAATCTACATATTTTCAAAGGTTTTTCAAGAAAATTGTTATTCTTTGAAAATGTTATTACATATTTCAGAATACAACACTGAATTGCCTTTTCACTTTTTGTGTTTCAAACAATAAGCCATTTACATGAAACAAACATTTTTAAGAGTGTGTTTGATCCTGTGGCTGTTTCACCATGTGCTATTCTAGTCCTCTGTTTGGAACACAAAAATCATTTCCAAAGCAACTAATTATAGTATAAGTCACAAGTGTTGGATTACTGCTGCTGGTAGGAAATTAGAAGCAACCATCATGCAAATATTAAAAGCTTATTTTTTAAGTTCTCCCCAAAACTAGTACAAGATTTAAAAAAATGCAGGAAAGACATACACAATATCCAATATAGAAATGAGCTTCTCAAGTTGGCTTTGTGAGTGATCAGCTTAGCACGAACCGGGAGAGAACCATTTTATGTCTGGGACTTTATACTTTCCCTGAAATCAGTGGAGCTTGCTTGTGTGGATCTATTTCTGGTTCTCTTTTCTGTTCCGTTGGTCTGTGTATCTGTTCCTCTGCCAATACCGCACTCTCTTGATTACTGTGTATTAAGTCTTAATATCAGGCAGTGATTCCTCCCACTCTCTTCTTTGTCAAGATTGTTTTCGGTATTCTGGGGCCATGCCTTTTCATTTAAATTTTAGAGTCAGCTTGTCCTTGTCTACAAAACTTGCTTAGGTTTTAATAGGGATTGTATTAAGTCTATAGATCGTTTTAGGAAGAAATGACATATTTACTGTCTTGTGGCTTCCATTCCACATACACAGGATGTCATTCCACTTATCAAACCTTTGATTTCTTTCATCGGCATTTTGTAGTTTTAGACATACAGATCCTACACATATTTTGTTAACTGAATACCTGCGTTCGTGTGTGCTAAATAGCTTCAGTCATGTCTGACTCATTGTGATGCTATGGACTGTAGCCCACCAGGCTCCACTGTCCATGGAATTCCAGTCAAAAATAATAGAGTGGGTTGCCATTTCCTATTCCAGGGAATCTTCCTGACCCAGGGACTGAACCCATATCTCTTATATCTCCTGCATCGGCAGGCGGGTTCTTTACCACTAGCACCACCTGGGAAGGCCAACTGAAGTAAGTATTTCATTATCTTTGGAGCATTCTTGCCTTAAGAACCCCATGAACAGTATGAAAAGGCAAAATGATAGGATACCGAAAGAGGAACTCCCCAGGTCAGTAGGTGCCCAATATGCTACTGGAGATCAGTGGAGAAATAACTCCAGAAAGAATGAAGGGATGGAGCCAAAGCAAAAGCAATACCCAGCTGTGGATGTGACTGGTGATAGAAGCAAGGTCCGATGCTGTAAAGACCAATATTGCATAGGAACCTGGAATGTCAGGTCCATGAAGCAAGGCAAATTGGAAGTGGTCAAACGAGATGGCAAGAGTGAACGTCAACATACTAGGAATCAGCGAACTAAAATGGACTGGAATGGGTGAATTTAACTCAGATGACCATTATATCTACTACTGCGGGCAGAAATCCCTCAGAAGAAATGGAGTAGCCATCATGTTCAACAAAAGAGTCTGAAATGCAGTACTTGGACGCAATCTCAAAAACGCCAGAATGATCTCTGTTTGTTTCCAAGGCAAACCATTCAATATCACAGTAATCCAAGTCCATGCCCCAACCAGTAACACTGAAGAAGCTGAAGTTGAAAGGTCCTATGAAGACCTATAAGACCTTTTAGAACTAACACCCAAAAAAGATGTCCTTTTCATTATAGGGGACTGGAATGCTAAAGTAGGAAGTCAAGAAACACCTGGAGTAACAGGCAAATTTGGCCTTGGAATGCNATTTCCCCATCTATTTGCCATGAATGATCCCTTTAGTTGGGGCGGAGGGGAAACCCTGGGACTTAACTGGCAGTTTAGTGGTTAAGACTTCGTGTCTCCCAATACAGGGGTGAAGGTTTGATCCCTGGTCAAGGAACTAAGATCCCACATGCGGAGCAGTGCACCCAAAATTAAACAAAAACAACCACCCAGAGAGCAACATCCAACCCACAATGTCTGTAACTGGGCTTTGCAGGAAATTTAACCTCTTTTACCAAAGAGGAAACTTGGGCTCAGAGAGGTGAATTATCTTGCCTGGTTTCACAGCTACTTAGTAGGGTCAGATTAAAGTTCCCCAATCCTGGTCTGGAGCTTATTACATTGGAGCACAAAGAATGGCCTCCTCATCTCTAGCAATAGGCCCGTCTGGCATTTTCTTTGGTGGAAGTGTGACCTAGGCTCTGGCTGGTGGCTGCCAGACCTGTCACCCGGGCATGGCATCAGTGCTGCCACGAAGCTGTGGCCTGGGCAGAGAAAACTGCAGACAGGTACAAACACACGCAAGTGAGGGCCTGGAGAGGGCTGGGCTTTTAATCCTTCAGAGGGGCCTGGTCCTTATGGCAGCTCCCCCCAGTCCACTTCAAAAGCCCTGATGCCCTGGGGACTCAGAGTTGACATCAAGGCAGCATTTCTGCCCTGTTCTCTCTGCTGAAATCCCTTGTTCAGTGAAGACTCTCAGGGCCCCCTCTCCTCCCAGGTTCCTCACTCCCGCCAAGGTGCTGGGACCCATGGCAGGAAAAGAATGTTTACTTAAAGGCTGACAGTTCAAAAGGAGTGGGGGTTGGGGGATCCTAATGGCACCACAAGTTTGCTTTATTTTCCAAAGCTCTGCCCCAGGGAAAGGCGATCCATCTGCCTGCAGACCAGGGTGGAATGTCGGCCTCATCCTCCTCCTAGCCAGCCCAGGCTGAGGGCTCTTCCTGGGGCCCTTGGTCTGGCCAGCAAAGGTGACAGACACTGATAATAGGGAGGGAGTCAAAGGTTAAACAGCGGAGATTAGATGAACACAAAGGCTTGTTAGGAAGTGTTAACATCTTCCCTGCAAATATACACAAGCAGCAGAAGCGGAGAGACGCAGCCTGGCACACACGGCTCAGCTGAACTCAGTGGGCCTGTGTAAGGCCTCGCTGTGCAGAATGTGGTATGTCCTTAATGCCTACCTGGCTGTGTACTGGGGAGGGGGGACAGGGAAACACCTGTGTCCCACACTGCCAAGGCACATGACCCAGGCAGGGGAGGTAGAGTCCAGGGCTTGGCCTCAACAGCAATGACGAGATCAAAGGGAACTTGAGTTGCACGACTTGCCTCAGTGCCCGTTGTACTCCCATCACTTCTCATGTGGCAGGGAGGTGGTGGCAGAGTAGGTCTGGGGGCTCAACTCTGTTTTGAGTCTATTCTAATGGATTTAGTTTATTGGTTGAGGTTAAACCATTTTTTTAGGGGCTCCTGATGGGCAGCCTTCAAGGGAGCAGGAGACATCTGCTTTCTCTCCTCAAGAAACAGCTCACACCCCTTTATCTCCATCCCTGCCTTGGGATTTGCCCTGAGAATACCATGGTTCACCTCACCAGCGCCTGGACTAGAGAGGGACCCACTGGGCTTCCAGGAAAGTCCAAACGCCCAGCCTCTGGCAGCCCTAGGCAGGCAGGAAACATTTCTTAGGCATTAACTGTGTCCCAGAGCTGTGAACTGGGGCTTTAAGGATGAAGAAGAAACAGGCCATATCGCTGCCTGAAATCTTGTGTTTCTGCTGAAAGCTAAGCCTTTATAGTGGGGTAGTCCCTGAGCTTTTAGCTGATGTGCAACAACCCCCTTTCTCACCTGCCTTCACTATCCTCAGTCTCAGCCACACAGTGAGAGGTGACATTTATGAATTCTAAATCTGTGCCAGGCACTGTTCAACACACGCTGACTCCTCAGAACAATGCTCTCAGGTTGACTGCTTCTACCATCCTCTTTTACAGAAGAGCAGACAGGCACAGGCAGGTCAGGTATCTTGTCCACGTCATAAAACTGGTAAAGGGAGATGCCCTTGTTACAGTGAGAATCCCCTCAACCTCCTGACTCCTCTATCGCTCTCCATTCTCACCTCAAAGGATCAGACCATCTAGGTTCCAAGGATGGGGCAGAGATGGGGGGTGGTCTCCCCCAGGATTCAACCACCAGGTAGGTCTCCTGAGCACTCCCTCTAACACAGAGTGGCCTTCCTTTCTGAATGTAGAAGTGTGCAAAGATGTATGTGGAAGTAAGGGCTCTCAGGAGGACTCCTGGCCCCGCCCTGTGACTCTGGGCAGGCCACTTAACTCCTGGGCCTATTTCTCCCTCCAGATTCCTTTCTCAAATAAAACAGCTGCCCGAGATGAACTTTTAAGTCACTGGGAACAGAACAGGCTAACCTGGTACCTCTCTCCAACCTGTGCAAAAAGACAGCTCCTTCACTCTGCTTCAGAGATGACCTACTGCACTGCATCACTCTCTTTCTCTGCTATATTCCCTTCCCCATTCCCAGTCCATTCCCAACCTGTTCTCCTTGCAGTGAACTGAGAAAGGGCAAAAGAGACCAGGCCTAGAGAGAGAGGCTCTGAAGGAAGCTGAAAGTAGAAGCAGGACGGCGCGGAGTCACGGGCTGGGCCCCACAGACCTCCTGCGGGTGCTCTGCACACCTGCACACAGGCTCAGCCGGAGTGGTCGAGGGAAGCCTGCAGTCAGTCTGTCCCTTAGAGGATCAGCAGGCATGTCTTCCCTTCTTGCTTAAACATCAACACTCTGGACAAACTGGCCACCTCTGCCTATAATGCACATTCACATATTTAAGGCCCTCAGAAGTCCTACCAAAGAGAAACCCATTTAATTCAGTTTCCCAACCTTATTTGACCACAGAATCCTTTTTTCTAGAGATGCTTATTAATACTCCCAAAGAGTTAGTATTACCGATGTCAAATCAGCCAAACTCTCTTCAGGCTCCAATTTCCAAAGAAATTGGAATTGGCCTCCAATTTCCTCAGGCCGGCTACAGGGCTGAGTACAAAATACAATTTTCTAATTCCCAAACAATCTATGATGTACGCATGAGTATTCTGTGATAGATGAGGAAACCTTGCCCAAAAATGCTATGATTAATATGTGGCAGAGGCCAGATTCAAGCTGACATCCTCCTACTCCACGCCCAGCTCATTCCACTTAGAGCTGCCAGCTTCTAAGGCCGAGGCTCAGAACCTTCTCTCTGCACAAGCATTCTTATTGGGAACAGATGATGCTACAATCAGATCCTAGAAAAGCACCTTCTTCCTTCCCTGGTTCATCGCTTGCTATTACCTGAGGCCAAGGACATAATTCACCGGAATCAATTCCATCAAGAAAAGTGGCAAACCCAGTGTTTCAGGGACTCTGGCTTTTATTGATAACCATATTCCAGAATATTAGAATCAGGGCAGACATGGAACCTTCAGGTGAAGGACATCAAATCAGAAAAGCCACAGTGTGGTGGAAACTGCAGAGGCCTGGGCACTAAAACCGTCACTATCCCCTCCAGTAAGTCAAGTGCATCATGCTGACTTTATAGATACTCTATGGAATCGTTCCTATATAGCACAAGAATAAAAATACCCTGTCCACCACTGGATGGTGTGATGATCAGAAAATAGATTTTTACAGTATCTTGAAAAAGTTAAACTCTGCTCAAAGGAATAGCCATTGAGTTGTGTATATTTAGAGGAAGTAAAGGTACAGGACGTGTTACTACTCCAAGTAGAAAATGAACGTGCCACTAGGCTCAGGAGGAGCCGGTTGACAGCTTAACAGCTTCCCCCGCCTTCCTCCCAGCAGAGGGTCCCGAGGCTGTGCTGCGCCAGGCTGGGCCGCACTGACCCTGAGATCTCGGTGCACGCCCTAAAGTGAGCACTCACATACTCCTCTCCCCTCTGTGGGAATCTGATCCTGGTCCTGCTCCCTCTGGAGGCACTACTCCCATCCCACCTGGCCTCCCCGGGCAGTTCAGCAACAGCTCCCCTTGCCTGGGGCACTGGAGTGGAGCGCCTGGCCAACAGTGCCACCTATGGTTGGATATGCGCAGGAGATGGGACCCAGAGGACTGGCCTGCAGATGAATTTTCTGGTGAGCTAGCTAGCCTCTCTTCTCTTGCTCCTTGGTAATCACATTTTTGCTTGATATCTATATTCGACAGTGACCTCTGGGGGACAGAAGGGAGGCAGCAGCCAGCTCCACAAACTGCTGGGCTGCAGATTCAAGTGCTCTCAGAAGCACTTTTGTTCCTAGTTTGGACCCAGGGCCTCTGACGCCAGGGAATGCTTGCTGAAGCATGGAGTTTGTTTTCCTAAAGGCAATTTCTCTGTTGTCTGAAATTGCTAAATTCTACTTTAGGCACTGACTCCTGTTAATGATGAGAACAATAACGGGAATAAACTGCCTTTTATCTGAGGGCTATAAAGTGCTTTACAAACGCAAACCCTTATTATTATGACTTTATATTTATAGACAAGGCTCACTTTAGGGGCTGCTGGCTGCATGTACAGCAATAATCCTGAAATTAATTCATTCATCTCCACCCCTTCCCCACCCCTTAACCCTGCCAAAGTGATAGGGTATGGGGGTCAGAGAGGAGGGTGAACCCAGGGTTGCACTAGGGGAGCCTGGGAGCCACACTGCTTCCCTTTGGTATCATGGACCTGAGAGAGATGGGAGGGGAGGCTGGCACCACACCGCCTGAGAGGATGGACAAATACTGGGTCCTCATTCAGTTCAGTTCAGTTCAGTTGCTCAGTCGTGTCCGACTCTTTGCGACCCCATGAATCGCAGCACGCCAGGCCTCCCTGTTCATTACCATCTCGGAGTTCACTCAGACTCATGTCCATTGAGTCCATGATGCCATCCAGCCATCTCATCCTCTGTCGTCCCCTTCTCCTCCTGCCCCGAATCCCTCCCAGCATCAGAGTCTTTTCCAGTGAGTCAACTCTTTGCATGAGGTGGCCAAAGTACTGGAGTTTCAGCTTTAGCATCTTTCCTTCCAAAGAAATCCCAGGGTTGATCTCCTTCAGAATGGACTGGTTGGATCTCCTTCCTGTGGTCATGTATGGATGTGAGAGTTGGACTGTGAAGAAGGCTGAGCGCTGAAGAATTGATGCTTTTGAACTGTGGTGTTGGAGAAGACTCTTGAGAGTCCCTTGGGTCCTCCTTACTCCAGGTAAACCGGAGGGGGCATCTCTGGCCTAAGCTGAGCACCCCATGAGACATGCTGGGTAGCTTCACAGTCTGTGGACTGGTAACTCATAAAACCTCCCATCTCAATGCCCTAAATCTATTTCATGGGAGTTGGTCCTACACTGCAATCCCTCTGACTCAGTTCACAACCAAGTCATTACTGGGCTCTTCTCTTCTGTGGTCAGTCAGAGCTCCAGAAACCCAAACGAGATCAGTGCATTTTCAGCCCAGAAGCAGCCCCGCCAGGATCCGATCTCCACCTCGGTTACCTTCTGTCCCCTCAACCCCAAAGTGCCTGCCCCTGGCAGACCATGAGAAGAGGAGGAAAAGGGACATGAGCACCCTCTTTGAAACATCATGCAAGAGACTTCCAAGAAGCACCCACCCCCTGTCCCTCTAGGGACACCCCCCTAGGGGGGTTGGATCAAGTTTGCTGCTCCCAGACACCTCTGTAACTGCCACCTTAGACAGGTGTGCCTTCCAGGCCCTGGCTCCCTGCCAGCCCCAAGCTCATGGTGGACTGGAGCCAGCCAGAGGTCAAGGCATAGTAACCTTACAGCAGAACCACCTAAGATCGCAAGTCAGTGGCTGGGTGATTTCCTCATCCCCTCATTCATCCAACAAATGTTTACTGAGCTCCAGCATATGCCAAGTACTGGACCAGACACTCAATGTTCAAATTTCCCTGCCCTGATGGAGCTGAGTACAATATTCAAGCTGGTTCTGATTACAGAATTCAAGGGCTGAAGAGAGAAAGCCCTTCAGCTTTTAGTACCTACTCTAGGGCTGTAGTAAAGCCCTTCTGCCGCTCTCAGAGCTGGAAGAGGAGGCTGCTCTATCCTCTGGGGTGGGGAACTGTCTGCGTCCTAACCCTAGGTCAAACCCCACCCCCACCTTGCTCATACACAAGTAGGCAGGGGCCTACCGCACCACTTACTTTTTGTTGGTTGTTCTGATGACAACACAGCGCTCCTTCTGGTTCACACAGACGCTGTAAACGTCCTTAGGGTACGGGAGGTTTCGAATTCGCCACTGGAAACTCATCTTGGTGTCTTTGCGCACGAATATGGGCTGCAGAAGGCAAATCCAATTCAAGGACTATTCTCAGAGAAGGGTAGGAAGGGATGGCTCCCCTCCACAAAGCTCTACCCGGGGACACAATGGGAGCTCCTCAGCTCTCCTCTGAGGCTTCCGCTGCTGTGACCTACGAAGCCTGGAGCCCCTGCTCTGGGATGACTAAGCCAGAACCCTTTGGGTATCCATTCAGGGGAACTGTGTCCAGGCGGGCACACTGGAGATAAGGAGGTGAACAAGACATGGTGGCTGCCCTTGAGGGCTAGCAGCCCACTCCCCCAGCCTCCCCAAGACACTTGACAGACAGACATACATTGGCATTGCTTTCCGTGATGAGTTGAGGCCCCAGGCTCCCCGCTCCTGGGAGCGCTGGCTCTCCCACCTCAATCTGCCACTGGCCCAAGGCTCCCAGGGTACTCTTCATACGCCACTTCCTCACTGAGGAGAGAAGGAAGCAGTGGGATTACGGGAAGGAAAGGTGTTCTGCTCTCTTCTGCTGAATCATTGACATCACTTTTATCCTGTGATGGATAAAAGTGGGAGTGACAAGCGTTCACACTAACTTTATCCATCTGAGCAGGGACCTCACAACCCCTGAAATCTCAGGAGAGCATTTCAATATTAGACAATTTGTAAAGAACAGATCAGGGTGCCCAGACAGAAAGAATTAAAACAAAGCTATGAAAGGTGCCAAGTGGAGTTCAGAAACCCCAAGGTATGACTTCAAGCACAGGGATGATGTGAAGGTTGGGAAGAGAGTGGCCACTAGTAACAGGGAAAACATGGATCCCGAGAAGCCTGAGTTGATGTGCATTTTTCCTTCTAAAAAGAGGCAAAGGAAGAATGAATTAAGAGTGTGAAAGCTGATAAGCAGATTTCTCTCATGACTCAGAAAGTCCAAATTGAGAAGTTTACTCATTTCAGGTGTACCTGGCTTAAAATAAATCCCCACAGTTGTATTTACAGGAAATTCTAGGCACACACCACATTTAAAATGTATTATTTATAAAAGATCTAACATAAATTTCTTATAGAGTGGAATCATCCTTTTATAATGCAAATAATCATTTCTATTTTACAGCCCAGATGTTTGCATAAGAATGTTTTTTTCCGGTAAGGCCCACACTTTTATGGAAATTTTAAGTGAACCGTCTAATGCAGCAGACACTGAGAGCCCCACTGGGATGCTCAGGGACCCCACCCAGCCCTGTCACAGCCGACTGCTGTCAGCACGCCCGTGGCCACAAGGGGCTTTCCCAAGCTCGACCGCTGGGCTCCTTCCCTCCCTGAGGCAATGGGGGTCTCTCAGGTGGCAGCTCCGGCGCTGCTCCAGCAGCCTTCCTGGAGCTGCCGTGAGGAGCTAAACAACTCAGAAAGCACCCGGTGTCCTGTGGCGGTTGCTCCTTTTCTGGGCCGGGGGGGTGAGTGCGATTCTCAGGATGGGTTTCTTCTGAGTAGCTGTGCCAAACCCCAAACACCCTCCCTGCTCTAAGGCAGGCACACAAGCTGAACACAAAAGTATGCTGTAAAATGAGGATTCTCCCTTGAATATGTGCTTTTATAAGGTCTGTTGAATTCTGCAATGTGATTTTATTACATCTCAGGGCCAGAAACTCTCCCTAGAAACACATTTCCAAGTTTATAATGAAAATTAATAAGGAATAGTAAAACTTGGAAATATGCTTTACAGGCAACTTTTTTTTTTTTCTCACAAATATTTCTCTCTTAAGTGACTGGACTGTGACTAGAAGTATATCCAAATCTATTCTCGTAATACCTTAACTAGGAAGCCAGTCTTCTGGGTTGCAGCCTTCAGTTACAAATTCAGAAATGACAAACGCCTCTAAGCTGCGACTTACTGTGACAGACCCATGTATCTCACGCCATAATGTAGAAGAGATCACTCCCAGATTCTTACTCGGACATGTATAAAATGCTATGTGTAGAATAAGGCAGGAAATTAATTTTTTCCCAGGCATACTGACAACAGCATGATGGGATAGCTCACACTGAGTGCAGAGTCAGAACTAATAAGCATGTGGGACCATTTGGTGTGAGGGCAAACAAGCATCCTTAGACCCTGATGGGATCCTGATGTAAGAACAGTCAAAACAGAGCTTAAAGGTGGAGGTTCTTTTAGAAAGCGTCTAGTCCAATGCTTGTATCTTTCAAATGAGCAATAGCATTCTTCCCTGCCTGCTCTCCTTCAACCCCTGCTACCACTCTCCAAGGAAGAGTATAAAGAATTACCAAGGCTAAGAAGGAGACACTCACTTGCAAAATCCACAGGTAAAATTCACGGCTCCTAACTCCAAGACCAGAATCTGAATCATTAGTAAATGGCTAACTTGTGTTCTATAAATATTTATCTGTGCTGTGCTAAGTCTCTTCAGTCTTGTCCAACTCTTTGCGATCCGGTAGCCAGCCAGGCTCCTCTATCCATGGGGATTCTACAGGCAAGAATACTGGAGTGGGTTGCAGTGTCTTCCTCAAAAATATTCAATAGCATATATGATATTTTTAGTTTTTTTTTTTTTAAAGCTCTGTTGCTTTTTAAATTTTTAGCATTTAAAAGAAAAGCTTCAATTATTTGAAAATTTATTCTGAAAAACACTTAATTACTTGAGGCTGGACAAGTGAGGTGTCCGGTGATCATGGGCCTTGTTAAATCATGTGTCCTGAAGCACAGTGCCAGTGTGGCCAGGAAAGGCAATTCTGGATCTACTCTTTTATCCTTGGGTTTGGAACAGAAACGTTCCCCAGAAGGACCCTAAGGCGGTGGAAAGTTAGCTACTGGTTTCCTTACTGCTGGCCTTAAAAGCCACTCAGGTCACAGAAACTTGGACCCTTGGCTGTTTCACCGTTTTTAACACCTTGGGGTTAAATTCTTCGCTAGAATATGAAGGTCTCTGTACTCATTCCCCTGTGAGATAAGAGCCAATAAATGATTTTTGGTGAAGTCCTTGTTATTTCTCCCATGGAATTGGGCGTGGACGCACACAGGCAAATAACACGCTTCGTCCTATCCTTCTCGTCCTGTCTTTGTTCCTGAACTCAAGGACAGCTCCTGCGGCAGCAGAAGCCTGTTTCCACCTGCTGTCACTCTGATTTGATTATATGTTAAACCCAAACTGGTGTGTGCAGCGCAGCTCCCCGGGACGCTGTCATATCTTCCTGGCTGAGCCAGGGCCAGTCCTTGGAAAGGAGACTTTCAATGACCCTGTAAAGGGTCTGATGGGGAGTATATGAAGGAGGCAGCGCCTGGGGCCTTTTTCCTAAGTCAGCAGGAAGCAGGCTGATGTCCCTGACTGCTGAAAGGAGGCCCCATCTTTCAGGTGGGCTGGAAAGTAGAGGTCCTAAAGGCCTCCTTCCCCAGAGCTCCCAGCCCTGGCCCACTTCCAATGTGGATAATTACATTCCCCTTTCCTAAATACTCCCTGCAGCTTAAACTGGATGCAGGATTCTTCTTTTCTGCCCTAAAACACTGCAACATTGCTATGTGGCTATTAAACAGCTGCCACGTCCCATCCCTGAGGAGGCTGAAGGGAATCGAGTGGGTCATTTATAAAGCCGGTGAAGTGCTTGGGGATGAAAGTGCTCAATATCCTCCAAATGCAGCCTGGGGTGGTTAGGCTGGCGGTCAAATACCACAGCAGATTAAGCCAGTAATCCGAATGTAATCGCTGGGGGATGGCCTGCCCTTCAGCCTCGGCCCCCCTGGACATGCTGTGTTCTTCTAGGGCTGGTTTGATGTTCCGATCATTGTTATGGGGCCCTTCAGTTTTTTTTTCTCTATGAATACACATACAGCATTCATTGTGGGGGGTGGGAATGAATAGCATTGAGCGGGCAGGAAAAAAATATGACACTACTATGGTTATTAACACCGACTGGAAGGGGTCTGACCCAGACAGATGCACTATTGGTAATTCTCTCTATAAATTACTTTCTGGGTTTTTCAGACAGAAAACCAGTTTGACCAATTATCCAATTTGTATAATTAGCTGGAAAAAAATAAAAAATGGAAACCATTCCCATTTACAGCCACAAAAACCTGTCCATATTTTGCTTCAACAAATGCACAAGTGAAAGTCAGTTCAGGCCCTGGGATTATTTATACTTAAAAGTTAAAAACAAACAGTATTTTGTAAGCTGGCAAGCGTGGGGTGGGGTGGTTGGAGATGAATAAGAAAAGGGTCAGCTGTTCAAAGGGCCCAGTGGTTCGAGCGGCGTGTTCCCCCTGCCCCATCTCTGTCCTGCTCCCACCAGTCTCTACCTGGGCCATTCTGAGGAGAACAAAATTTAGTTAAAAAAACAAAACAGGATTAAATATGCTCAACTCCCCACAGTATGCTGTTGTGGATTAAAAGCATGGGCTCTTCATCACACAGACCTAGGCTTAAACCCAAGCCCTGTAACTAACCAGCTATGTGATTCTGAGCAAGGTGCTTAGCCTCTTGAAACCTGCAGTTTGCCTGACTGTAAAATGAATACAGCAGTACCTACCCACCACACTGGGCTGTAACGAGGATGGCTGGTGTCAAGCACTTAGCATGGCGCCCAATAAAAGTTACAGCATTACTATCCTTAGGTAAATTATTCAACGTTCTCCTATGAACCTCCATTTCTGCTTCTAAGAAAAAGGAGTTAGGAGGCCACCGTCTATTCTTGACCTGCCACGAGGGAAAGTGACAGGTTCACGTGGGATGTTTCCAATGAAGTAACCTGGGCTTGTTCTTCATTTCAAGTTTGTGTCCAAGCACAACTAAGAGGCCTTGGGTTTTACTTGTTGTTTTTATAGCCACAGCAGCAATAGCTGTATTATTCACTCTGTGTGGAGAAGAGAGTGCCGCCGGGGGCTCAGAGAGAGGAGCTGTGGCTAGTCCCTGGCCTGGTGATGGTGCTGGTCAGCCCACGTGACCTCTGTTTTCATAAGCTCACACCCTGT
Source organism: Philantomba maxwellii (assembly GCA_006410695.1). Lineage (NCBI taxonomy): Eukaryota > Metazoa > Chordata > Mammalia > Artiodactyla > Bovidae > Philantomba > Philantomba maxwellii. Next base: position 335,776 of record SJYS01021551.1, read on the forward strand.
TAGGCATTCCAAGGCTGTCACCCCCTGGGAGTGCTATAAATTACAATGCACTGTAAGGATATTACTACTGTATTGGTTTCCACCAAATCAGTGTCATATGCTAAACACATCAAGATTTTTTAATAGCACCATACTAAACCAATTGGGACTGGAACCCAAGCAGCTCATAATAAGGAAGGATCAACACTTCACTTTGCGGCTGAGCATGCGCAGGACACAACGTTTTAAGACTGGAGACGAAGAGAATGCAAACCCGTGTGATCCATGTTGTCGGTTCTAGACATTTATGAGCTGCCAGGAAAAGGGAAAAAGAAATTCCCTCAACAGTACTACCTGTCCATCAGGCCCAGGAAGAAATTAAAGTCAAGAATAATGACAAGAAAATAACCCAGCCCATGATTCCATCATTGGTCTTAGCATTTCAGGTGAAACTTAATAAAGAGACCAACTCCCACTGCTGACAGCCTCAGGCCCTAGGTCAAAGAACCAGCCACCTAGCTTCGGGAAGTCAGTTAATGCTGATATGCATACCTGAGAACAGAGAATGCGCAAATCAAATAACTTCCAGAAATCTGAGCTGGAGCCTGTATTCATAAGCTTATTCTTAGAGGAAAAGGGCTGCAGGAATTAAAGTGATGATGCCACAAAATCACCATTTCTCCCTCCTCCTCCCTTTGATTCAGACGTTCTCCAAGGCAAGGGGCATATTTAACAGAGCTGCCTCTGAGACAAGGTCAGAAGCTGCTGCCTCTGATTCTTGCTTGTTCTTGATGTGGTTTCAGAAAACAAAACAAAAATTAAGCCAAAAAAGTGCAGGGAAAGCTGCCTTTACCATGACTTAGCCCACAAGGCTTACTTCCAATTCTACCTTCTCCGTGAAGATTTTCCCAATGGTTTCTCTACACCCCCAACCACACCCTAGAAGAGTTAACTCTCATTTGCCTGGGGGTGGAGTGAGGCTCACTGGTCAAGTGGACCCCCACTGCATCTGGGTGGTGTCCAGCCCTGAACTCGGGTTATTCTCAGGAACAATTGTGCCTCAAGGGCCTCAGTCTCGCCGAGCTCCCACTTGTACTTGCTGAGCTTCTTCCTGAAGCCTCAGCTAGGCCTGTTTACCTGTGCTCAGGTCACCCCAAGTGTTCCTAAGGGCCCCTGGGGGCTCCTGTCACTTACCAAGTAGTTCATTTGTCTTCTCATCATATTCTTCGGCCATTTCCTTCCCATCTCGGAACAAATAATGCACCTTTCTTCTCCCTTGGCACAAAGCAAAAGAGGGTCTTACCCCTGGGTTTCCTTTTGCCATGGGCCTTTAGATCTGGGGATCTGCCTGGAAATAGTAACAGCCATGGGCATATTAAAAATCTTCCCAGAGCCTTCCACGAACTCCTTGACAACCATCATCCACCATTACTTT
>SJYS01021551.1:393538-405876 GCA_006410695.1 Philantomba maxwellii
CTATTTGCCATGAAGTGAAGGGACTGGATGCCCTGTTATATACAGCAGTACCTGTATATTCATCCCAGGCCCGGTCTCTTCCTTACTGGCCAGGCTTCCCCTCCGGCAGCCATCAGTGTGCTTTCAGGGTCTGTGAGCCTGTGGCTGTTCTGTCACTAAGCTCATCTGCTCCATCTCTAAAGCGCTGGGCCCCCTGTGTGAGTGGTCGCGCGTTGGTCTCCTTCTCTGACCGCCATCACTCGGTGTGGCAATCTCTAGGTCCATCTATGGTGCTCCAAATGGCAGCATTTCATACATTCTTTCCCTAAAAAAACCTTTTTAATGACTTCTGCATATTTTTATTTTTTTATTTTTATTTTTTGGCTGCTCCACGTGGCATGTGGGATCTTAGTATCTCAACCAGGGATCAAACCCATACCCCCTGCAGTGGAAGCCAGGAGTCTTAACCCCAAGGGCCAGCAGGGAAGTGCCCGTTTGCTCTTTTTTATGGCTGAGCGATACCCCACTGTGCACACGGGCCACATCGTCTTTACCCAGCCCTCTGTGGATGGGCAGTCAGGGCTCCTCCCTGTCTTGGCTGCTGTGAACAGCGTCACAGTGGACACCACAGTGCGCGTGTCCTTTCCAATCACGCTTTTCTCCAGGCGTATGCCCAGGAGCGGTGCTGCTGCGTCGAATGGTAGTTCTATTTTTAGGTTTTTAAGGAACCTTCATAGGGCTCTCCACTGTAGCCGCATCCATTTACATTCCCACCAGCAATATAGGAGGTTCCCTTCTCTCCACACTTTCTCCAGCATTTTGGCAAGGTATAAGCAGAAAACAAATCAAGGTGAAGGAAGAGGTTGCAACCAGGGGCCTCACGGTCATCTGTGACAAGGAGGTCTTTCTGGAAGCAGTACTTAAACTGACAGTCGGAAGCCAGCTGAGCAAAACCCACAGGGACCCTCCAGCCTGAGGAGGGAGCTTGTGGGAAGTGTGCTTGGTGGTGCTGGGAGTGTGGCGTGATGGGGAGAAGGAAGGACTGGGCCCAGACCCCCGGGCGTGGGTGGTGGACCACTAGACAGCGGGCTCTCAGTCTGAGTGCCGTGGAGAGCCGAGGGCAGGGCAGCACCGTGACTTCTCTGGCTTTAAAAGACCCTTCTGCCCGGATGTGGTACGTCAGCAGCAAGGGAGGGTCACTGCCGGCTCTGAGGACACAGGAGGTGGATGCTCACCAGGGTGGGGACGACTCAGGCAGAGGGCAGAGTCAAGTCCCACCAGGGAGTGGTCCTTCCGGGGGCGAGGGGAGGAGAGGTCCCTTGGTAACTGCTGTCCGGCCGCTGAGGGCTGGGTCGGGGGACAGTTAGCAAGCACAAAGCTCTGCCGGGGCTGAGATGAACAGAAGGTGGGGGCTGGTGGGGCAACATGCACAGAGCAGTCTGGAAGGAAACTTTCCGCGGCTACAAAGTCCGAGCGGGACAAGGCGCAGAGAGGGACCGGGGCCTGCAAGGCGGCACTCACAGGAGCAACGCAGGTCACCTGGCTGAGCTGCCAACCTCCTCTCTGCAGGCTTCCGCAGGCACCACTTACTGGATTCTCAACATCTACTCATTCTCTGCCACTGAATTAGAGAACATCTCTGTCTTTTTAAAAATGCACTCCTCCCAAGAGAAGGACAGCTAAATTTTCTAAAATAAACTTGGGGAAAGAAGACAAGTGATGACTTTCCCCCATTTCCAGTCTTACGAGGGTATGAAACTAAGAGGTCATGACTAGATGTTCAAGAATTTGGTTTTCAGGACAAAATTCCATCAAATTGTCTTTGCAGGAAATCGACCTAATTTACTGCCACTGGAAAACTGTACCGTAAAAGCCTGTGTCCCTCATTCATACCCGAAGGGCACCCTCAGGGCAGGGACCCCTCTCCTGCTGCAAAAGGAAATGACTGGATGGAATTGCTCCGTGGGGGCTGCTGCAGGCTCATCCGCCACCGGGAGCCCGGGGGCCTGAGAGGGACTCGCCTGCCGTGTGGATGCGCTGCTCTTGCAGAGAGCAAGGGGACACGGTTGAACCTTACCACGGCTTCCGACGTGGACGGGAGTCTCTGCAGCCCCGTCGTGGGGAGCGTGTCCTGTGGGCGCAGCAGGTGCAGCTGAAGCTTGCCAAACAGGATCTGCAACAGAGGCAATGTCCCATGGCGAGCGGTCTCAGCCCTCAGAGGACCTGCACGTCACCATCACAGAGGCCAGCAGCCGGCCAGAGAGGAGACCACGATCAGTGCTCCCAAATGCGTAGGTCCTGACTTGGTCCTGCTCTCGGACTTAGGGGCCTTGAAGTGATGAATCTCAGCGTGAGAGAGCATGAGCCACCTACGTAATTTTCAGACAGCCGCATACAATAATGCTGATAAACTCAGAATAAATCCCCCTTAACCCCTGAACAGGAAGCATGTTCTATCAAAGAACCGAGACTCAGCTTTACCTCTCGAAGCTGAAGATTACTTGTGATGAGAAACCGTTCTCCTGCAACAAAATGGGCTTCTCGCTCCAGTTCCTTGAGGCGAGACTATGAAAGCAACAAACACAGTCTTACTAACAGTGTCCACAATTCAAGAGGGTTTAACGTGCGCACCAAATAATTCTCAAAAAAAGATCTTGTACGAACAATAAAAATAATAATTTATAATTTACCAAAATGAGAGATTACAAAATACAAATGTTGACTCATGATGGAATACTTAGCTCACAGAATCAGTCTCCTAAGTGAAGTGGATCCAAGGAGACAAACGGAAAGAAGTAAAAATAGTAAATACTTCACCAAACAGAAGGAGGGAGAGAAGGAATTCTCCAGCAGCACTGTGACCAGCAACGGGATCCAGCATCTCCCCACAAGCTCGAGACTCGCCGAGGATCCCGAGGCAGAAGACTCAGGTCCACACTGCACGGCGACCACTGACTGCGATGCAGGACCCTCCCTCCCAACAGAGGAAGCAGCTCTGACAACCACACGGACTGGTGCTCAGTCCAGGCAAGGGCGGGGCCACAGCAGGCCCACAGCAGAGACGAGGGCACCTCATGAAGCAGCTGGTAAACACCCTGCTGCGCAGAGCTCCAGGGCATGCCGAACTGCGAGCCCCTCACCTCCTCTCTTTACGTCAGAAGAGACGGAGAAAGAGAGATTGGAAGAATGAATAAAAACGCATGGTCCAACTATATGCTGTCTGCAAGAGACTCCTTTAAAGATGTAAACAGGTTGCAATGGAAAGGACAGAAGAAAATACTCCATTCAAACAGTAATGAAAACTCAGCAAGGGTGGCTACATTAATATCAGACAAAAAAGAACGCAAATGAAAACTGGTTCTAAGAGACCAAGGGTGATATGCTATTCCCGATGCAGCAAGAAGACGCAACAATACAAGCATCTACATTAAAATATCCGCAGACCCTGAAAACACCCGAAGAAAAACTAACAGAACTGAAGGGAGAGAGGGACAGCAGTTCTACAGTAACGGCTGGAGGCTTGAATATCCCACTCACAGCGATGGCCAGAACAACCACCACACGGCCCTACGGACGGCATCGCCCTGGGAGTCTCCAGGCAAGAAGACTGGAGTGGGCAGCCATCCCCTTCTGCAGGGCATCTCCCTGACCTAGGGAACGAACACAGGGCTCCTGCACGGCAGGCAGGTTCTTTACCCCTGAGCCACCTGGGAAACCCGTAAGTAAGGAAACGGAGACGTAAACAACAAGAGAAACAACTAGATCTAACAGACAGCACGTAGCACTCTACCCAACAATGACACGCACATGGCGTATTCTCATTTTCCAAGACAGACTACATTTTCAGGCACTGAGTCTCAAGAGATTTTAAAAGATCAGTATCATAGGAAATATGATATGACCACAGGAGGTTGAAGTTAGAAATCAATAACCAAAGGAAAAGTAAAATTCACAAAATTGTATAAACAACACATTTCTAAATAAGCAAAAGATCAAAGAGGAAATAAAAAACGAATTTACAAATTACTTAGAGATGAATGGAAACAAAGCCACAACATGCCTGCATAGGGGACGCAGAGCAAGCAGTGCTGAGGAGGAGATTTACAGCTATAAATGCTTCTATTAAAAACAAGAAAGACTTGAACTCAATAACCTCACTTCACAAATGAAGGAACTAGAAAAAAGAGCAGACTAAACCCAAAGACAGCAGAGGAAGGAAGCAATAAGTATGAGGCAGAGTCAAGTGGAATGCAGGATATAAAAGCAATAGAGAAAACCAGAGAAACCAAGATCCGGCTCTTTAAAAAGACCAACAAAATCGACAATGGAGAGAAAAATATATGAAAATCACGTTGATACAGGATTAACATCCAAAATATATACAGAACTCCAAAAACAATAAGAAAAAAATCCAATCCAAAAATGGGCAAAGGCCTTGAATAGACATTATTTCTCAAAGAAGATGTACAAACGCCCAATAAGCACATTAGAAGATTTTAAGCATCATTAATCACTGGTGGAAAGCAAACCGAAACTACGAGATGCCACCTCACACCCGTTAGGATGGCTACTGTCAAAAAAAAACACAAACGGAAAACAGTAACTGTTGGCGAGGATGTAGAAAAGCTGCAGCCCTCATGCACTGTTTGTGGGAACGTAAAATGGTACAGGGGCTTTGGAAAAAACACGGTGGTTCCTCAAAGAATTAAAAACAGAATTACCGTAAGACTTAGCAATTCACTTCTGGGCATGTATTCAAAAGAACTGAAAGCAGGATCTTAAAGAGGTATTTGTATACCTATTTTCATAGCCCATATTTACAATAGCTAATCATAGCTAAGTTGCTTCCATTTCCCACTGGCATAAAGACAAACATGAAATATGGAAGCCACCTAGGTTGCATTCATCTACAGATGAATAGACAATAAAAATGTGGCATGTACATACAATGGAGTATTATTCAGCCTCAAAAAGGGAGGAAATTCTGCAACATGCTACAGCCTGGATGAACCCATGGACACGACACTAAGTGAAACGAGCCGGTCACTCAAAGACAAGCAGGCCATGACTTCACTTATGTGAAGGACTCAGAGTCCACAAAATCAGAAGAAACAAAGAGCAGGGACGGCTGCCAGGAGCCAGGAGAGGGGGAGAACGCAAGCAACCGTTTACTGGCCATAGGTGTTAGCTTTACAAGACGAAAACAGTTATAGAGATGGAAGCTGGTGATGGCTGCAGAACAAGACGGATGCTCACTACCACCGCCCTCTGTAGTTACAGAGCTTCCCTGGTGGCTCAGAGGGTAGAGAATCTGCCTGCCATGCAGGAGATCCGGGTTCGATCCCTGGGTTGGGAAGATCCCCCTGAAGCAGGGAGTGGTTACTCGCTCTAATATTCTTGCCTGGAGAATTTCATGGACAGAGGAGCCTGGCGGACTCCATGGGGTTGCAAAGAGTTGGACACGACTGAGTGACTAACACTTCACTTCTGCAGATATAATCCGTTTGGATGGTAAACTTTATGTTAAGTGCATTTTATCACAATAAATTTTAAAAGATGTGTGTTATTCATTGCATGCTATTTCCTTCTCAATTAAAAGAGTACATAAAGAGAAAAAAATCAGTTCCAGGTTTATAAACCTAAATGCAAAGGCTAATGAAAATAACTTCAAACATAATAGAAGACAGACTTCATGAACTCGACAAAAGGAAAGATTCCTTAAACAGGATGCAAAAAGCACTAACCATAAAGAAAAAGATTGACAAAATTNTTTATAAACCTAAATGCAAAGGCTAATGAAAATAACTTCAAACATAATAGAAGACAGACTTCATGAACTCGACAAAAGGAAAGATTCCTTAAACAGGATGCAAAAAGCACTAACCATAAAGAAAAAGATTGACAAAATTAAAAATTAAGGAGTCTATTGATCAAAAGACATTAAGAGAGTAGAATGGTAAGACACAGAGGATGAAGGTATAGGAAACAGGCTCGTAACCAGAATATATCGAGATGTTCTATAAATCAGAAAGTGGAAGACAGAACCCTCAGTACACAAATGGGTAATAGTGCTGAGCAGATCCCTTACCAAGGAGAAACTCCAAACAGCCAGCAAGGAAATGGAAGCTAGTCACCCTCCCCAGCAATCAGGACACGGGAACCAACATCGTAACGAGGTACCGCTGCGTCTTCACTGGGTCCAGGGGACCCGTGCCGGGGAGGACGTGCAGGACAGGCCCGTCACGCAGCTGCGGCTTTGGAAAGTGATTCAGTGTTGTCTGACGAAGCTGCACCAGCAGTTCAGGGCGCCTCGGACCCGGGGGGCATGTGCCCACGGCCCCAGGAGACACGCTCAGGGACACAGCACGGCCTGTGATGCCAGACACGACCCTGCTGCCCTCACACTGGGCTGGAGCGTGCAGTGGAGCGTAAGACCCAGGGGCACAGGGAGAGAGGGCAGACCCGACGGCTAAAGGGGCACGGACCGGAAGCTGAGACGGGGAGAGAGGGCAGACCCGATGGCCAACCTGCAGCTCCTCCGAGAGAAAGCGACCACATTGTCAAGCTTCTGGATGGAAGCTGTAGAGGAGGCCGGCAGTGGAAGGACTGCCAGGTCGGGAAAGGGCTCTGACAGGGAAGGGCCAGCAGGGCTTCTGGACCTTCTCAGCTTTGACCTGGGGGATGGTCATCCTGGAGTTTCCTTTAAAATATTAACTTTAAAATAACTTAAGTGGAGCCCTTAACACATCTTTTTCAGGCATCTTTATGCATCCCTCTATTTTTTACAGTTAGAAAACTTTGCTTTTGCTTTTTAAAAGCACCCAAGAAACGCATGGCCTGCCCTCACCCACTCAAGGGGCAATGCCCTCTAAACCAGCACATGCCCACACGGGGCGGGCACTGGCTGCGGTCTTGCTTCAGCTCTTTCCGAGCGCGGTGTCCCCTGCAGGAGTCAGATGGGGCGACAGTGCCCCAAGCTGGGCCGAGTGAGGAGGAAAAGGCCAGTCACGCGGGGCTGGTCGGGGGCCGCCCACCAGGCAGGGGAGGACCAGCACCCGCGGGCAGCCTGCTGGACGCGCTCACCCCGAGAAGCGCTGACGTCCGCTCCATCTCCTCCTTGTTCACCCGAATGCGGTGGCTTTCCATCACTGTGATTCAAACACCAAAGCAGTTACCGTTTGTACCGCATTAGAGTCGGACATGACTGAAGCAACTTAGCAGCAGCAGCGAATCATTTCTGAGAAAGACTGCAGGGCCAGGAGCAAGCCTCCCTCCCCGACGCAGACCACGAGGGCAGTGCGGACTCATCAGCGTCCCCTGGGGTCAGCACGGGAGCCCAGGGGTGGCGGCGGTGGGCGCGGGGACACTGTGGGTGGGGAGGCGGCCCGGCCGCTGGCTCCAGCGCTGTGTGCGAGGCTCCGCTCTCCCAGGTGCCCAGCAGGACAGCGTGGGCTGGGGGCTAAGAGCAAGGACAGCGGGGACCCCAAAACAGCCCTTCCAGGGGCTCCTCACGAAGCGTGAGGGTCCAGCACTCCAGCACCAGGACAGCTGCTGACAGGAAACTTCAGACAGGCCCCCCTCCCCGCTGCTGTTCTCGGGGGCGCGGGAGTCAGGAGGGCGCTTGCCTCTCGGCTGGGGCGCCTGCAGAACAGGCAGCTCAGAAGGGTTCCCACGTGACCCCAACGTCAGAGTCCTCCTAGACCAGGAGGCGACGCTCACCGCATCCCCTCGTCCCAGAGGACGAAGGGGAAGCCAAGGGTTCGCCGCTCTTAGGTGCCCATAGGATGCCCCGCCCACCCCAAACTAAGGCCCGAGAAAACGGGCATCCCAGCCAGAACAGAGAACTCTGGAGGGAGGACTGCATCACCCTCACGGAAGCTTACCTGCCAAAATCGGTATCAGAGGAAGCTCCAAAGTCCGGAAGAGCTGCCATAAACCACAGACCTGTTTCAGGGGAAGAAACGACATCGTCTTTCTTTGAAACTTACTTCTGCCCGTGTTTGCTGCACAGCATGCTTAATCTCACTGAGCAGCTCTTCTGGGTGACGTGGTTAAAACTCCTGTTTCCGCCAAGTATCCTACCTTATGATTAATATTAATATCAAGCCCAAATGGGAATATTCAGAGATATCTGGGAGGACAGGTTCCCTCCCCGCTTTCATCATTCTCATCTTTAAGTGTGATTCAGGTATTTGTGCTTTAAGTCTCCGACTTTAGTTTCAGAACAGGAGGAAGGGCTGAAGCCCTCTGGGCCACATCAGCTGGGTTCCTTCTCTGCTCTCAAGCTGGCTTTGCCCATTTGGGGGCAGGAGGAGAGGGAGGCGGCCACTGCAGGACACTGCCTTCCCAGGGTCCCGGGAAGAGCCAGGGGCGGAGAAGCTCCCAGCCAGTGCCCGGCCGCTCAGGCCCCTCTGTCCTGTGCTGGCCCCCAACTCCTGCCCTTGCTGTGGCACCCGGTCCCTTCATTCAACCCTTCTTGACTAGTCCTTCAAATGACCTCTGCTTCCCAATGAGACTCTGAGTGGAGCTGAAATGAACACTTAGCTTTTACATTAATTGCAGCGTTGGAAATGTTCCAACTGAATCGGAATCTTTTTAAAAAACAATGTTACAATTGTTGTAGAGTACATTTAAAAAGTCAGGTCTCATCATCTGGACAGTCCTCCAGTGAGCGCCGCCCAGGTTCCTGTCTCCTGCCCTCGGGGACACGCCTCCTGTGGGTCTGGACGAAGGCCAGCCCCCAGGCAGTGAAGCCACCACGGAACGCCTTGCCTGCAGCTGGGAGCAGAGGTGCATCGTCAGTCTGTGGAGCACCCTCAGGTTCGCGCGGACAGTCTGATTCTTCAAAAGAGCAAAAGAATGAGCAGTTAGGAGCGTTTGGGAGCGACGCTTGTCACACTCTAGGAAGCCACAGCTTTTCCACAGAGACTGCACCTGGTGCCATGACCCATCACCCCAGGAAGAGCAGCCCCATACCACAGAATATTCTTCTTGGGCAAGCTCAAGGTCCCTCCTGCTTTCTTACTTTCCCTCCACCCCAACTGCCCTCATTTTACAGGAAATGAGCCACAGAGAAGCTAAGTGGCCCGGGGCAAAGATCACGCAGTGGGAGGGGCAACAGGCCTCGGTCTCCTGGTCTCGGCCTCCACACTCGCCACCCACCCTTGCCCCAGAAATGCACAGAGCCACTGGGAGGTGGACCAACCAGAGTCCAGAATGAGGGTTGGGGGGAGCCTCGGCCCCGACACGCAGTCTAACAGCCGCTCCCTCCCAGAGGCCTGGCGTCCCCACTGCACCCCTCTCTGCCACACGGCCCGCGGACTCTGGGGGCCCAGATGCAGCATCAGAGAACCCTCCCCACGACACACCCTGAAGTGGTCGTGCAGCTACCCAGTCTGGCTCTGCCAGAGCCACGGGCACGTCCATGTCCATGTCTCGGCTGTGCCCGGCACACGGCCGGCCTGCCGCCTGAATATGCTGCCTGCCGCACAGCGCTGACCTGTGTGGCCTCCCCAGGACCCGCTCAGGCCCCGTGGTGGTGTTCAAGCCCCGGCAGCTCAGCCGGCCGCACCTGCTCTCCTCCAGCGGTCATCGTCTTTCTCTCCAACGCGGTCTCCCCGCCACCCCAGGGGACCCATCCTCAGTTTCCATGCTCTCCTGCTCCTGTGTCTCACGCTGCGTCCCCGGACCCTGCAGAGCAGAGGGCCCCTCCCCACCCCGCACTCACCACGTGCTCCCAAGACAGACACGTCGTGGGACAAGCACGAGTCCCTCCCAGGCTGCCTCCTTTCTGCCAAGTGTGGACGAGGCCTTGGGCAGAGCCTCCCGGGGGAACAGAAAGCCAGGGCACTCGGGGTGCCTGAGCCACGCGGCTGGGCCTCCCTGGCTTCTGTCAGGGAGGAAGCACCTCCTCTGAGTGTTTTCTTCCTAAAGCCACTCCCACCTCTAAGTTGTACATGTGTGTACATGTGTGTACCAGGGAAAACGCCCCTTCAGAGTCAGAAATGCAGACTGAACTCTGGCCTCAACTTGACCTTGGGCGAGGTGCAGACATGAGCCCTGTGCACCGGAGCCCTCCTCTGTAAACGGGGCTGACCACACACTGGCGGACCACTCTTGCCTCCAGCTACAGTACCCCAGGCTCCGTCTGGGGAAGCACCGCCCAGCAGCATGGACCTCGGAGGACTGCCCATCTCCACGCCCTGCTGCCCTTCTAAGGGGCGGACGTGACACAGCGGTAGAAAGGAGCCTCTGAGCACTACAACTGTGAATCTCGGGCAAAAGTCACATGTGGAGGAAAGGTCACGGTTCACGGCTGGCTCGAGTCCGCGGGCTCCTGCCGCCTCGGTCCTCAGAGCCGCCTGGCTGCTGCCTCCCAAGGCCGCCCTGCCTTCCCTCTGAGTCTCAGCTGCCCCACGCTCCTCGGACAAATCCCGTTTAGACGCAGGGAGAGTGAGGGTCTCTGTCTCCAACCCCAAGCCTCCATCTGACACAGATCCCCGACTCCACCCCGCCAAGTGGGTCTCTAGGGTCAAAGACCCCAGACGGCAGTCCCGAGCTCAGCCCGGCCAGCGCGCAGGGCAGGCTCGCGCAGCCTCCCGCTTGCCTTCCAGCCGTGCTTTGAGCTGGGCTTGTTAACCGACAGCCGGGGCGCCCACACAGAGCGGCTGAGGGCGCGGGCGCTGCCCGGCTGGGCTGCCTCCCGGCCCCGTGGTGCAGCGCGTCAGGGGTACCTCGCCCCGGGCTCCGGGCAGGGTTCCGGGGCTGCACGCACCCTTGCTTCTGCAGACAATGGTTCCCGACAAGAGAGAGGGGCNACACAGAGCGGCTGAGGGCGCGGGCGCTGCCCGGCTGGGCTGCCTCCCGGCCCCGTGGTGCAGCGCGTCAGGGGTACCTCGCCCCGGGCTCCGGGCAGGGTTCCGGGGCTGCACGCACCCTTGCTTCTGCAGACAATGGTTCCCGACAAGAGAGAGGGGCCTGGAGAGACGGACCTGGGCAGTCCCTACGACTCTCCCCACGGGACGGAGGAGCGGCCGCCCCAGGCCTCCACCGCGGGGGCCAAGCCTCCAGAAGAAAAGAGTTCAACAGGCAGCTGTCCGCGCACAGAGCAGGCGACCCTCTGACACCAAGGACGCGTTCAGGAGAATCAGGCCGTGAATGGCATCTCCCAGGGACAGCTCCACAACGGGAGAGCAGTCATCATCCTTACTCAGTATCCTCTTCCAGAAGGCGTTTCTGCCAAACAAGTGAAAGTGGATGTCGGCAATGTTCTTTTCACTACTGGGCTTTCCATGAAGTAGAAAAAGTTCTTAGAGGAAAATTAGGGTTGTATAAGGTCCATAAACCGTATCTTAAAACAACTCACCACAGTCTTTCTTGAGGAATTTCCATCTGTGCTGTTGACTGTAAGTGTGGTGGGGTTTCCCAGGTACTTTGCCACTAAATCTTCAAAAGAGGGTGCGGCATCACTAGGATCTATCAGCCACGCAGCAATTCTGGGATCTAGCCCTACAAAGTCAGCAACTGCAGAGAGAAAGGTCAGTTAGTCATTCTATGGAAAACAAGTACTTTCCCCTGCCATGGAACAATGGACTAACTGACTCAAAATTGGGAAAGGAGTATGACAAGGCTGCATACTGTCACCCTGCTTATTTAACTTATATGCAGAGTACATGCAGGCTGGATGAAGCACAAGCTGGAATCAAGATTGCCGGGAGAAACAGCAGTCACCTCAGATATGTAGATGACACCACCCTTATGGCAGACAGTGAAGAGGAACTAAAGAGCCTCTTGATGAAAGTGAAAGAGGAGAGTGAAAAAGTTGGCTTAAAACTCAACGTTCAAAAATGAAGATTATGGAATCCAGTCCCATCACTTTACAGCAAATAGATGGGGAAACAATGGAAACAGAGAGAGATTTTATTTTCTGGGACTCCAAAATCACTGCAGATGGTGACTGCAGCCAGGGAAATTTTTAAAAAGATGCTTGCTCCTTGGAAGAAAAGCTATGACAAACCTAGACAGTGCATTAAAAAGCAGAGACATAACTTTGCCAACAAAGGTCCACATAGTCAAAGCTATAGTTTTCCGGTAGTCATGTATGGATGTGAGAGCTGGACCTTAAAGAAGGCTGAGCACTGAAGAATGGATGCTTTTGAACTGTGGTGTTGGAGAAGACTCTTTAGAAACAGCAAGAAGATCAAACCAGTCAATCCTAAAATAAATCAACCCTGAATATTATTGCAAGGACTGATACTGAAGCTCCAATACTTTGGCCACCTGATGCAAAGAGTCAACTCATTGGAAAAGACTCTGATGCTGGGAAGATTGAAGGCAGGAGGAGAAGGGGATAGCAGAGG
>SJYS01021551.1:412989-433786 GCA_006410695.1 Philantomba maxwellii
TTGAAGAGATCTCTAGTCTTTCCCATTCTGTTGTTTTCCTCTTATTTCTTTGCATTGATCGCTGAGGAAGGCTTTCTTATCTCTCCTTGCTGTTCTTTGGAACTCTGCATTCAGGTGCTTATATCTTTCCTTTCCTCCTTTGCCTTTCTCTTCTTTTCTCAGCTGTCTGTAAGGCCTCCTCAGACAGCCATTTTGCCTTGTTGCATTTCTTTTTCTTGGGGATGGTTTTGTTGACTGCCTCCTGTACAATGTCACAAACCTCCGTCCATGGTTCTTCAGACACTCTGTCAGATCTAATCCCTTGAATCTATTTGTCACTTCCACTGTATAATTCTAAGGGATTTGATTTAGGTCATACCTGAGTGGTCTAGTAGTGTTTCCTACTTTCTTCAATATAAGCCTGAATTTGGCAGTAAGGAATTCATGATCTGAGCCATAGTCAGCTCCCGGTCTTGTTTTTGCTGACTATAGAGCTTCTCCATCTTTGGCTGCAAAGAATATAATCAACCTGATTTCAGTATTGACCATCTGGTGATGTCCATGTGTAGGTTGTCTCTTATGTTCTTGGAAGAGGGTGTTTGCTATGACCAGTGTGTTCTCTTGGCAAAACTGTTAGTCCTCCTTCATTTTGTACTCCAAGGCGAAACTTGCCTGTTACTCCAGGTATCTCTTGACTTCCTACTTTTGCATCCCAGTCCCCTATGATGAAAAGGATATGTTTTGGGGGTGCTAGTTGTAGAAGGTCTTGTAGGTCATCATAGACCTGTTCAACTTCAGCGTCTTAGGCAGTAGTGGCTGGGGCACAGACTTGGATTACTGTGATAGTAAATGGTTTGCCTTGGAAATGAATCGAGATCATTCTGTCATTTTTGAGATTGTACCCAGGTACTGCGTTTCGGACTCTTTTGTTGACTATGAGGGCTATTTCTCATAGTCAACAAGAAACTGGCAATATACAAAAGTAAATAAGTGCAATAGATAATGCCTTAAGTCTATTTAAAATCAAGATGAAAAAAGGAAATTCTTTTAAACTGAAAAATGAAGAGATTGGAAATGGATTCTAACGTGACAAGAATGAAAGATAGAGAAGATTCAACCTATGAAACCACAGAAACAATTCAAATACCACAAAAAAGGTAAACAGCCAAGCAATGCGACCAGGGCTCGTGTGCTTCCTGACAGGAGGACACGGCATCGCTCAGAGCCGGGATCGAGACTGTGAAGCAGGCGTGCACTCCCAGACTCTAGCCTGAAGCTGATCAGGCCCCTGGATCTCAGTACAGAAGAAACAGACGAGAGAGAACATGTTAAAAGACAAGAAAGAGAAATCCCATGGAGAAACCCTGGTCTGCCAACAATGACAAAATGACGGCAAGAAAAGACACGGAGGGAGAGAAGACGCAAGAAAACTGGAGAGACGCATCACACCCAGCCCGGTGTAGGGCCGTGTGCGGATCCCGATTCAATAAAACTGCAGAAACAAAAACAAGCAAAGCTACTTAAAGACAACTGGGCACAAACGCTGGCCGGAGAGCTAATGGTGCAAAAAGATTATGGCTGTTTTAGGGGCAGATGATGAGCGTGTGATCTGGAAAATGAAATCCTCATATTTTACTCATCTGACTGAAATATTGCAGATCGGTAATGCGATGCTTGGGCTGTGCTACCAAATAACCCAGGGGACAGAGGTTTGGAACTAGTGGGAAAAGAAGACTGGACAGAGCTGGAAACTGTTTAGACCGGGCGAAGCGGTGCTGCTGTGTCCCGCACACGCCTGCCGTTCTCTGCAGACACAGCCGCGTGCCCACAACTCCCAGCACCAAGTGCAGACCCTGCAGCTCAAGCCTCAGCTCCACGGAGGGCCCCACCGCAGGCAGCTGCCCCCAGCCTCGGGCCTGCTGCGCCTCCCGCCACGCGGCTCTAAGCGGGGAGGCTCCCACGCACCCTCCTCAGGGCCCAGCCTTTGCTTCAAGCACCCTGTCTACTCACATCTCTTTCCTATAAGCCTGCAACCTAGGAACAGCCAGGCGGAAGAGTGCACAGGGCAAGGCACGGGGCGAGGGCACAGAACCTCCACACCCACTTCAGCTGTGCCGCGCCCCCAGCGTCGGGGCTGCCCACCTGGAATCCCACCAGGAGGGCATTTTATGGAGGCGCCATCACCTCAGTGTGGCTAAGTCGCTGCTCTCCAGCCCGTCTCCGCCTTCCTGGAAGTTGCGGGTGGAACTGAAAGCTCCGGTCCTCAGTGGCGCCTCCTCTTTCTGCTGACCACCCGCCCTGAAGCTGTGCTGCCTCCACGGAGGACACTCAGCACCCTGGACATGGCTTGGGTTTTGGGAGCTGAGAGCCACGAACCAGAGATAAGACCAAATATAGCTTGCTGTATCACAGGTACTTTATATTGTGTTGGGAATTTTGTACAGTAAAAACGTTTTTTTTCCAATGCCTTGTGTGCATGCTAAGTTGCTTCCAACTCTTTGTGACCCCACGGACTGTAGCCCGCCAGGCTCCTCTGTCCATGGGATTTCCCAGGTAAGAATACTAGAGTGGGTTGCCATTCCCTTCTCCAGGGGATCTTCCCAATCCAGGGATCAAACCTGCATCTCTTATGTCTCCTGCATTGGCAGATGGGTTCTTTACCACTAGTGCCATCTTACTATAAATATTTTCAAACATTCAGACAGTTTGAAAAGAACTGCACGGTGAATACGCATGTATCCACTACCCAGACTCTACAAAGAACATTCTTTCTATATTTGCTTTATTACAGATCTGTCCATGTAGTAAAGAAAAAAAATGTTTCTAAAATTCTTATTTATAATGTTAAATAAAAGATAAAAGTGTGCTTTATACTGTTTTGATGTTGATCACTCTGGCTTTAGTTTAATTCTTAGAGAGTTTGCAGCTGTTTGTGGTGACAATAAATCCGTCTACCAAGCTGCATGTTACTTCTTCCTTAGTTTAAACACACAAGTAATATATACTTGAAAAAACGCTAATAATGTAAAACAGGGAAAGTGCCTCTTCGCGCTCAGGGCATGTGGCTGGCTGCATGGGTAACGCCGAGCAGCGGTGACTTCTCCCAACCTCTGAGCTGTGCAACACGGCAGTCCTCACCGCGCTCCCATCCCCAGGAGGAATCGCTGTGGGACAGTTACATCTGTGGGAGATGATAAATCTAAAACCTACCACACTTCCAACTGCCATCATCACCGAACAACTGCAGCGCTGTTCTCACAAAATCCTTTGCGTTAAAGCAAATAACGGGGCGTTTACATTTCAGTACTTCAAGCAGCACCTTCCTAGAAGATGAAAAGACAGTCATTGATTGACAGACTGATTTGAAACTTCTCATCTTGGAAAAATACCAAAGATACTCCACTAACAGCTGTCACCTGTGAAGTATTATGGGCAGGCATTCTTCTGCAAGCTTTCCACAGATTAACTCAAATCCTATGAGGTGTGCAAGGAAAATTGAAATGGGTTGGTCTTGCTCAGTCCCCAGAATGGAGCCTGGAGGCCCCTGAGGAAGTGGGACTCAGGGGCAACGCAGCCTGGATGGAATCTGACCTTTCGACCTGGTGACAAGATCCATAATGTCTGCCAGAACCCGAGACCCCCTATCTATCTTTCGGACCTCTACCCTGAAACAATTCGTGATTCCTTGAGGACAAACGCTTTCTGGGTTGTATCAGAGGCCGTCACAGTTCTTGCCAGCCAACTTATAAAATTCTATTTATTTTCTGTCTTGCTGGGTCTCCGCTGCGAGGCAATGGCTTCTCACTGCGGCAGCTTCTCTTGCTGCAGAGCGCAGACTGGGCGCGTGGGCCTCAGCAGCTGCGAGGCATGGGCCCCAGAGCGAGGGTCCAGCCCCTGGGGCACACGGGCTTAGCTGCTCCGAGGCATNGCTGCGAGGCAATGGCTTCTCACTGCGGCAGCTTCTCTTGCTGCAGAGCGCAGACTGGGCGCGTGGGCCTCAGCAGCTGCGAGGCATGGGCCCCAGAGCGAGGGTCCAGCCCCTGGGGCACACGGGCTTAGCTGCTCCGAGGCATGTGGGATCTTCCCGGACCATGGATTGAACCGGTGTCCCTGCACAGGCAGGCAGACTCCTAACCACTGGGCTACCAGGAGAGTCCTCACCAGGCAACTTTTAACAACCTTACGGCTTTTTGTTTTCATAAACCCCTGACTCTCTTCCCCAGAACACTCTTTTGGGGTTATCTGAATCTTTGTCTCTTGAATTGCAATTCTTAAGACCCCAAATAAACTTATTTGCAGCCTTGTGTGTTATTTTTTGGTTGACAGAGGTAGGTGTTACTTATTATCTGTATTTTACGGATGATGAAGCCGAGACACAAAGAGGTTAGTGATGAAGTCAAGTTCACACGGCTCTTCAGAGCCAATTCCTGGATGCGGCACAACCACCTGCAGACTAAAGCCCCGACCCCTGAGCAGAGCTGAGGCAGCCTGGACTCCTCCCTGCCAGTCCAGCTGTGCTCCCAGCACCGCCCCCCCCACCCCAGCCTGCGCTCTGCCCACCCTGGGATCTCCTTCCTCCATCACCAGACGACGCCACGCCCTCTCACACCCCAGGGCCCCTGCTTCGGTGCTCCTGGCCACGCACCTGCCGCAGCCAGGACCACGTCCGTGACACCATAATTTACTTTGCCCCACTAAATCACGAGCCCCTTGATTATGGGACTCATGATAGCTGACATTTATCAAGTCCTTACCACGTGTGCACGCCTCACTAAGCACTCACAGGGACTGGTGCACTGAAGCCGCGTCATACCCCAGTAGGCAGGCATGAGATCCACTATGCTGTGGGAATGGCTATCTGCTCTGGTATTCTTGCCTGGAAAAGTCCATGAACAGAGAAGCGGGGAGGGCTACAGCCCACAGCGTCGCAAAGAGTCAGACACGACAGAGCATGACAGAGCACACGCCCGTTTTAGAGATAAGGAAACCGAGGCCTGGAAGGGTGAGACAATCCTCCCAGCTTTCCACAACTGAGACGTGGCAACACTGAGGTCTGAGACCCGATCTTGCTGCTGCCAGGGCCCAAGGTGGTATTGGAGGAAACTCTTTAGAGTCCCTTGTCCTGCAAGGAGATCCAGCCAGTCCATTCTAAAGGAGATCAACCCTGGGATTTCTTTGGAAGGAATGATGCTAAAGTTGAAACTCCAGTACTTTGGCCACCTCATGCGAAGAGTTGACTCATTGGAAAAGACTCTGATGCTGGGAGGGATTGGGGGCAGGAGGAGAAGGGGATGACCGAGGATGAGATGGCTGGATGGCATCACCGACTCGATGGACGTGAGTGTGGGTAGACTCTGGGAGTTGGTGATGGACAGGGAGGCCTGGCGTGCTGCGATTCATGGGGTCGCAAAGAGTCGGACACGACTGAGCGACTGAACTGAACTGAACTGATGGTAACTGCTTGTTAATACATCAATGAGGGTCTTTGGATGAGGCTGAGGAGGAAGGAAAGCTGGAGTCCAGTTAGCTCTGCTTACTCTGCAAGCAGGCATTTTTAGGCTTTTTGCACTTTCTCGTGTGCGTTCACCTGGGCTTCCCTTGAAGAGGCCACCGCCACAGCAGAGCGTCGGGCCTGGGCTCTGCTGGGCCTGCAGGGGGTGTGAGGGGAAGCAGCTGGGGCTCCTGGAGTTCCCTCCCACTGTGGTGCTCTTGTAGCTGGAAACTCGGAAGTTCTCAATGAGGCCACGTAACAACTATAAGCTCTCCCACTAAAAGGGCACAACCTAGCTGTGATTTCTAGCTTACGACAGGACACACACCAAAAAGAGAGTGTCTTCTGAGACAAGGTGGCTGAAACACAATGCGTTTTCTAGGTCAGTTTTGCCACATCTGCAAAACAAAAAGCAGAGGGAGGATCGGCGCTTAAGTGACTGTCAGATGTTCAAGTGGAGAATGCGGCTGCTGCTGCTGCTAAGTCGCTTCAGTCATGTCCGACTCTGTGCGACCCCATAGATGGCAGCCCACCCCATCCCTGGGATTCTCAAGGCAAGAACACTGGAGAGGGTTGCCATTTCCTTCTCCAATGCATGAAAGTGAAGAGTGAAAATGAAGTCGCTCAGTCATGTCCGGGAATGTGGAACAGGATATAAAATCCAGAATTCAGAAAAGGAAGTCCAAACATTAGGGCCCTGCTCGCACAGGGGTCTGCCATAGAAACAGACTGCCCAATTGTTGTTTCAAAAGAAAGCTGTGTGAAAAGAAGGTTATGGGTTCTTGGGAGCAGAGTGCTGTGTCGTCAAATGTCTGATTCTCACTGTGGTGTACATGCCTGACATTAAGCTTTTATTGCCGAGGCGTCCATTTCAAAAGATGTCCATCCTGAATAGACATGTTGCCAGCTATGCTACTCAACTGCGGGGCAAAACAACCAGAGAAGGAGCCAGGTGAAGCTCCCTCTTCCAGAGTGAGTGGGTGAGCGTCAGTCGCTCAGCTGTGTCCGACACTCTGCGGCCCCATGGACTGTAGCCCGCCAGGCTCCTCTGTCCATGAGATTGTCCAGGCAAGAATACTGGAGTGTTCGCCATTCCCTTCTCCAGGGGATCTTCCTGATCCAGGGATGGGACCCGGGTCTCCTGTGCTGCAGGCAGAGTCTTTACCAGCTGAGCCGCCAGGTCTTTCCAGAGAGCCCTGGGTAAGCAGATAACTGACCTCGTGAGTGACACGGCTTCTCAACCCTCCTGTGCCCTAATTCCTGCTCTGATGCTTTACATTAGCCAATAAAGAGTGACTCCTGGAAACCCTAGACACCCCACCTTCAAGCTCCAGGTCTGTGCATGCCCTTTCTCTCTCTTTCCCTAACCCCTGTGTGCGGCCCTGGGCGTGCCGGGACTGGTGGATGCTAAGTCCCGTTCCGTGGATTGCCCAGCAGCTTTTGCTGATGTGCGCCCTGTGCAGCGCTGGCCCCTGCAGAGGAAGTGCCTGTGGGTGCCCAGTGCGAGGAACACGGGCTGGGCCGGCACCTCAGGCGCTCGGGCCTGGAGCGCCACAGCGGCAGGCGGAGCCCACACAGCCACTGCCTAAAGCTCGCCCAGAGCCGCTGAGCGCGGCCGGGCAGGGCCGGCCAGGCCCCGGCGCCCGCCTGCCCACCCGGAGCCTCCTCGGGTGCCTCTGCAGGGCAGTGGCTCACCCAGAGCCCGCTGAGCGCGGCCGGGCAGGGCCGGGCAGGCCAGGCGCCCGCCTGCCCACCCGGAGCCTCCTCGGGTGCCTCTGCAGGGCCGTGGCTTCAGGGAGCTATCTCGGGGCGCCCAGCTGACCTGGGCTCAGACAGCGAGGTGCCCAGACAGTGGGTGCCCCCATCGAAACCAGAAGTGAGTCAGGCTGACAATATGGGAAAGAAACGGTGACGAGGGGCACAGACTCCAGCCCACGAGGGGACTTTTCGGGGCTGAGAAGGGGCAGCAGGGCATCCCTGCCTGTTCTGAGATCCTGAGACTCTAAGAAGGCAGATACAAGTGAGACGTTTCTTGTCTATTTTCACAAAGTGAAACTTTGAAATTAATAATAGGTTGGTAGCATTGAGGACTATCTACTGCTTGAAGGCAGAGATCGCTTTCCAGTGCCGCGAGTGAGTGAGCGAGTATCCTGAGGAGGTCAGCCAGGGGGCTTTGCTCCTTAACAGGACGCTCTTCTTGCCGCCTTCTCACTGCAACGTTGACTCCAATTCTGGAGCAGGCCCCCGTAGGTGGCCCCTCCGTTTCGGAGCTCTGTGGGGAGAGTGGTGGAGCAGGCCCCTGTGGGTGGCCCCTCTGTTTCAGAGCTCTTTGGGGAGAGAGGGCCAGTGTTTGTAGAGGTTTCTATCATTTAGATCCATTTCACTTTCATGTGCACTACAAAAATGCTGAAACTTTAAATAACTGAAATTGGAGCTTGGGAAACTCTTAATTAGGATAAAGCGGGTGAATCGGATTTAAGATGATTAGTGAAGATTTCTTACTTGGCGAATCGGCGATGTGCCTCTTGCTCTTGGCCCCAGACAGAGGCGTGCTCAGTCTTTAGGTAGATGCACTGATCACTGGGCAGGTCCTCCGGAACACTGTCGGAGGCCGGGGCGGCCAGAGGGCTGTTGCCTTCCTCTGGACGGCTCCTCAGTAACATCACAATGCCTTTAACAGAGGAACCCAGAGNCCCCAGACAGAGGCGTGCTCAGTCTTTAGGTAGATGCACTGATCACTGGGCAGGTCCTCCGGAACACTGTCGGAGGCCGGGGCGGCCAGAGGGCTGCTGCCTTCCTCTGGACGGCTCCTCAGTAACATCACAATGCCTTTAACAGAGGAACCCAGAGCCTGTGGATACACAATGAGATAAAGTCACACGATCAACACAAATCACGCATTTATTCAAGAAAGATCGGTCATGTTTTACAATTAAGCAGAAAGAAAAGGCTTAAAATTAAAATCAGTAAGTGAACACCTCCTTTAATGACAATTAAGGCCAAAACCCAAACCATCTCACTCTCTAAATCTGGTCTCCTCCTTATTCAACATCATAATGGAAGTCTTAGCTAATGCAATACAGCAGGAAAAAGAAATAAAAGACATATAAATTAGAAAGGAAGAACCATACCATCACTATTTACAGATAACATAAATATCTGTGTAGAAAACCCAAAGGAATCTACAAAATAAAACACCTCCTGGAAGGAATATGTGAGCTAAGCAAGGTTGCAGGATACAAGTTCAAAACACAAAAATCAGTTATATTTCCATACACTAACAATGAACATGTAAAAGTAAACATTTTAAAAAAGTAAAAATTAAATACTTAGAAATCAATATAATGTGTATAGGATCTGTGTACTAAAAACTATAAAATACTGATGGAAGAAATCAGAGAAGACTTACATAAAAGAGACACATACCAAGCTTAACAACAATAAAACTCAATGTCAATTCTCTCAAGCTAAGTTGTAGATTCAAAAAGATCAATAAACCCCAAGTACAAGAAAACTACAGCAAGCCCCATAATCAAGTTGTTTAAAACCAGTGATATCGAGAAAACCTTAGAAGAAGCTCGGGAAGGGGGAGTGGGACACCTTGTCTAGACAGAAACAAAGATAAGGGTGACGGCAGATTTCTCACTAAAACAAAGCAAGTTAGAAGACAGTCGCATAACATTTTTAAACTATTGAAAGAAAAAAAACTATTAACTTACAATTCTTTATCCCATAAAAATGTCTTTCAAAAACGAAAGGTAAAGCAAGATCTATGTACTACACTGAAAATTACAAAACGCTGCTAAAAGAAATTGAACTTTAAAATAAATGAAAAGACACCCCTTGTTCATGAATCAGAAAATTCAATACTGCTTTCAAGATGGCAAAACTGAGCTAGGCTGGGACTTGGGCACGTCTACCGGCGCGCCTGCACCTGGACAAATGTCTCCTTGAGCAATAGGAAACAAAGAGACTATATGTCAGGGGTCCCCAGCCCCCAGGCCACACGCTAGTACCGGTCCCTGGCCTGTTAGGAACGGGGCCGCACGGCAGTAGGTGAGCAGCGGGCAGGCGAGCGAAGCTTCTTATGTATTTACAGCTGCCCCTCACTGCTCACATCACCTGAGCTCCACCTCCTGTCAGACCAGCGGTGGCATCAGATGCTCACAGGGGCACGAAGTGTACTGTGAACAGTGTGTGAGGGATCTAGGCTGTGTGCTCTTAAGAAAATCTAATGTCTGATGATCTCATTCTGCATTACGCTGAGTTGTATAATTATTTCATTATATATCACAATGTAACAATAAAAATAGAAATAAACACACACAATAAATGTAATTCACTTGAATCATCCTGAAACCATAACCCTGTCCCAGTCCATGGAAAAATTGTCTTCTGTGAAACTGGTTCCTGGTGCCAAAAAGGCTGGGACTGCAGCTGTAAGTGACTAAAGTGACTGTGTGCATCGGCAAGTGGGGACAACTATGAGCAACAGGATACAGATATGCCACAAACCATCTGCCATTTCTGATGTTCTGGGAGCAAAAGCAGGGTACTGCCCCCGGTCCTGTACACAGCGCCAGCAAGGGGGGGACAGGCCCCGAAGCTAGGCCTCCCGCCCAGCCCACAAACCCACCGCCCACCGCCGCTCCACATACGGACCCAAGAAGGCCCTCGCAGGGAGCAGGCAAGGAAACTGTTTCTTGTTCTTGCTCTCCTGTACTGCGGCACAAGCCCCCGCAAAGCCTTGCCTGAAATTCCCATCTGGCCTCTTATCATTTCTATCGGTTAAGAGTCCAAGGGCCCGGGTCGGGAGCGTGGTTGTGGCGACTCTGCGGGGACCCATGGGTCTTCCCTCTTTCCTGTCCCTCTGAGAGAGGATCGTGGTCCATTTGGTGGAGCCGGATGGAGCCTCCTCGCAGCTGGCAAGCAGCCTCCTGCACCTCCGCCCAGGGTCACGGTGCCTGGCACGTCCTCGCTGCCTTCACTGCCCCGGGCCTCACTGCGCTCGCCCAGCAGCTTCCCCTTCCCTCCCCCTCCCTGGTATCTCTCACCCTCTACTTCTTCTTTCTCTGTCCTCTCCTACGCTCTGTCCCACCCTTCCGAGAAGGCGAACACCAGGCAAATACAGCGGGACCCCTCTCAGCCAGTGAGGCCACGCTCTCGCAGGCTGGCCCTGGTTTGCCCTGACAGGTGACGAGAGGTGGGGGAGGCTGGCCTCCTACCGTGACGACCCTAGTCCAGTGGGGCTTCCTTGAGAGGAGATTTCTGACAGTGATAGAGTTTCAAGCCTCATATCATGGAGTGGCTGGAAGCCTGGTCATCACAGACTTCTCGGCTTCTTTATCCTGGGTTAAAGTCCCAGCTGCGGGTTCGGGACCCACTGGCACAATCGCCCCGATGAGTGGTGGGCAGAGTGCCTGCCTCCACTGGCCCTTGTGGAAGAGCAGGGCCGACTGGAACTGCCTCAGCAGACGCCCACAGAGGGCCGGGCTGGAACAGCAGGCTTTCTCTCCTGGTTCTTTCTCCTTCCATCATTCATCCACACCTCTACCCCCAAGGCATCAGTTGGGATGAACGTCACACAACCTCTCAATATTTCTCTGTTCTGTGTTTTCAGCCGTGGAGAACAGAGTTCTGAGATCTCCTCTGTCATCTCCCCTTTGATTCTGTTATGCCAGGTCTCGAGGACTTCATCCAGCCTCAGGCTCTCTAGGCATTAACCATCAGATTTATGTGTAAACATGGGGAATGCCCCCCAAAGATTCTTCTCTGGGTTACGTTCTTAAAGACTGGGGATAGTTGAAATTGGATGGTTTAAAAATCGTCTTCTTTTGCAATACAGCTGGTGGCAATATGCCTTGGCTGATCAGAAGAAGCAGCCACAGAATGGACCCCTTAACTTAAACACCATTTTACAATTGGACAAAAATACTGTAAGGAGTGCCCCCAAAGGGGAGAGGTCCCTCACAAGCAGGGCTTTGTGAAACTGGATCCAGACCATGGCTGGAGGGATCCCTGCCGTGTGCTCAGCCTCTATTTCTGTTTTGCCCCCCAGAGATTGAGAGACAGACTTTCTCACAGATCCCCGCTTTCAAGTGCCAACTTGTCACTGGCACGAGGGTCCTTTCTCATGTCCCCACTTCTTCCCCTTCAGCACCACCTTCAGCCCGTGGCCTCTGCCTTACCCCTGTGAGCCAGGGACCTGAAACCAGAGCTCCGGTGCTGTCCCCAGCGGAGGCTCTGATTAGATTCACAGTTAGCCCCACTTTCACACCTTAAAGCTTCCACCCCCTCCAGGGAGAAGCTGACAGAAGGGAGAATTACTAGAGTGCATGTCTCCTTCTGATGGGAGACGGAGGAATCTGTAAGGAGAGGTTTGGCAGGTTCTCAGAGAACCCTGACGAATTTAGAGAAGAATTTGCCATGCTGGGGTTAACATTCTCCCCGACCTGGCAGAAATCACAGTTATTCTGGCCCACTGTTGCACCCCAGACGAGAAGGAGTACGTACCAAGAAAGGCCAGGGAACACGCAGACAGCCTAGCGGCCACCAGTGATACAATCCCAGAACAGGACTCCCGCTGAGACTGTGAGGATCATGTAGGCCAGGCCAGGATAAGACATTATGCTACTTGTTCATTAGAAGGAATGAAGGGTGTATGGTGAAGCCTGCAAATCATGATAAGGTCCGAGAGGTCACACAGGAGAAAGATAAAAACTGAGCAGTATTCCTGAGCCGGGTGAGAGGCATTCAGGAAGTACACCAATACTGACCCTGAGTCTGCAGAAGGGAAGTCACTACAGGCCGTGCAATCTATCACCCAGTGTGCTCCTGATAGCAGGAGGAAATTACAAAAGCTCGAGGCTGGGCCCCAAACCCCACTGTCAACCTTGGCAGAGGAGGCCTTCAAGGTCTATAACAACTGGGACGTGGCAAAGGAAGCCACAAGGACGGGAGACTAATAAGGAAAGCTGCCTCGACCCACCGACCATCTCAAGAGGACCCCAGACAGCTGTGGAGACCAGAGCAGCAGCCCAGGAATCACCTGGGCGGGAACCAGCGTATGCCCCTCCCTGGCACCGCAACGGGGCGCTGGGAAAGGGAATGTCCTGGGCGCCTTCCTGCGGAAAGCCCACGGGACAACCCCTGCTGGCCCCAGGCCCCGGTGAGTTGGAGTCTCCTGGATGCTCCAGAGATTCACGTACACTTACTGGTGGGAACTGGGTGCCAGCCTGTCTCAGGATCCTATTCGATCCAGCCTCATTACTCCGGTGGAGCCTCGGGTCATCCGGGATCTGGCATGTAGGAGAACTAAATGTCTGGCAGGCACGGGAGCCGGTTGCTCTGCGCTGACCGGGCCAGCTGGCCGAGCTCCAGCTGTGGCTGTACGGGGACAGGAGCTGGCGGGTGGCCAAAGGAGGGGTGGCTCAGGCCTCCCCTTGCCCTTGGAGTCAGAGTCAGGTCTACTGTTACTCACTCCTTTTTGTATAGGCACGAATGTCCTGCCCCCCTCCTTGGAAGAGACTCACTAAATAAACTAGGAACTAGTATATTTTTAGGACAGAATGAAGTCCAAGAAGATAGAGAATTCAAACAGAATGCATCTCTTGGTAGCCCCAGATGACCTGCCTGCTGGTCATCAAAACATTCCCCAGGAAATTAAGGAACAGGAGTACTCTGTGTGGCATGGGATACTTCAGTGCCAGGAAGGGTAAGCCCTGATAGAAACAGGATTAAAGCCTGGGGAAAGATACCAGGAAGAGACAATATCCTTTAAAGCCTGAGCCCCTGAGGGCGATAACACAGCTGCTCACCAAGTTCCCGGCACAGGGACTCACTGTGAAGTGAAGTGAAGTTGCTCAGTCGTGTCCGACTCTTTGCGACCCCATGGACTAATCTACCAGGCTCCTCCGTCCATGGGATTTACCAGCAAGAATACTGGAGTGGGTTGCCATTTCCCCTGCCAGTCCCCTGCAGCACCCTGATACTCACCGTCCAGGGGCCTAACAGGGAGCACTGCTTTGTGAAAGACTTAAGGGCAGTGACTAGATAGTCATCCCTATTTAACCAGTAGCACCAAACCCACACCCCCCTCAACCACGCGCCAGGAGGTGCGTAGTATTTCTCTGTTCTGGGCTCCAGAGATGCAGTCTTCTGTATCCGCTACATCCAGGCTCTCAATGCCCTTCTGCTTTTGAAGGGAGGGGCCTGACCCTCTGGAGGCTACTCACTATACTTGAACAGTGCTTCTGCAGGGGCTTCAGAATGGCCTCCGTTTTTAAAGACATGAGTTAGCCAAAGAACTGAGGGAATTAAGCCTGAAAAGTGGAACTCCATCACAATATATTGAAGACAAATATGTTAGCAGTGAGATAAAGCAAGACTCAGATCAGAATACTGCTAAGGTCCTAATCTTCTGGCAGAAAGGGGAGACAAAGTTTCCCCGATGAAAGCTCAGATTTCACAACAACGGGTTCAGCAGGAACGGGAGCCTGGGGTGTGGACTGAAAGACAGCAATTAGCGCATTACCGGCTCCAGCCATGAAGAGCCGACTCCAGGCTTTCTCGGGATGGCTGGGTTCTGTCGCATCTGGACTGCAAATCATGACCTTATAGCAAACCCCTATATGAAGCTCTGAAGGGGGATCCCTGGGCCAGTCTGCTCCCTGCTGCACTCCTCAGGGTCCATGTAGCCCCCAGGAGTAATCTGAGGCTTAGCCCATGTGAAATGACCCAGGGAAGGCCTTTTCTCACTACTGACATTCTACCAGACGAGGCAGTGAGCCAGACCCTGCGATACGCTATTAGTCTAGGCCGAGTTCAAAGGCGCCGCAGAACTCCTCCAACGAGACACTGGAATCTCCCACTAAAACACAGCAGAAGGGGCGGCCCCTCCACAAAGGAGCCCTGGTGACCGGGGCTCTGTGCTCGTAGAGCAGGCGGCCCGGAGTCAGCCCCCGGTCAGGGAACTGGACCCCACACGCTGCAGCTAGGAGCTCTCACACACCGCAACACAGACCAGAGATCCTGTGGGCTGCAGGGAAGACTTGGCACAGCCAAATAAATAACCTTTTAATAAATATTTTTTAAAAAGATACTGACCAAAAAAAAAAAAAATACCCCAACCTAGAAGGGGGCATCCCCCCAAAACTAGCCCTTGCTGCAGTGGACGGGCCCCAGCAGAGTACCACTAGCCCCTGCTGCTGTCAAACTGCACAGGGGACCTAGCCGGGTACATTTGTCCAGACCAAAGCTGTTACCTCCCCAAAGCCCGCAGGTCACAAGGGAGGAGCAACACGCATGTAAGCCCGTGGAGGATCTGAGACACGTGGTCAGACAAGCACCACCAACAGACGAGGAGAAAGCGGCGTGTGGGCCCGACTCCCGCTTGCTACTTTCTAGTTATATCCTTGCTTGTGTTTTGCCAGTTTGCTCAGCCGCCCCAGCCAGGGAGGCAGCTCTGCTGTCTTGGAGGGGCCAGGGAAATACTCTACCGTAAGAGCGCTTCTGATATTCTATCTGCCTCCGAGTCCCTGTGACTAGGGAACAATGGGGGAGAACTCGTCAACATCGCCAGAACCATATCTCGCGGGGAACACCCAGGAGAAGGCTGGACACGACATCAACCCCCCGCGCTGGCCGCCACCCCGCCCCTCGCACTCCCTCTGAACCTGTCAGGTCCGCTGCGAATTAACAGTCTGGGTCGGGACGACTGCCAGCTCTTGGCCTCTGCTGGTCACACTTCCGCCTTCCGGCGGCCTGTTCCAGTGCTGTAACCTGACTCCCTCACACAACGCGACGTGAGATGTGGGGTGCACTAGATTAAACTGCATAAATGGCACTTGCTTCACACGCCTCAAGAACCCTGCCCCGCCCCCAGGTACCCTGCCTCTTACCCAGGAAGGAGCTGTACCTGCAACCTCGCCCACGGGGCCCTGTTTCAAAGCGTAGCCCCAGCTCCCTAAACAACACGGAAGGGGAATGTGATGGTGGGACGGAAACGTGCCATCCACCCGTCCATCAACTCAACCCGCCTGCGGGATACGGACCAAACAGGGGTCTGGCCTGTCACTGCGGCCACTGACCAGGCCGGCAAGGTGACACACGAGCATCTGGCTAAGGCCACCGTAAGGCTACACAATCTAAATCCCCAACATAATGGTCCTCTGACCCTCACCACGCACCCACTAGCAATAGCGGTGTCCTTCAGGGACTGTCCGCTCGTAACAACAGTCAGACAGACGTTCTGATCGTAGCCCCTGACGCCCAAACCACCACATGCTGCGGAGTTATGGCCAGATCCCATCCTTTTCCAACAGAACGGCAGCCTACAAGTGCACTGGTCATGTCCACTTCATGGGGGAGTGCCCGACGGGAATCACAGGAATGGGAGGAATTCTCACTAGCAGTGGGGCTCGCCCCGGTCATCACCGAACCCCGAGAGCACCAGGAATGGGCTCGGCCGAGCGGGCGCCCAGCAGGCCTGTAGAGGGGTGCTCCGCCTCTCAGGAAGTAACCTCAGGACTCTCACCAAGCAGCCCGCTTATGTAAGGGAACAGACAGGGCAAGACTTAGACCCGAAGACCTCTGTTTCTTCTTTGGCTCGTGTCATTCTTGATAACCACGGAGCTCCTGGTTACCTTCCAGCAAAGCAAGGCAGTTTGTGCATAACCAGTACTTCCTGATGCACCTGGATCGATGCGAGAGGACAGGGAGAGGTTAATATTCAGGAGACACGCACCCAAGCAGAGCGGCTTCACAGGCTGGGTAGAGGTAACACTGCCTCCCCTGTTCGGCCAAAAGGTAACTTGGTAACTTGGCTCCTCCCCTTTCTAAGCCCTTTAGTGGCTATCGTTGTTCTCCTTTTTGGCCCCGTTTAACCTTTAGGTCACGTTTGTGTCTTCCAGGCTCTAACATCTTCAGGTAAGGCTCCTGATGGCTCAAGGGCTTCAATCCATTCCCAAGGAGGGTGACCCAGGTCCCTGCTGGTCCTTGGAACACTCAGCGAGGGACTTCTACGCCTCTCGAGAGGGGGTAGGGTCTGCGGCCCCAGTTCAGCAGGAAGTACCTCCAGAAGGAGAGACCTCTGGCCCTTTAACCCTTAAGAAGAAAGGGTGTAGAATCCCTCAGAGGGGAAAGAGTGCTGCCCCTGGACAAAGCCTCCTCGAGCAACAGGACATAAAGAAACTATAAGTGACTAAAAGTAACTGCACACGTGGTCAAGTTGGGACCATTATGAGCAATCGGATACAAATGGGCCAGAATCAAACTGCCACTTCTGAGGTGCTGGGAGCCAAAGCAGGGTACTGCGTGTGAACGCTGCACACGGCCCCAGCAAGGGGGTGGACAGACCCCCTAAGCAACATCTCCTGCCCAGCCCACGGGACCTGCCCCGTTGCTACCCCACTGAAGGGCCCAGGCAGCTTCTCTCGGAGGGTGAGGGAGGGGACCTGTGTCTTGTTCTTGCCCCCGTGCGCTACAGCACAAGCCCAGTACAGCCTGAGACCCTCGTCTGGCCTCTTATCAGCATCTACTGATGGAAGAGTCCAGGGGCCTGGGTTGGCAACAAAACTGTCAGAATTAACCCACAGATTCAAAACAATGGACAACACAATTCCAGCTGGATGTTTGAATAAACTGACAAGTTGACCCTAAAATTGATATGGAAATGCAAAGGACCCAGAACACTCAAAACAATCTTGAAAAAGATGAAGTAAGAAGAAACACTTCCTAATTTCAAAACTTATTATAAATCTAAAATAATCAAAACAGTGTTGGACTGGCATACAAATAGACATATAGATCAACTTTTAAAGAACTTAAAAAAAATTTTAATTTTATTTAATTGGAGGCTAATTACTTTACAATACTGTATTGGTTTTGTCATGCATCAACATGAATCTACCACGGTTGTACACGTGTTCCCAATCCTGAACCCCCCTCCCACTTCCCTCCCCATACCATCCCTCTGGGTCATCCCAGTGCACCAGCCCCAAGCATCCTGTATCCTGCATCGAACCTGGACTGGAGATTCATTTCTTATATGATATTATACATGTTTCAATGCCATTCTCCCAAATCATCCCACCCTCTCCCTCTCCCACAGAGTCCAAAAGACTGTTCTATACATCTGTGAATGTCCAGAACTAAACCCTAACATTTGCAATCTATTGAGTTTCTATTAAAGTGCCCCCAAAATTCAGTGGGAAAACAGTCTTTTCAGCAAATAGTGCTGGGAAAACTAGGTATCAACATGCAAGAGGGTGGATTTATGTCCTTATCTCACAGCACACATAAAAATTAACTCAACTGGATCACAGGTTTAAATGTAAGAGTTCAAATTAAATTCTTAGAAGAAAATAGGGTAAAGCATTCATGACCTGGAATAGGCAAAGCATTCTTAAATATACCAACAAAAGCACAAGCAATATAAGACGTACTTGACGAACTGGAATTAATGAAATTAAAAAACCTTTCGCGTTTTAAAAGCACCATCAAGGGACTTCCCTGGGGGTCCAGTGGTTAAGAATCTGCCGGCCAATGGAAGGGACGCGGGTTTGATCCCTGGTCCAGGAAGATCCCACATTCCGAGGAGCAGCTAAGTCCATGAGCCACAGCTACCCAAGCCCGTGAGTCTAGAGCCTGCGCTCCTCAACAAGAGAAGCCACCACAACAAGCAGCCCTCAGGTCTCAGAGGAGAGGAGCCCCTGATCACCGCGACGAGAGAAAGCGAGTGNGTCCAGGAAGATCCCACATTCCGAGGAGCAGCTAAGTCCATGAGCCACAGCTACCCAAGCCCGTGAGTCTAGAGCCTGCGCTCCTCAACAAGAGAAGCCACCACAACAAGCAGCCCTCAGGTCTCAGAGGAGAGGAGCCCCTGATCACCGCGACGAGAGAAAGCGAGTGCAGCAATCGAGTGCAGCAATGAAAAGCCAACACAGCCAAAAATAATAAATAAAGTTTAAAAAAAAAAACACCAAAAAAAGTCATCAAGAAATTGCTAAAAACAAGCCACAGATTTGGAGAATTACAGATCATATATCTGACAAGAGGCTTGTATCAGAATATATAAAGAAATCTTACGGGTCCAAAATAAAACACAACCCAATTTAAAGACTGAGCAAAAGACCTGAGCTGGCATTTCACCAAAGAAAACACACAAAGAGACAACCAGCACATGAGAAGACGCCTAATGCCACCAGTTATTAGGGAAATGCAACTCAAGACCACACGGAGGGACTTCCCTGGGGGGCCAGTGGCTAAGAGTCTGTCTTGCAACGCAGGAGACTCGGTTCCGACCTTGGTCCAGGAACTAAGATCCCACACGCCGCCACAGAGCAACTAAGCCTGCACTCAACAGCTACCGAGCCCACACACCACAACTCGAGAGCCCACGCATCGCAACAGAAGATCCCGAATACGCAACACAGAAAGATCCCAAATGATGCAACACAGAAAGATCCCGAATGATGCAACACAGTAAGATCCCGAATGACGCAACACAGAAAGATCCCGAATGATGCAACAGAAGATCCCAAATGACGCAACACAGAAAGATCCTGAATGACGCAACAGAAGATCCCAAATGACGCAACACAGAAAGATCCCACATGCTGCAGCTAAGACTCAGTGCAGCCGAGTCTTAAATACATAAGTGAATGAATATTTTAAAAACACAACGAAACACCGCTTCACACACAAAAACATGGCTAAAATATGAAAACACAGACAAGTACTGACAAGGAGGAGGAGAACTTGGAGCCCTCACACACTGCTGGTGGAGTGTGAAATGGTGTAAGAAATCTGGAAAACATTGGGCAGTCTCTTAAAAACCTAGTGAGAACTGTGCATTGTCTCTCACCACTGGGGGAGGGGGAAGGTCTAAAACCTTATTTCTAGCTCTCCCATCAAAATCAGACACTAAGAAAACGGGTTAGTTTCACGGTGCCTACAAAACAGAAACACGATCCAACCCCATTTACTAACCTGGTCAGCTCTCAGCTGGGTGGAGCCATCCTTATACATCAGAGTTACCACCACGGTGGCTGCCTCTTTGAGCATTTCAATCAGCTGGCTTTGCTCCAAAGCATCCAAATGTCTAATGTCACAAAAATCAGTTTTGAATGCGTTTGAGCGCCTGGAATGGAGGTAGGTTTCTACCTCACCAGCGCCGTCTTCCAATATCACAAGGTTACTTGTTTTTGCTGATGAGTTGTTACATGAGTTGTGGTTTCCTGTAAGATTCATGCTTTCTCTGTGGTTTTCATTGGTTATGTTTTCCTCTGGGAGGCGTTTTCTTTTACGTTCCACTTTCTGTAGAAGTGAAGCCTGTTGGTCACACTGTGGAACTGAACACCTTGAAGGAGCCGATGAGCTGATACCCTTCTGGTTTTGGTCAGCAGACAGCTGATCTGTGACTCTGATACCAGAGGACTGAGGACAGAACTGGATGGAAACTCCTGACGGCTGGCAGGTAAGCAAATTAAGATTCTATAGAAAAATGGAAAAAATTTCACAGAATATGGACTCGTAAGACAGGTCTATAAACCAAAGCAGAATCTGATAAAACCCGTCTAAGGCAAAGCGGGGACATGGCTTCACACCAACTGTGATCCAACTTCCTAATGACCTGTGGAGAGCCTTCCTGAGCAGCGGCTCTTCTCGACCCAGTCAGGAGCGCCTGGCTGCACCCTGGGCTGGAGAAGACAGGAGCCAGTGGAGAAGGCCTCCCGCCTCAGCCCTGCGCTGGGGCCGCGTGTAACAGGAGGTGCTGTGGAGGGGGGTGTGCTGGGCACGAGTACAAGACCGAGGATGGACCACCGACGGTCTCCAAGCAAAGGCCACTTATCGAGGAAATAAAATCTCCACAGCTCTCCCTACTCCACTTTTCAAAAGCTTACAGCTCAGCAGCAACATTCTTCCTGTTCCGGTCTAGTGACACGGAATACTCATTCGTCGATTCACAGACTCGGCGCACATCAGTGTGGGCAAACCCCAGGAGCCAGGGAGGGGCAGGGAGTCTGGCTTGCTGCAGTCCACGCGGCGGCAAAGGGCTGAACTCGACTTAGGGACCCAGCGAGAACCACCACCACAGTCTTGACTGTTAGGCCGCCTCCC
Organism: Philantomba maxwellii; assembly: GCA_006410695.1. Classification (NCBI taxonomy): domain Eukaryota; kingdom Metazoa; phylum Chordata; class Mammalia; order Artiodactyla; family Bovidae; genus Philantomba; species Philantomba maxwellii. The sequence goes on from SJYS01021551.1 coordinate 433,580, forward strand.
CACTGGTTCATAGTTAAGGTCTTTGGTGACACGACCTCTTCTCTTCTCTCCTCCAAGCTCAGCCACAGACCTCACCCACCGTAAATTTTTGTTGTTTAGTCACTGAGTCGTGTCCAGCTCTTTGTGACTCCATGGACTGTGGCCCGCCAGGCTCCCAGTCTGTGGGGTGTCCCAGGCAAGAATACTGGAGTGGGTTGCCATTTCTTC
>SJYS01021551.1:456033-467854 GCA_006410695.1 Philantomba maxwellii
TTTTTTTTTTTTTTAAACCACAAAGGGTTTTAAAATAAACGCTGAGTTTGCTACAAGAGGATACACACAGTCCAATCTTTACTGGACGTGTATACTTCAGTTGGTCTAGCAGATCAGAAAATTAGATCCCAAAGTGACAAAGAACACCGTGTGGTTTTACTTTATAATATAAAATATATATATAATATATATATTACAAAATATAATTTTGTAAAAACAAATACTAATAGTTTATCTCCATTGGTTTCTGAGTTCAATTTTGATATTTATTTGGTATGAGATGGGCATTCAGAAATGAAATGCTGATTTACAATATCTTACTTATAAAGGAGAAGGATTTGACACAACAGCTCAGCATGTGGCAAGAGTCCAGGAATCAACTCAGGTTCAGCATCAACTATCAATAACCCATTAGCAATCCAGCTTTCAGACTTATATGAAATAAGAATGAAGCTGGCGGGACTCTGGCACAGACTCTGAGGTGGCCCCATGACCCCATCGTCCAGTATTCACGCCTGTGTGTCACCCTTCAGGGTGGGTGGACTCACTTCTAACCAAAAGAACACAGCAACAGTGCCAGAATGTTTGTGATCACCTTACATAATTCTGTAATGCCACTCTCCTGCGCTCTGTGAAAAGTGAGCGGCCATATGTAAAGCTGCCCAAGGAGAGAGCCATGGGGACATTGACCGAGGGCGGCTTCCAGCCAACAAGCACCGAGAACCTGAGACCCTCGTCTAAGAGTCGACAAAGCCATGTTAACTTACAAACGAACGCTTCCCCTTTTCAGGACGCAGAGGAGCCCCCAGCCCTGACTTATCCTGCACAGGAGCCCCGCAGAGGACCCAGCCAGGCTGCGCTTGGGCTCCGATCACAGAAACTGTGAGACAACAGGTGTGTGTTAGGTCGCTGAGTTCACAGCAGGTGTTACACAGCAACAGACACAAAACCTTTGTAAAAATTCTACTCTTTTTCCAAATCCAAGAACACTTGACAGAACAGTAATGCCTCATCATCTCAATAAGTTTATGAAAACCAGCATTTAGCAAGGTATTTAAAGAGCATGTTAAGACAGTTCATGAGATGGGCTGACTGTGATAGATTTTTCTCGACAGAGACTCACATTATAGCTTCCAGAGGCATTTTATTATTCTTACCAGCTCTTGAAGGAAGGGGTATTTCAAGTTCTGTCGAGTGCACACTGCTCTTTCATTTTGGAGAGCAAGTATACAGAGTAAAGGAGAAAGCTGTCTCTCTGATGTTTGATGTTAACTTTATTTACTTCCCAAGCACCAACATTCCCCCTAAAACACTATCAGTGTCTGGGTACGTAGTCCACACCCCCGGATTCTTACCAGTTCATTAGTGACTTCTGTAAGAGGGGCAACAGCCGCATGGCTATCAACAGGTAGAAATGTTAAGAGTATCTTCATATAATCAACAAACTACCTTTATAACAGCTTTTGCACTGTTTGTCAATATTTCTCAATTATTTCATCTCCATGAAATTAATTATCTCACTCACTTATTACCTACGCCGTAGAAGAAAAACAAATTATTGGCCCATATTTACAATTTTAACTAAAAACTGCTTTGTTATTACAAACCCTGGTATTTCAAGCATTTCAGTCACACTTGTGAGGATATGCCACTGCTTTCACTTTTGTGTCACGCCATAAACACATATACACAGACCCACTGAGCTTTGCCATGTTAAGAGTGTATATACACATACACAGTGGCATAATATACATACTGTCAAGAACACTTTTCTCCACCACGAACTACAGTCAAATACAGGTTCAATGACCCAGGAGCTAAAGGTAAAGCAACACTCGGATGGGCACTATGAAAGAGCCCCTCTCTTTTGAGGTTACTGGAACATCTGGTCCAGATTTTAAGGGAATGTCTGGCAGAAATGCCTAAAACAAGGAAGGGTGTGTTACATTTTAAAAGCAGTAAGGGCTAAGAACATGTAAAATTCAGTGAGGAGGAGCTCAGTCATCACTGGACGAGAGCAAAGCAAGGGGGAGCTGGGCTCCCTTCATTTGTAGGCAGAAACTTCCCTGCACAACACCAAGTTCTATAAAACACTCTGCTAATTTCATTTTCTGGAAATTAAGGAGAAACCTCACTAAAATGGGAGCTTCCCTCATAGCTGAGTTGATAAAGAATCCATCTGCAAAACAGGAGACCCCGTTTCGATTCCTGGGTTGGGAAGACCCCCTGGAGAAGGAATAGGCTCCCCACTCCAGGATTTTTGGGCTTTCCTTGTGGCTCAGCTGGTAAAGAATCCGCCTGAAATGTGGGAGACCTGGGTTCGATTCCTGGGTTGGGAAGATCCCCTAAAGAAAGGAAAGGCTACCCACTCCAGTATTCTGGCCTGGAGAATCCCATGGACTGTATAGTTTCATGGGGTTGCAGAATCCGACGCAACTGATCGACTTTCACTTTCTCGAAAATGGGAGTTGGGAGGCCAGAAGGGGGAGCTCTTGCGCAGTACCACTAAAAATCAGTCACAAGGAAGAATCAATCACAGGTCCGGAGAAGGCGATGGCACCCCACTCCAGTACTCTTGCCTGGCAAATTCCATGGACGGAGGAGCCTGGTGGGCTGCAGTCCATGGGGTCGCGAAGAGTCGGACACGACTGAGCGACTTCACTTTCACTTTTCACTTTCATGCATTGGAGAAGGAAATGGCAACCCACTCCAGTGTTCTTGCCTGGAGAATCCCAGGGAAGGGGAGCCTGGTGGGCTGCCGTCTATGGGGTTGCACAGAGTCGGACACGACTGAAGCGACTTACCGCAGCAGCATCTCCTACAAGGAGTCACCACCCCAGCAACTCAGACAGAAACCATCGCCACTCTGAACTCTCACTTTTCTCCAGTGGACTTTGGTTCAGAACAACCCCTCCCAACATCCACTTTTTTCTCTACGAAATAACGTGCTTCTCCTTTGTTAGACCTGCCTTTGGCCTTTGTGTTGCATATTTGTCCAAAACTGCTATTCTCGAGCAAACTCATTTTTCCTAGTAAAATAACTTTTATTTTTAAGGTCAATGATTTTCAAACCTTGGTCTTAAGAATAATTCAAGGTAACAAAAAACATGAAGGTTCATAAAAATTACTCACTCTTTTCACTCTCTCTCCAGTTCTCAGAGTCCACTAAATCACCTGAATGCATAGCAGACATAATCTTCTGTGCAACACTGGAGAGTGGTATCTTACAGAGGTCAGAGCCTACAAATGCCTCATAATTTTCCATTTTCATAAAATCCTAAACGTAAGATAAACATAATACCCATATATTAATTTTGAGACTTCAAAATAAGTCATGTAAAAATGGTTATGTAGAGACATTCATAAAAATTACTATATTCACCACTATAACAAATAGGTATCAACTGTCCTCATAATAGGACAGTTAAGAAGAAAACAAAACATTCAGAGGCTGCATTGGGTATTATGCTAATACCATATGGTAGGAATGTATCAGTATTTCCTAGTTAACCAATTTTGAAGCAAGCAATCTACTCAAATATTTCCGATTTCCCGAGGTTTGAAACAAACCACGGATATAGTCTTCAAACATACAAATCTAGTAACATAAAAATTACTTTTAACTGACTTGAGCTATTATGACAGACGCATAACCTGACATCCTTTCACTTGCCCGGCTCAATGATACTGGCCCCCTGGGCTCAGCAGGTGAAGGCCTAGAAGGGGCAGTCCAAACCATCAAGTAGCGGTTCATACATCTAATGTATCTGACACTAAANTAAGATAAACATAATACCCATATATTAATTTTGAGACTTCAAAATAAGTCATGTAAAAATGGTTATGTAGAGACATTCATAAAAATTACTATATTCACCACTATAACAAATAGGTATCAACTGTCCTCATAATAGGACAGTTAAGAAGAAAACAAAACATTCAGAGGCTGCATTGGGTATTATGCTAATACCATATGGTAGGAATGTATCAGTATTTCCTAGTTAACCAATTTTGAAGCAAGCAATCTACTCAAATATTTCCGATTTCCCGAGGTTTGAAACAAACCACGGATATAGTCTTCAAACATACAAATCTAGTAACATAAAAATTACTTTTAACTGACTTGAGCTATTATGACAGACGCATAACCTGACATCCTTTCACTTGCCCGGCTCAATGATACTGGCCCCCTGGGCTCAGCAGGTGAAGGCCTAGAAGGGGCAGTCCAAACCATCAAGTAGCGGTTCATACATCTAATGTATCTGACACTAAACAGAATTTGCTGTTCCATGAATCAAACAGCAGGTGACATTTTTCTGCATTACTGAAGAGAAGAAAAATTTCAAGTAAATTCTTGATTCCAAGGTAGGGCAGAGAGGGGAAAAAAAAGAACAAAAAAAAAGGTCACTTGTGAGGAGTGAACAATGATTGCTCAGATGAAATTTATTGCTACAGATTTTTCAAGCATATTAAGATATACTTAATAAATACAAAATGCTAAATGACATACAAATATAGTAACAGGCAAAACATACTTGTTCGATGAATTATAGAAACTGTCAAGGCCCATCTGTCACCTAAACATACCCATTTTCTGACGGTTAAACCTAAAAAAAACCTCTATAGAACCACTTAAAAGGTATAGTTGTTAGATAGGCATTCCACAATAACAAGCAGGTAACACATTCTTGGAGCAGTAATACTTCTTGAAAGCAGTGTCTAAATCTCTTGCATCCATATAGCTTACTTAGTATGTAACACAGGCCACATATAAACCAGGCCATCAAGAAGAATTTGGTATAATAACTGATAAATAGGTTACTTCAAATTATTTTACCTCAACTCCTAAAATAATTTCTAATTGTCCAAATACTACACTTATATCCCAACCAATACAATCCAACATTTAAGTATTTTCATGCCTAAGAAATTAAAAGTGTTATACATCATCTGAGCAATCATTTTCATAGAATTTTGAAATTTCATTTGAGTCAGTCACGACATATTTAGTCACACTGAAGTCAAAGCACTGCTGAGCTCTGTCCTGCAGAAACATTGAATCCCTCAGTTCAGGTCAGTCGCTCAGTCATGTCCAACTCCTTGCAATCTCATGGACTGCAGCACACCAGGCTTCCCTGTCCATCACCAACTCTCAGAGCTTGATCGAAGTCATGTCCATTGAGTCGCTGATGCCATCATCCAACCATCTCATCCTCTGTCGTCCCCTTCTCCTACTGCCTTCAATCTTCCCCACCATCAGGGTCTTTTCTAAGGAGTCAGTTCTCCCCATCAAGTGGCCAACGTATTGGAGCTTCAGCTTCAGCATCAGTCCTTCCAATGAATATTCAGGACTGACTTCCTTTAGGATGGACTGGTTGGATTTCCTTGCAGTCCAAGGGACTCTCAAGAGTCTGCTCCAACACCACAGTTCAAAAGCGTCAATTCTTCAGTGCTCAGTTTTCTTTATAGTCCAACTCTCACATCCATACCTGACTTCTGGAAAAACCATAGCTTTGACTAGATGGACCTGTGTTGGCAAAGTAATGTCTCTGCTTTTTAATATGCTGTCTAGGTTGTTCATAGCTTTTCTTCCAAGGAGCAAGAGTCTTTTAGACTTCAGATGGCTGAAGTCATCATCTGCAGTGATTCTGGAGCTCAAGAAAATAAAGTCTGTCACTGTTTCCATTGTTTCCCCATCTATTTGCCATGAAGTGATGGGACCAGATGCCATGATTAGTTCTTTGAATGTTGAGTTTTAAGCCAACTTTTTTACTCTCCTCTTTCACCCTCATTAAGTGGCTCTTCAGTTCTTCACTTTCTGCCATAAGGGTGGTGTCATCTGCATATCTGAGATTATTGATATTTCTCCCGGCAATCTTGATTCCAGCTTGTGCTTCATCAGACTGGCATTTTGCATGATGTACTCTGTATATAAGTTAAGCAGAGTGACGATATACAGCCTTGACGTACTCCTTTCCCAATTTGGAACCAGCCTGTTGTTCCATGTCCTGTTCTAACTGTTGCTTCCTGACCTGCACACAGATTTCTCAGGAGGCAGGTCAGATGGTCTGGTATTCCCATCTCTTCAAAGAATTTTCCACAGTTTACTGTCATCTACACAGTTCAAAGGCATAAACAATAAAGCAGATGTTTTTCTGGAATTCTCTTGCTTTTTCAGTGAGCCAACAGATGTTGGCCATTTGACCTCTGGTTCCTCTGCCTTTACCCTAGGCAAGGGAGCCCTCTAAGTGCCTGAACAGGCGGAGCTATGGAGAAAGACTACCCAAAAAGGACTTCTGATTACCAGCTACCAGAGGGTTGAAAAAGAGACTCTGATATGGCTGAGGGGGTCTGTGGCTCTGGCGGCTGAGGCGGTCCGTGTCCCTGCACACGTGGCGCTGCCAGGGTCCCTGCACCACCTGCACAATCAACCCTCACTGGGGCGGAGCTGCCACAGGCAAAAAAGTCTTGCGTCTATGCATGTGGGAGCACTTCAGTTGTGTCCAACTCGTCACCCTGTGGACTGTGCCCTGCCAAGCCTCTCTGTCAGGGGGTTCTCCAGGCAAGAATACTGGAGTGTATTGGCCAATACTGGCTGCCATACCCTCCTAGAGCACTGTATTTCCTGCTGCCCTAGCTGCCAACTCCCGGGTACTTGGTGCTGCCAGAACCCCAACCCAAGCAGCTGCACCACCTCCACACTTGGCCCTCGCTGGGACAGACCCAGGTCCTCCAGGGCAGCCTCAGGAGCAAACCCCAGTGGACAACCCACCTGCAGAGGTGGAAATAAAACCACAATTGAAATCCAGGGGCAATGTGGCTAAGAAAGAAGATCCAAAACCTTCCCACCAGCTGTCACAAGCTGCAGACTAAATCCACACGGGCCACTAGGCAGACCGTCTATGGAATATACAGGACAGAGAGCTCCCACAGGAGAAAACGGACTGATAGCTGTGGACACTGCAGGCAAGAACACACAGGAGCGGGACCAGACTAGAGTCTGAGCTGCCCCCACAGCAGGTCCAGAGACCAGCACAGTGCTGGAGGGCATCCGAGGGAGGCGAGGTGGACTGTGACTCGCAGGGGGAAAGGACCCTGACAGCTGTGACTTGAGAAAAACTTACTATTCTTATGTTTTGACTTGCTCTGTAGTTTCTTTTGAATTTTTTTCTTCCTCTCCACCCCTCTACCCCCAATATTGTTGTTATTGGCACTGTGAAATCTAATAAGCTTTTGAGGTTTTTTAAAATCAACTTTTTATTGCTGCTATAAACCTCTGCCTCCACCTTGGGCTTTTGTAGTTCTGTATTCTTCTTTAACCTATTACTTTTTCTACATTTATCCGTTTTTCCTACTGTTCTTTTCCCCCTGCAGTTAGCCATTAATGTATAAGTCTTGTCTACCCCTATTCAACTTTGCATATCTATTCTTTCAACATACTCAGTTTTGTTTTCACTGCTTTATGCCCCACTTGGCACCTTGCTTTAGCTCCGTTCTCCAGCTTGTGCTTTACCTAGTTTCGTTCTTCACTAGCAGATCAATTTTGGGTTTCCTTGTTTGCCAGGTCAATCTACTGCACTTTCTGTGCTGGGCTGTTTTGATTGTGCTTATAGGTGTGTGTGTGTACGCATAGACTCCATTATTTTCATTAGTATTTGCCTGATTTTGTAACTGCCATTTGTCTGGGGTTCATCTTTGGTTTCTCATTTTGGGGTATTTGTTTTAATCTCATTTAATACTGTAACAAGCCACTTGTGGAACCTTCATTCCTGACCAGAGATCAAACCCTGAGATTTTGGAGCGGGAGCACTGATTCCAAGACCCTAGACTACCAGAGAACTAACCCTACAGAGTGTCAAATAGTGACAACTCCCACAAAGGAAACCACTTGAGTACAAGACCCAACATCACCCAACCACCAGTAGCACCCGAAAGGATGCCTCATCCAAACAACAAAGAAAACAAAAATACAAACCCAACCATCAGCAGACAGGATTATCACCTCGCTCAACCTTTCCCATCAGAGGAAAAACAAAAAAAACCTCAGCACGAATCTCAACCTACCTGAAGCTTACAAAAACCACCACACCAACCTTGGCGAGGCAGAAACCAAAAGGAAGAAAGAAGTCAACCCTGAAGCCGGGGAAAAGGAGACCTCAAACAGTAAGTTTAAAAAAATAATGAAAAGGCAGAGAAACACAAATGAAGGAACAAACTAGAAACACAGAAATCCAAATAAATGGAGAGGAAATACGCAAACTATCTGAAAAAGAATTCAGAATAATGGCAGTAAAGATGACCAAAACCCTGAAAACAGAATGGAGAAAATGCACAGGTTAATTAACAAAGACCTAGAATTAAAGAGTGAACATACAAACAGCACAATTACTGAAATTAAAAATACTCTAGAAGGAGTCAATAGCAGAGTATCTGAAGCAGAAAAACGAATCAGTGAGCTGGAAGATAAAATGGTGGAAATAACTTCTGAAGAGCAGAATAAAGTAAAAAGAATGAAAAGAACTGAGGATAGTCTCAGAGACCTCTGAGACAATATCAAACGCACCAACATTCGAATTGCAGGAGTCCCAGAAGAAGAGGAGGAAAAGAAAGGGTATGAGAAAACTTTTGAAGAGATTATAGTTGAAAATTTCCCCAACATGGAAAAGGGAATAGTCAATCGAGTCCAAGAGGTGCAAAGAGTCCCATACAGGATAAACCCAAGGAAAAATACGCCAAGACACATACTAATCAAACTAAGATTAAACACAAAGAAAGAAAAAGCAACAAGCAACATACAATGGAAACCCCACACGATTAACAGCTGACCTTTCACAGAAACTCTGCAGGTCAGAAGGGATGGCAGGACATATTTAAAGTAATGAAAGAATTTTCCAGCTAAGATTACTGTACCTGGCAAGGATCTCATTCAAAATTGATGGAGAAATCAAAAGCTTTTCAGACAAGCAAAAGTTAACAGAATTCAGTACCACCAACCCAGCTTTACAACAAATGTTAATGGGACTTACAGAGTCAAGAAATATAAGAAAAAGATCTACAAAATCAAACCCCAAACAATTAAGAAAATGGCCACAGGAACATATAAATCAATAATTACTTTAAATGTAAACAGATTAAATGCTCCAACCAAAAGACACTGACTGGCTGAATGGATACAAAAACAAGACCCATATATATGCTGTCTACAAAAAACCCACTTCAGACCTAAAGACACATACAGACTGAAAGCAAAAGGATGGAAAAATATATTCCATGCAAATGGGAAGCAAAAGGAAGCTGGAGTAGCAATCCTTATATCAGACAAAACAGACCTTAAAATAAAAAATATTATAAGAGATAAGGAAGGACACTACATAATGATCAAAGGATCAATTCAAGAGGAAGACATAACAATTGTGAATATCTATGCACCTAACATAGGAGCACCTCAATACATAAGACAAACACTAATAAGACATAAAAGGAGAAGCTGACAGTAACCCAATAATGGTAGGAGACTCTAACACCCCACTCACACCAGTGGACAGATCATCAAAACAGAAAGTTAATAAGGAAACACAAGTCCTAAATGATATATTAGATGAGATGGATCTCACTGACAGTGCATCCAAATGCAGAAGAATACACCGTCTTCTCAAGTGCACATGGAACATTCTCCAAGACAGACCACATCTTGAGTCACAAATCAAACCTCAGTAAATTTAAGAAAACTGAAATCGTATCAAGCATCTTTTCCGGCCACAACGCTATGAGACTAGGTATCAGGTACAAGAAAAAAACTGTAAAAAACACAAACACATGCAGATGAAACAATTCATTTCTAAGTAACCAACAGGTTACTGAAGGAATCAAAAGGGAAATCAAAAAATTTCTAGAAAGAAATAACAATGAAAACACGACAAATCAAAACCTATGGGACGCAGCAAAAGCATCTCCAAGAAGGAGGTTTATAGCAATACAATCCTCCCTCAAGAAACAAGAAAAACCTCAAACAGACAACCTAAATTTACACCTAAAACAACTGGGAAAAGAACAACAAAAACTCTAAAATTAGCAGAAAGAAAGAAATGAAGATCAGAGCAGAAATAAATGAAAAGAAATGAAAAAAAAACNATAGAAATTACGAACAACCCAATTACAAGCACTGAAATCAAAGCTGTGATCAAAAATCTCCCCCCCAAAAAACAAAAGCCCAGGAGCAGATGGCTTCACAGGAGAACTCTGTCAAACATTTAGAGAAGAGCTGATGCCTATCCTTCTAAAACTCTTCCAAAAAATTGCAGCAGGAGTACTTCCAAACTCATTCTACAAGACCACCATCACCCTGACACCAAAATCAGACAACGACAACACAAAAAAACTACAGGCCAATATCACTGATGAACACAGATGCAAAAATCCTCAACAAAACCTTAGCAAACAGAATTCAACAACACATTAAAAAGCTCATACACCATGATCAAGTTGGTTTTATTCCAAGGATGCAAGGATTCTTCAATATGTGCAAATCAATGTGATACACCATATTAAGAAACTGAAAGATAAAAACCATATAATCTCAACAGATGCACAAAAAGCCTTTGACAAAATTCAGCCCCCACTTATGATTAAAAGTCATCAAAAAACGGGCACAGAAGGAATCTACCTCAATACAGCAAAGGCCACATATGAGGAGCCTACAGCAAACACTATTCTCAATGGTGAAAAACTGAAAGCATCCCCCCAAGATCAGGAGGAAGGGTGTCCACTCTCACCACTATTATTCAACATAGTTCTCAAAGTCCTAGCTACAGCAATCAGAGAAGAAATAAAAGGAATCCAGATCAGAAAAGTGAAGCTCTGTTTGCAGATGACATGATACTGTACATAGAAAACCCTAAAGATACTATCAGAAATTTCCTAGAGCTAATCAGTGAATTTAGTAAAGTCAGAGGACACAAAATCAATATACAGAAACCACTCGCATTTCTATACATTAACAATGAAAACTCAGAAAGAGAAATTAAGGAATCAATCCCATTCACCATTAAAACAAAAAGAATAAAATATCTAGGAATAAAGTTATGTAAGAAGACAAAATAACTGTACACAGAAAATTATAAGACACTGATAAAAGAAATCAAAGATGACATAAACAGATGGAGAGATACTCCATGTTCCTGGGTAGGAAGAATCAATATTGTGAAAATGACTATACTACTAAATGCAATCTACAGATTCAGTGTGGTCCCTATCAAATTACCAATGGTATTTTTCACAGACCTAGAACAAAAAATTTCACAATTCACATGGAAGCACAAAAGACCCCAAACAGCCAAAGCAGTTTTGAAAAAGCAGAATGAAGCTGGAGAAATCAACCTTCCAGACTTCAGGTTATACTACAAAGCTACAGTCATCAAGACAGTATGGTACTGGGACAAAAACAGAAATACAGACCAATGGAACAAGACAGAAAGCCCAGAAATAAACCCATGCACCTACGGGTACCTTATTTTTGACAAAGGAGGCAAGAATATACAATGGGGCAAAGACAGCCTCTTCAATAAATACTGCTGGGAAAACTGGACAGCTACATGTAAAAAAATGAAATTAGAACACTTCCTAACACCATACACAAAGATCAACTCAAAACGGATTAAAGACCTAAATGTAAGACCAGAAACTATAAAACTCTTAGATGAAAACATAAGCAGAACACTCGGAGACGTAAATCAAAGCAAGATCCTCTACAACCCACCTCCTAGAGTAATGGAAATAAAAACTAAAGCAAACAAGTGGGAACTGATTAAACTTAAAAGCTTTT
>SJYS01021551.1:496331-521286 GCA_006410695.1 Philantomba maxwellii
TCATCTGAGTTAAATTCACCCATTCCAGTCCATTTTAGTTTGCTGATTCCTAGATGTCGATGTTCACCCTTGCCATCTCTTATTTGACCACTTCCAATTTGCCTAGATTCATGCACCTAACATTCCAGGTTCCTATGCAATATTGCTTTTTGGAGTATATGACTTTACTTCCATCATGAGTCACATCCACAACTGGGTGTTGTTTTTGCTTTGGCTCCATCTCTTCATTCTTTCTGGAGTTATTTCTCCACTTATCTCCAATAGCATATTGGGTACCTACCAACCTGGGGAGTTCATCTTTCAGTGTCCTATCTTTTTGCCTTTTCATACTGTTTATAGGGTTCTCAAGGCAAGAATACTGAAGTGGCTTGCCATACTCTCCAGTGGACAAAGTTTCTGGGGCTATGCAAATGCTCAGCTAACCTGGATATTTTGTTGGGTGGAATTTCTTTGGATATTTTTCTGTCTGTTGTAACATCAAGCTTAAGGTATCTGACAAACAAGATATAATATGACAAATAAGGTGTGGCCTCAGGTGTATTCCTGAATGAGTGGCTGTCACACCCATCTTCTAAGAAAGTGGTAGTAACAAGAGTCTAATCCTATCATTCTGCCACTGTTTTTATCATGTAGGCTGTAATTATAGTGTTTCCTTTTTTAATGGCTCTTAATGTGTTTGGCCAAAGGGGAGAGCCAAAGCAGTTAGTAAAAGTCAAATGTTTCACCATCTGTCTCTATCAAGTTCCCTGGTTACAGTTTCGGCCAGGGAGGACTAACTGGGAGGACTAACTGTTTACAAAAAGTCAACAAATCTATTGATTTAAGCCAGCATCTCCAGATTTTGAAAAATACAATGGCCTTCCCCCACCTGCTCTTTCTTACTACTTATGACATTATTATCAAGTAATAATGCTAATGGTATTATTAATAGAAAACACTACTGCTCTTAGGCATCCTCCGAGAAATTTTATGCAAAAACAAAGATATATGTATTTATATGAACACTTAAAAACAAACCCACATGGAGCCAGACCTACATAACTGCATATTGTTTTTAGTTCACTTTATAATATGTACTGAACCTCTTTCTTTCTTTACTTTTCTTTTTAATAGCAACATGAAGTGAAGTGAAGTGAAGTCGCTCAGTCATGTCCGACTCTTTGCGACCCCATGGGGTGTAGCCTACCAGGCTCTTCCGTCCATGGGCTTTTCCAGGCAAGAGTACTGGAGTGGATTGCCATTTCCTTCTCCAGGGAACCTTCCTGATCCAGGAATTGAACGCAGGTCTCCCGCNCTCAGGAAACTCAAACAGGGGCTCTGTATCAACCGAGAGGGGTGGGATGGGGAGGGAGATGGGAGGGAGGTTCAAAAGGGAGGGGATATATGTAAACCTATGGCTGATTCATGTTGAGGTTTGACAGAAAACAACAGAATTCTGTAAAACAATTATTAAAAAATAATTTTTAAAAAAAAAAAGGTTACCAGGAATTAAGTGCCACAAAGCAAATTCTCAAGTTATAAAAAGCACTGGTACTCTGAACAAACATATAAGAAATAAACCAAATTGATATAATACTCAAAATTCATTAAATGAAATGGTTCATCGACCTCAAGCTTAAAATTTTCATGATGTTTATTATCTGTATTCTTCTAATATGTAAAGCACATGCAGTGAAGATTTCATTTTTGGCAATTTTCAGTCTTCAAGACCAATGGTCTTAATCTTTGATTGGTTTTCTAAATTCTCCACAATATTTTTCAGATAATCTTCATCTTTTAAAAAATATACATATAATTCTCTTTCCACTTGATGCAGCTTATTAGATGCCAACAGTTTTCTTTTTGTCTTCACATCAGCAAAAATATCAGTAAGAAGATGATTTAGTTTATTGAGCTGAGATTCAACTTGATGAAACTGCTCCGTTAACTCCTAAAAGGAAAATAATAATGCTTTTTAATTCAAAACCTCTATTCATAACACCAATTATAAACCTTAAATGTAATTTACATCGGAAGAATCTAAATGATATAATGATTATTTCCACAACCTCAATAATAAAAGAACCTCAATTAAAAATCCATAGCAGGATTAACAAAAAGCCTACGTAAGATCCATTGAAACAACTTCTGTAGGCAAGTTTAAGTGATTCAAAGCAAACTCATACTCCCTGAAGAGTATTTGATATGTAAACTGTTCTGCATATTTATACATTCAACAAGTATTCTGAATGCCTACCTCATACCATGCACTGTTTTAGAGTCTACAACTATAAAAATGAACACCAAAAAAAAAAAAAGAACATAATTTCCTTCATGTAACTTAACACTCTGCCAAAGTAATCAAACCTTGTTTTAGCCTAACCTGTTTACTCTAGACATCAGAGGTACTGATAAAACCTTGAAATGAAGCAATTACCAATATGAAATAATTGTCTTAATCTGGACTTTTCTTTTTTCATACTGTTACAGAAGATGGAATTACATGTAACATTCAACAATCCTATTTACCATGTAATTCTTCTCAAAAACCTAAACATTCTGGATCCCCCACATTTAATAACTGAAATTCCTCACTTCTTAACATTAAAAGCAGCTTGGGTTTTCTAACCATGCTTTCTACTCCTATAATTTCTCACACAGTAGTATCAAAGAGGTTCTCAGACAATCTAGCTATAACTACACCTCAACCTTCGACCACTTCTCAGAATGATCCACAGTATGGTAATCTCCTGATGCTTGCTATGAATAGGTTCCTATACCTCACTCCATGCTAAGTCACTCTGCAACAAAGCCAGAAACCACATTTCAACAGGCTCCCTGGTGATTTTAATGTACAAGTTCAAGAGTACTAGCTTCACACATGTCATAAATGCCAGCTCCTATGAGCAGTACTTCTTAAACTACAGTAAAAAAAAAAAATAATAATAAAAATCAAGTAGTATCTACAGTAAGTGGCCTCTGAGGAAAAACCCTGTAAACTGGAAAACAATGAGAAATATCTCACCTTTAACTTCAATACTAAAGATCTTAATAGTTACTAAAATACTACTACAAATACTGAAAAATATTCAACTTCATTAATAAAAATGCAAAATAAAATTCATATGGATGACATTTTATATCTCACTGGACTAGGAAAAAACATAAAATAATGATACCCAATGCCATTACAGTAAAATCACCGTATTTTAGTGATTTTAGAATGGATTCTTTCACAGTTCAATATAACTGAAATCAAGAGGCACTGTATAATTAAGAGCATCGTGTAACTGTTATTGACCAGATATGCATAAGAAGCACTTTATCATATATATAATACCCCACACTGCAAGACTTGCAGGATCTTAGTTCCCCAACCAAGGATCAACGCCATGCCCCCTGCCCTGGAAGCATGAAGCCCTAACCACTGGAACACCTGGGGTTCCAGCACCAATTGTTGTTTTAATTCTTATTGTGGTTAAGAACACATAGCATGAGCTCTCCCCTCTTAACAAATCCAAGGGCGCAGCACTGTGTTGGTAACTATTAGCACAATGTCATGTAGCAGACGGCTAGGACTTGCTCACTGTGCCTTAAGTGAAACTCGATACCTACTGATTAACAACTCTCCACCACTGGCAACCACCATGTACTCTGTGCTTCTAATGAGTCTATTTTAGATAGCCCACAGTGAGTGGAATCATGCGCTGTTTCTTGGGACTAGCTTATTTTCACTTAGCATAATCTCCTCAAGGTTCATTCATGATGTGGTATTTTGCAGTCTTTTTTAAGGCTGAATAATATTTCACTGTATGTATATACTACTATATTTTCTTTTCCCATTCCTCCATAGATGGACTTTCAGGTTTTTTTCTACAGCCTAGCTATTACAAGTAGGGCTGCAATGAACACGTGAGTGGAGACATCTCTTTAATACCCTACTTTTATNTTAGCATAATCTCCTCAAGGTTCATTCATGATGTGGTATTTTGCAGTCTTTTTTAAGGCTGAATAATATTTCACTGTATGTATATACTACTATATTTTCTTTTCCCATTCCTCCATAGATGGACTTTCAGGTTTTTTTCTACAGCCTAGCTATTACAAGTAGGGCTGCAATGAACACGTGAGTGGAGACATCTCTTTAATACCCTACTTTTATTTCCTCTGGATGTATACCCAGAAGGAGGATTATAGAATCATACCTTAGTTCTATTTTTTTTTTTTTTTGAGGAAATTCCATACTGTTTTCCCCAGTAGCTTCACCATTTTGCATTCCCACCAAAAATGTACCAGAGTTCCAATGTCCCCACATCCTCACCAGCAATACTCTTTTGGGTTTTTTGATAATAGTCATAATAGGTATAAGGTGATATTTTGCTTTGTATTTCTCTGATAATCAGTGACATCAAGCAACTACTCATAAACTTGTTGGCCATTTATATATCTTCTTTACAGAAATGTCTATTCAAGTCCTTAGCCCATTTTAAAATTAGGTCATTTAGTTTTTTGCCTTTTCATACTGTTCATGGGGTTCTTGAGGCAAGAATACTGGAGTGGTTTGCCATTCCCATTTCCAGTGGGCCACACTTTATCAGTGAAAGTAAAGAGGTTAAAGAGCCTCTTGATGAGGGTGAAAGAAGAGAGTGAAAAAAGCTGGCTTAAAACTCAACATTCAGAAAACTAAGATCATGGCATAAGCCCCATCACTTCATGGCAAACAGAAGAGGAAAAAATGGAAATTGACAGATTTTATTTTCTTGGGCTCCAAAATCACTGCAGATGGTGACCGCAGCCAAGAAATGAAAAGACCCTTGCTCCTTCGAAGGAAAGCTATGACAAACCTAGAGAGCATATTAAAAGGCAGAGACATCACTTGGCTGATCAAAGTCCATATAGTCAAAGCTACGGTTTTTCCAGTAGTCATGTACAGATGTGAGAGTTAGACCATAAAGAAAGCTGAGCGCCAAAGAATTGATGCTTTCGAATTGTGGTGCTGGAGAAGACTCTTGAGAGTCCTTGGACAGCAAGGAGATCAAACCAGTCAACCCTGAAGAAAATCAACTGTGAATATTCACTGGAAGGACTGATGCTGAAACTATAGCTCCTATACTCTGGCCACTTGATGGGAAGAGCCGACTCACTGAAGACCCTGATGCTGGAAAGATTGAGGGCAGGAGAAGTGGGAGACAGAGAATGAGATGGAGGCAGCTGAGGGCAGAGGAGTCTGGTGCGCCGTAGCCAATGCGGCTGCAGAATCAGAGGCGACTCACTAACTGAACAGCGAGGTTTCGCCATCACCAACACTGTTTATGCGCGGTGTGGAGAAACACAGAAAATACTCTGAGTTAAGAAATAACATAGAAATGGACACTGAATGTGAAGTTTCAGAAATACCTAAATCATTTTAATTGGCTTCTTCCTTTTAATGTATATCCCTAAGGAATATGATAAAAACCTGTCTATCACACCTAAAAGATATCTTCTAATAGGTATGAAATAAAAATTCTAAATAAGAAAATACTGTGTCAATTTAAATGAAAAAGCTTTTTCTTTCTTAGAAACTTGTGAAATTATGTTGTATCATATGATAAATGGTATCTAGTAGACATTCAAACAGCTGGTGACATTTTAAGTAGGTAAACTCCTTTGAAAAGCAATATGGCAATATCAAAAGCTAAAAAATAATGTGTATAACCCAAGAAACCTCATAATTCTATAATATCTCTAAGAGTTCATCCAAATGGTGGACTGGTTACAGAAATTATGACATAGTAATTAAATCAATAGAGTATTATAAACATTAAAAATTAAAATTATTGTAGCATGGAAATGTTTCTTTCATAATGCTAAATAAAAAGGAAAATATAAAAGATACATAAGTAAAGGAAAAAAGCATCTACTTTGCAAATGCTAACCAAAAGAAAAATAGCAAAGGAACATTAATATTGGACAAAGAAAATTAAGACAAAAAGCACAATACAGGGTCATTATATGATGCTAAACAGTTAAATCACTGCAATTTAAATCTACCAGGATAATAATTCACTGCAATTTTACACTTGGATGTAACTTATAAAATAGACCCAAATATAAATTAAAAAATGATAGAACTACAATGAGAAAGCTTCAAATCCACCATCATAGGATTTTTACATAATTATTTAAAAGATCAAGAAGACAGAATCAGTAATAGGAGACTTTAAAAAACTAATCAAGTATCACTTCATATCCATGAGGATGACTATTAATACTTTTTTAAAAGGGAAAATAACAACTTTAGGTGAGGACACGTAGAAACTAGAACCCTGGTACAGCTGCTGGGTAATGTCAGAGAGATTCTCACAGGCTTACCATGATTCAGCATTCACTCGTAGGCATATACCCAAAAGGAATGAAAACAGGGACTCAAATACTTGTACACCAACATTCATAGCAGTATTATATACAACAGATAAAAGGTGTAAACAACTCAAGTGTCTATGAACAGATGAACAGTTAAACAGATAAAATGTGATGATAAAATACAGATGAACGGATAAAACGTGGGATATATACACAATAAAAGATTCAGCACCAAAAAGGAATAAAATTCTCACACCTGATGCAATATGGATGATACTTAAGGATATTATGTTGAGATAAGCCAAAGACAAAAGGACAAATATTATTATATGATTCTACTTTTATATGATACCTATAGTAGGCAAATTTATAGAGACAGAAAATGGAATAGAGATTACCAGAGATGGGGAAAAGAAGGAATGGAGAATTAATATTTAACAGGCACAGAGTTTAGCCCATGTGGGATGAGAAAAGTTCTGGAAGTAAATGGTGACACGGCTGCATGACACTGCAAATGTTCTTAAGGTCATCATAATTACACACATTAAAATGGTTAAAATTGTAAATCTTACATTTTGTCTATTTTATAATAAAAAATTATTTTAAAAACTAATCATAAGCTGTATTACTTCAAGAAAAGATAAGGTAGTTATTCAGCTCAATTCTTCCATAGGAAAACATGTAAAAAGTGAAATGAAGTATTTAAAGAGTCAAACAAAGCAAAATCTTCGTAGGATTGCCCTGGTGGTCCAGTGATTAAAAATCCGCCTTACAATGCAGGGGACACAGATTTGATGCCTGGTCAGGGAACTAAGATCCCACACGCCACGGGGCAACGAGGGAGTCCATGCCACAACTAAAGAACCTCTGCTCACCACANAGTAAAGGAAAAAAGCATCTACTTTGCAAATGCTAACCAAAAGAAAAATAGCAAAGGAACATTAACATTGGACAAAGAAAATTAAGACAAAAAGCACAATACAGGGTCATTATATGATGCTAAACAGTTAAATCACTGCAATTTAAATCTACCAGGATAATAATTCACTGCAATTTTACACTTGGATGTAACTTATAAAATAGACCCAAATATAAATTAAAAAATGATAGAACTACAATGAGAAAGCTTCAAATCCACCATCATAGGATTTTTACATAATTATTTAAAAGATCAAGAAGACAGAATCAGTAATAGGAGACTTTAAAAAACTAATCAAGTATCACTTCATATCCATGAGGATGACTATTAATACTTTTTTAAAAGGGAAAATAACAACTTTAGGTGAGGACACGTAGAAACTAGAACCCTGGTACAGCTGCTGGGTAATGTCAGAGAGATTCTCACAGGCTTACCATGATTCAGCATTCACTCGTAGGCATATACCCAAAAGGAATGAAAACAGGGACTCAAATACTTGTACACCAACATTCATAGCAGTATTATATACAACAGATAAAAGGTGTAAACAACTCAAGTGTCTATGAACAGATGAACAGTTAAACAGATAAAATGTGATGATAAAATACAGATGAACGGATAAAACGTGGGATATATACACAATAAAAGATTCAGCACCAAAAAGGAATAAAATTCTCACACCTGATGCAATATGGATGATACTTAAGGATATTATGTTGAGATAAGCCAAAGACAAAAGGACAAATATTATTATATGATTCTACTTTTATATGATACCTATAGTAGGCAAATTTATAGAGACAGAAAATGGAATAGAGATTACCAGAGATGGGGAAAAGAAGGAATGGAGAATTAATATTTAACAGGCACAGAGTTTAGCCCATGTGGGATGAGAAAAGTTCTGGAAGTAAATGGTGACACGGCTGCATGACACTGCAAATGTTCTTAAGGTCATCATAATTACACACATTAAAATGGTTAAAATTGTAAATCTTACATTTTGTCTATTTTATAATAAAAAATTATTTTAAAAACTAATCATAAGCTGTATTACTTCAAGAAAAGATAAGGTAGTTATTCAGCTCAATTCTTCCATAGGAAAACATGTAAAAAGTGAAATGAAGTATTTAAAGAGTCAAACAAAGCAAAATCTTCGTAGGATTGCCCTGGTGGTCCAGTGATTAAAAATCCGCCTTACAATGCAGGGGACACAGATTTGATGCCTGGTCAGGGAACTAAGATCCCACACGCCACGGGGCAACGAGGGAGTCCATGCCACAACTAAAGAACCTCTGCTCACCACCATGAGGGAAAGCCCACGCACGACACCAGAAGACCCAGCACAGCAACAACAACAACAAACAGCCCAAAAGCTCCCTAAAGGCAACAGAGACAACAAGACTTTAAAAGACTACAAGTCCATAAAACAATGCAGACTGGTAAGAGAGCCCAAAGCTGCTTTACTCAATCGCTAATCTTGAAAACACAGAATCCATGATTCCTGACACTGACAAGACCAGTGGCAAAGTCCAAGGTCCATAGAAGGTAGCACGTCCAACAGGAGACTGTCTTTGTAATAAACTAAGGACACCAAGGGCCTTAAGATCAGGATAGCCAGAGAGGAAGAGCCCCTGGTTAGAATCACAGTCCAGACAGGAATCACCTGTTGTTTAGTCACTCAGTCGTGTCAAATTCCTTGCAACCCAAGGGACTGTAGCATGCCAGGCTTCCCTGTCCTTCACCATTTCTCCCAGAGCTTACTCAAACTCATGTCCATTGAGTGAGCGATGCCATCCAACCATCTCGTCCTCCAAAACAGACTCTGAACCCAGCTTATGGCTCAGAACTGGCAGTGCTCTCAATATCTAAGCAAACATGCATGGAGGTGAGAGACACTCGAGGAGGGTCTCGTATGTGTTTTAACATATGAGGGTCCTTTCACCAGAAAGACACCAATGTTAAGTCTGGATGCCTCAGTAAGTGGTAATGGGACAATCTAGTTATCCATAGGGAAAAAATAATAATAAAATTAGAACTCTACTTCTCATGTCATACACTCCTGGTGGATTAAAGAACTGAACCAGAACAGCATAAACTTTTAAGATCAAGTAAAAGGGACTGTCATGACTATGTTAAGGGCAAACTTTCACAAGATATAAAAAAGGGCAAAGCATAAGAGTGATAAATTACATCAAAATTGAAATCTTAAAAAAGTAAAAAACAAACAGGTAACGATAAAAAAGAGAAAAACAAGACCCAAATAGGAAGCAAACATATGCAACACACATCACTGACAAATGACTGGCATTTGAAATATGTAAAAGAACTCCTACCCAAAGAGGGCTCAACTGCCATGATCATCAGAGAAATGCAAATTATAACCTCAACGGGATGCTATTTTATATCTATGCAGAGTGAGAGAAAATTATAAATGCAAATAGCACTATGTGATGAAAAAAATATGGTAAAAGAGCATCTCTTAAACACTGCTGATACAATATGGTACAACCACTTCTAAAATCAGTTTGATGTATTATGTAAAACGGAGCCTGTTATTCAGCAATTCCACTCCTATGTGAGGTGACAGAGAGACAGGCATCTGTAAGACAGGCGATAAGGCTATCCACAGCAGTGTGAGCTACAACAGCAAAACCGAAATAATCTAAATGTCTGTCAACAGAACAGGTAATTAAACTGTGGAATTTCACATAAGGGAACACTAACTATACAAAAGAGAAAACTATAAATGAGCTAAGTTTTACAAACATCCACATGGATGAAACCCAAAATCATCATAAGAAACAAGCAAGTTACTGAAGTATATATAATACAATCTATATAAAGTTCAGGAACATACAAAACTAAATAACAGTCTGTATTATAAATAAAAGAAAGCAAATGACAAAACTTAGCATAATAGTTCCTCCCTAAAAAAAGAGAGGGAGCTGCTACTACTAAGGGTACACAGAATTTTAAAGATCTAAGAGCAATCCTCTGTGTGTTAAAAGAGGTGAAAAAAATACAGGGATGGTTTTATTTTTTTTTAATTCTTACCATAAACATTACATATCCTTTCATACCTGAAATATTAAACAAATTTTAAAAACTATGACCAAAACTACTTGAAAAATATATTTATATGTGAATAAAAATGAGATATAAAAATGTTACTATCAGGGAAATGGGGTAATATTTTCTTCATATTAACATTTTCTTTAGTATCTTTTACAATGANCCTGTTACAACATATGTTCAGGAGTTTCATGAGCTCTCAATCAATGACCCTTTTTGAGTTTTGCTAAATCATGTACTCAGACATTCACAATTCTCACCGAGAAAGAAAGTTTAAGCCAGTTTCACAAACTGCTTAAGGGTTTAAACTAAAAGTTACAGTCTAACAACTTAAGGAACAAAAAATAACAACTTGATTGCAATTCAGAACTTTTCTAATTTATGAGAATCTAAAATAACCATGCGGAGAAGGCAATGGCACCCCACTCCAGTACTCTTGCCTGGAAAATCCCATGGACGGAGGAGCCTGACATTATTTTTTTTTAAGCATTTTTAATTACCATGATAAGCACCTACCTGATCACTAAGCAAAAGCTGATTTCCTCCTTGATACAAAGCTTCACAAAGCATGTTCACATCATTGTTTAGTTTGGACAGAAAGAAAGAATGTTCTTGAGCAGATACTTCCAACTGCTCTTGTACCAAAGAAACATCCTGTTTTAATTTCTCAGCTACTTCTTCCAGGTTTCCATGGGTTACAAACAATTCTTTTTTCTTATTTTCTCCTTCTAAAAGTTGATAAAGCCTAAAATGTGGAAATAAAAATTAGAAAAAATTCTTAAGTCAGTACAGTTTTCAAAATTATAACCCACTATATTGGGGCATCTTTCGGAAAGCTAACCATTTGTAAATATTAATCAAACAATTAAAAACTTTCCAACTACAATACTATCTCATTACAGAAATACATATTCTAATTATTGTATCTGAATTCCCCAAGTTTCCCATCTTCCACGTTTTAGACATAAAATTCTTTCTGACTTTAACTGCCATTAACCTACTTCAATTAAAGTACATTTCAGAGATACCGCCCTAGAAAACACTTCTTTCACAGAACACAACTATGATGTAGCAGAAACAGCAAAGAACTTGAAACAGAAGACTTAGGTCTGAGTGCTGGCTGTCATGTAAGACCTAAGTCAAGTCAACCTTTGAGATTTAACTTTCACGTCTTAACATCTACCTAATTTTAAAGGACTGTGATAGACTTAAAAGAGAAAAAACTGAAAATACAAGCTACATAAATATTAATAGTAAACTTGCTACTCTGGTCATGTCTACATTTGCCTGACAAATTAAATTCCTAATGAGTCAAGAGGCCATTTTAATACTTCAAACATCAATGGCAGAAAAATCCTACAGTACAAACGGAAAAATGTGAGGCAGCACCTTCTACGCATATATGACAAAAAGTATCTGCTCTTTTTCTTAGAGTCTTCTTGAAACTGGTGCAAAGTGAAAAGTAGTGAAAGTGTTAGTCGCTGAGTTGTGTCCAACTCTTCGCAACTCCATGGACTGTAGCCTGCCAAGTTCCTCTGTCCATGGAATTCACCAGGCAAGAATATGGCAGTGAAAAGCCATTCCCGTCTCCAAGGGATCTTCTGGACCCAGGGATTGAACCCAGGTCTCCTGCACTGCAGGCGGATTCTTTACCATCTGAGCCCCAAGGAAGCCCCAAATCAGTTCAAGCCCAAGGCTGATTTTGTTCTTGTGGAATGTGACTACATAATTCCAGGGGGCACCATTCACACAGAATCATGATGTCAATGTCACCTTCTAAAACTGAGCAATGACGTAGCCCTATCCATGCTCCTCACTTCATTAATAAGAATAAAAAGTATTAGATGATTTTTAGTCTAGAGAAAAAGCAGCAGTAGAATCCAGATTTTTGAGACCTTTTACTACTTTAGCTGTTCAACTTCAGTATCTCCATACCATTAATTGCTCAGACATCCAAAACAGACTGGAAGCTAGCAGTCATTCTTACTGATTCACTGACTAGATGCAAAAATGAAGTCGTCTCTCCTCTCTACCGCCACCTTCTCCAAATGCAATCAATTCTCTGCGCAGCAATACTTGCTACACACCAAGATGCATTCAAACTTCCTGCTGGAGTTAGCCTCCTGCCCCAAATCTAAAAGTATCTAAACAATAGCATCCAAACATGAATAAAGGCCTTGTATTGTACATTTTCAATTCTCCAGACCATCCACCTCACCTCTAAATCAGCTACTTCTAGATCTAACATAAATGAAAAAGGTTAGCCTTCAATTTTAAAAAAAGTTTTAAATTAAATTAACTGAGGAATTGGGGGAAAAAAATTAAAAGAAACATAGACCCACATAACAGAAAGGTGGAAAAATACAAACGCCAAACATGAAGTGCAAAGAACTTTATAAACTTTCACAATTTTACTTCAAACTCTAGTACTTGACAAAAACAAACAGAAAAATAATTACTCACTAAAGAAACAAACCTACCTATGAGTAGAATAATCCTTGGTATCAATGGTATTCTTTGGATTTATCTGCTGAGATACTGATGGATCTGTTAGCATTTCTAATCGCTGGTGGAACATCAAATTATTTTGATTAAGTAGGTGAACCAAGTTTTCCAGCTGACGATATATGTCCCAATGCTTTCTCAATTCAATTTCATATGATAAATGAAGAAGTTCAAATGATGCCTTTTGCTTTATCAACTGATTTAAAACTAACTCTTGTCTTGCTGTGTAATAGTCTTGTTTAGCAATCTGTTGATCAAAATCTCCCTTTACAACTGGCACGTTCAATAACTGGGCATTCTCTTTTACCATAGCAGGCAAAATTTTGTCTTTTATATGAGTGATTTGTTCTTCAAGTTTCAGAATTTCACTGTTCAAGCTAGAAATTTTAGCATCCAAATTATCTTTGCCAAGAGCCTACACAAAGAAAACAATTACATTTCAAACTGTAAATACAAACTAGGAATAGTTTTAAAATTATTTTCACTTTCCATTTTAGGTTATCAGATAACATACTCACTAATAGAAACTTGTTTCATATTAACAAAAGCCAAAATCACAGTTTAAAATCGCACAGTGAAGATGAAACCAAGGATAAAGCCATTATGAATTGCTAAATTTTAATGCTATTACTACTGTGTAAAATACTATACACATAAATGGCTACCAAAACAGATTTTTTGGTCAGGTTTGTCTTAAGAAAAAATCACCCATTACCACACTACTTATCAAACGCTGCTGCTAAGTCGCTTCAGTCGTGTCCGACTCTGTGCGACCCCATAGACGGCAGCCCACCAGGCTCCCCCATCCCTGGGATTCTCTAGGCAAGAATACTGGAGTGGGTTTGCCATTTCCTTCTCCAATGCAGGAAAGTGAAAAGTCAAAGTGAAGTCGCTCAGTCNGGCGCGGGGTCTGCCCCACACCGTGAGGGGGTGGACCCAAACCCGAGCCCGGGCTTCCAGGATCTGGGACACCGAGAGCCACGTGGGCACACGGAGGAAGGGTGCAGGACTCCGCCCAGGGGGCCCTGTTCTGGTCCCAGCTGCTTTCTACAGACCCCGCGACCCTCTGGTCCCCCTGGCCACCAGTGCAGGAGGCCGGGGGAGGGGAGGGCACGTGAGCAGCTCCAGCACAGACCCTCGCTGGCAATTGCCGGGGGCGAGGAGTGACGTTTGGAGCCCCAGCATACCTGGGTGGCCAGTGAGGCCAACCCGCCCACCCCCCAGTCCTCAGAGGAACCATGGCCTGCAAACTCACAGGCTGAGCGTCTCCAGGCCAGGAAGGTCAGCTGAGGCCACAGTGGTCCCCTGGGGAGGACTCTGCCGGCCAGAGCGGAATGTCTCCTGGGGGTCGGGGGTGAGGATGGGGGTGGCTGGAGAACTGATGCTCTGGAATTCAGAACGCAGAGCTCCCCAGGGGCCTGCAGCTGCATGTCCTAAGGCAGGCTCTTAACTGTGGGTGATCCTGCCCTGCTCCGAGGGCGTGGGGTCCTTGCAAGGAGCGCGCAGTGGATGAGCTCAGGCAGACGGGAAGCCCCTCTGGCCATGCTGGGCCCCAGAGGAATTGGAAAGAGGTACCAGCAGCTTGCTTGCCTTGCAACCACCACAACACGCAGCAGTGCCCCCAGCCGGCTGCGCGGCCCCGCCTCCAGCCTGCTCCCCACCACCCTCCAGGCCCCTGGAGGGCAGGTTCTGCGCCAGAGTCATCTCCTGGGACCCCTTTGTGCCTCAGCAGGCCACCCTCCTGGGGAAGAACAAGTTTCCCACCCGCTCCCCGCCGCAATCTGGAAATTGGCTACAACGCACAAGACAGAGAGGCAGACGCTGCTGTGAGTCGGCCCACAGCCCCCCACCCAAATATTGCTGTGTGGTCCCCGGGGACGACGCCTTGGGGACAGAAGGCCAGGAGAAGCTTCCTAATGCCCAGGCCTGTCCACCCAGGGTGAACGCTTGTCTTCAGAAGCTGCCAGTGTCTGACATCCGGAGTCCTTGCTCAGGGTGGGGAGAAGGGAGGCTTCAAGCTGGGTACAGGAAGGAACCCACTTTTCGGGTTAGCGGCGCCCCCTACCCCAGACCCTAGGAGGTCAGACTGCGCAGCGGGGGAGGGGGGTCGGGAGGACCACAGGTCACAGCCCCTCCTGCCGGGGGACAGAGCGGAACCCTGCCGCCGCACAGCCCGCGGGCCAACCTGGCCAGGCAGTCTCGCTCCTAGAGGGCTTGGCTGCGGGGAGAGGGCCAGGAGGGCACCTGGGGGCGTCCCGCGAGCCACGCGGGAGATGCTGGTGGTGGCGGTCGGGGTGGGGCCAGACACGGGGCACAAGGCACACTTGGACGACGGTGACAGACGGACGAGTCCCTGAGACGCTGGGTCGCTCCCACCCCTCAGCAAACAAGGACGCGATACGGCTAGGAAAATAGAGTAGAAAAAATCTCGTACAGGAAATAGGCGGCACACAGCGACAGCGGCCGGGTCAGCAGAGCACTTTCTCTTTAAAACTTTCTCCTTCGTTTTGGGGGAAAAGCTTCTCTCCCGGGAGCCCTGTTCTGGGCTGCTGGGAAATGCAGCAACACTTTGCTTGGTGGTGTTTTAAAGTGAGGTGAGAGAGCCTCTGANTCCTCCTGACTGAGGAAGCTGGGGCTCGTGTTCTGTGGGGTCAGTGCCTGTATGTGGCTTGGGTTTAGGGGAAGGGAAGGGGCGGGTTTAAATCCGAGTCTCTCTGAGGTAGTACTGGTTGTCGGGGGCCCCGGGTCCCCCAGGTTTGGGGGCTTCACCACCCAGGAGAGGAGTGTGATCGTAATGGACCAGAGAGGGTAGAGCCAGAGACGTCACAGAGAATGAACGCCAGTGCCAGTGCTGGAAGGGGCCTGAGGCCGTCTGCTCCAAGCCCCCTCATTTGCCGGGAGGGGCAGTAGAGAGAGGAGGTGACCTGTCAGGGTCATCGGGCAGGTCGGCGGAAGAGGAGAATGGAGTGTCGGATCCTGGCCAGCGCTCGGCTGCCTCCTGTCATGGCGTGATTATCTGTTAATGAAGGAAAAGAGGCAAGAGATCCCCAAAGCCACTGTATGTGTGGTTGCACGTTTTCCCTCCTAATAGCATTTGCTCCAGGTTCATCTGCAGCCCCCGGCTGGGCCGCGAGGGGAGGCGTTCAGCTGTGCCTGAAGCGGGCGCTCCCCTGGCTCTCTGGACTCCTGTTGAACCCTCCACCCGCCCTCCGTTACTCAGGGCTTTGCTCTCCCCAGCTGCGTCAGCTTTGACAGTGCCGCACCTGTTGAGGGCCTGCTGGGCTGGGTCCTGTTTCATGTCGTGGAGTTGCTCCGCTCTGGGGACTGGGGCCTTTGCCTCTGAGCCTGTGTGTTCCCAGAGCCTGGGCGGTCCTGGCTTCTGGAAGTGGGATAAATGCTTGTTGGTAGAGGTGGGCCTGAAGGGAGAGAGGGCTGAGCATGGGGCCCATTGTAACCATTTCATTTCTCTCCTGCTGGTGACCAGGGTGCAGCGTGTGCAAGAGGATAATGCCACACTTCCAGAAGGCTGCGACCCAGCTGCGGGGCCAGTTCGTAAGTGAGGTGCCAGGGGCCAGGCAGGGCTGGCTGCTGGCTCTCAACTTCTCCCTCTCACCTGGGGAGACGGCAGGGGGAGGGGAGAGGGCACGTTTTAAAATCATAAGGACTTACTATTGCTGCCCCTGGCGTGTGGTTCAGAGACCTATCCTCAGTGTATGTTGAAGACTCCCCAGATTTCTGGGACCAGGAGAATTTGGGGCCTGTTGAAGGCCAGTGATGAAATAGCCAGGACGGTAGCAGAAAGCCCTGCGGTGTGCAGAGGCCAGGGGCTGACTGAAGACCATCAGGGTCTACAATGCTGGGGCTGGGCTCCAGGGCAGGCTGAGGCTCCGGATGCTGGGCAGCCTAGTGGCAAAGAAAGAGGCGCAGTGACCCTGGTGGTGGGCCCAGAGCACACGCAGGCCCACGAGGCAGCCTCCTGCCCAGGCACGTAGGGCTCTATGGCTCCGGAGGGACCAGGAGGGACGTCGTCTGTGGGGCAGGAGGGATGTCAGGACTGCACTGGAGCAAGGTGGTGGGGAGCTGGAGACCCAAACACACCAGTTCTCTGAAGGAGTGTGCAGGGGGAGTGGACAGGAGACAAGGTCGTCTCAGGGTCACCCACCTTTGGGAGACAGGAAGGGGAAGGCGAGCCACAGAGGAAATGGGCCTTCAGAGAAGTAGGAGCGACCAGGATGGTCAGTGAGGAAGGAGGGCAGCCCAGGGCGGCCAGACCTCACCCAGGGCTGAGCATCAGTCACTGACCCTGCTCGTCTCTGTGTTTCTCCTGCCGCCTTGCCAGGCTTATCTCTTCTGCGTCATAGGTCAGATGTGTATAAGAGACAGCCCCAACCCCGCCCCCCAGCCCTGTGCTCTGCCTCTCCCAACAGCATCTAGTTTCTTGGGGCGGGGATGCCCCCCCACACACACCAGGACACCCCAGGGCACCCAGACTGGGCAGGACCCAAAGGCCTGACGCACGCCTCCTCACCGCCCCCTGCCCCCAACCCCCAGCCCTTTGCTCTGCGTCCGCTGACCAGAAGGCCCACGGCCACCAGCCAGCTTGACCAAACCAAGTCACGAGTGGGCCTGGAGCCTGGGACAGCGCCACCCAGCCCTGGCCTGGCACTCCAACTCAGACGACACCCTGCTGCACAATCTGGCGGCCGCCTGCCTGCCCTCTGCACGCCTCCCAGGGCACGGAGCCGCGGCCTCTCTGTGAGGGCCCCAGGGCACCAGCTGAGTCCCCTCGAGACCCTGCATGGGGGAGCCCACACCTACGCCATCGGAGGGCCCTGCGGGAGGACTGAACCCATCCTGGTGGGTCCCCAAACCCACCTCAAGGCAGGTTTAGGGACCACCCACCTCAAGGTCCCCCACCTCAAGGCGTGCAGTCTTAAGGCCTCGAGGGCCAGCCCCTGGCAACGTCTCCCTCAGCCCACACCCCATTGCCAGCTCCTGGAGACCAACCCCTATGCCTGCCAGAGCCTCTTCCCACGCCAGGGCCTTGGGGGGCAATCTACAGCCCACCCCGCCACCCACGCCCCACAGAACCCAACCTGCACCCGCCACGGCTGAGCCCCCCCACCCCCCAGAGACCACGAGCCCCTGTGGAGCCCCTGCCGGGCGGCCCAACCCATCCTCAGGCCCGGGCCCCTCCCCAGGGCGGTGGGGCCGCGAGGAGGCACCCTGCTCACCTTGATGTGCATCTTGGCGCGCTTCAGGAGGCTCAGCGTGGTGTGGCGGGTGCTGTCCGGGCCCAGGGGCACCAGCTGCTTGAGCTGCTCCAGGTAGAGCCGAAGTTTGGCTCGTCTGAAAGACCCAAAGACATGACGGTCAGGCAGAGGCGGCTCGGCCCGTGGGGCAGGTCAGCAGAGCAGACTGAGGGCTCGGGGGACAAGTGGGCGGGGGCCCAGCAGATTTCTGCACAGACCTGCCTGCCCAGGGCCGCTTCCAGGCGCCTCTCCCAGCCCGGCTGGCAGCGCCCCCAGCCCCCTGGCACCCGCAACCCGCCAGAAGCCCCAGTGGAGGAACAGGCCCTGAGGCTGGGCCCGTGTGGCCAGCACGGCCCTCGGGGCCCTGAGTGCTGCCGCCAGGCTCCGAGAGCCCCGCCTCCCCTGCTGTCCCCTCCCTCCGCGGTGGGGTCCAGAAGCCTCATGGAGACAACTTGGAGGAGGAGAAGCAAGGACGCTGGTCAGGCTTCCCGGGCCGCAGTGGTCCAGGACGCCCCCGACGAGCTCTCCATCCCCCGCCTCGCCAAGCACAGGGTGCTCCCTGGGCACTCTCACCACCCTGGCAATGTGAGTCCATCCGCGTCAGGGGAGGCCACGGACAAGCCCCCACCCGCGTCCAGAACCCCTTCAGAAACCGCCTCACTCTAGATCCTGTCTCTGTATCCACGCAGGCGAACGCAGTCTCCTCCCGAAACCCTAAGACCCAACAGCATCGGCTCAGGCTGGGACCTCGGGCGAGGAGCCACGACCTGGAAGCGCCCTTCTTCCCCAGCTCCTCTCGTCGGGGGCGGGCGGCCAGGCTCACCCTCAAAGCACGCTGATGGCCAGGGGCCTCTGCTGCGTCCACGTGCCCACCGGAGGCCATGCGGGCCGCCCAAGTGGTTTCCAAACCAAGCTGCCCGCTCCGCCGACACTCTCAGGAGGGGGACGAGGGCAGGTTCGCCCAACCCCGGCCAGGCCCAGCTGCCCCGCCGCCCCGCCATCAACAGAGCCAGCACGCACGCCCCCCTCCTCAGGTGCCAACCCTGGCAGCTCCACCTTTCAGCACCCTCGTTCCAAAGCCAGTCTCCCTCAGACTCTGGAAGGAAAGCGGGCCACGATGGCCACGTCCCTTGGACAGAGGGGGCCCCCAAAGTGCAGAGACAGAGGGCACAGGAGTCCCCCCCCTGCCGTGATAACAGCGCCATCTCGTGGCGGGAGGGCTGACCCAGCTGCCAGGGCCAGTCACCCACGTCCACACAGCCCCGTCCTGCAGACCAGCCCCTTCCCAGCTGGCACCCCAGCCCTAGGCAGCAGGGCCTTGAGCTCCCCAGGCGACCTCGAGCTTGACCTTAGAAAGAACATCCAGCACACGAGGCTGAGGCTGAGCCCAATCCCCAGGCCGCCCGGAGCAGGGCCGTGGGCACTGGGGCTCTGAGAGGGGCCCACAGCAGGCTCACAGCCCGACAGCCTCAGGCCCCAGTGAACAGCTTCACGCACAAGCACGGCTTACAGTCAGAGACCCCTGGGGCCCCCTGACCTGCCACCTGCAGCCAGCTCACGAGCGGGGCTCCCCGTCCACTCAGGCAAATGGCCCTGCGTACAATCCACCATCTGAGTACACACGCAGTACGTGATCTTTTGTGGAAAACCAGAAGGTGCAAATCCAAAGGAAAAAAGGTGAATGAAAAGGACCCCCCATGTTCCGCCACCCAGAGACAACCATGTCATCTGAGGGTACTCCACGTTTCCATGCCAGGACCAGAGTGGGCGTGTCAGCTGACAGAGCAGCCTGTGTGACAAGCGACCCAAGGAACAGCCGAGAAATAAAGCAGTAACCGCACACAAGAGACTCCACAGGACGCAGAGAAGAGCAGGAGGCACACGTCTCCACGTGACGGGGTTGGCAACGTTTATTTCTTTGGCTTTGTGCGTTCTTTTCTATTTTCCAGGTTCTCTTTGCTAAAAACCCACATATCACTTTTACAATCAAGGAAAGACACACTTGTACAAGGAAGAAAAAACCCAGGTGAAAGACAAATAACAGCGGGAAAATACCTGCAGTACACGTAAAAGACAAGCGGTTAGTATTCGCAACATTTGCAGCTCGAACACGTCAAAAATAAAAAGAGGAGTACCTTTACGCAAAAACAGGCAAAAGACACACACAGGCAAGTTGCAGAACGTAAACGGCTGACCTAACAAAACCGACAGCACCTCACCGCTGCCTAGAAAGGACTCGCCCAGGAGGCGCTGATTCAGGCTGAAAGAGAAAAGGCGTGCCTCGCTGCTGGGCTGCCCTGAGGGCACTCAGCCTCCATGGTGGGTGGCAGTTCTGAAGGGCCACCGAGGAGGCTCAACCCTCAGCCGGCATTTCTAGGTCCAGCATCTTGGCCCCATGAATCCATCTCCACCTCCATACCCACAAGACCCGACCCGACCCCGCAGCACCATCTGCGCTTCCTGGAAAGCCATCACGAAGCACCCCGTGGGCCCAGGACACAGGAGACCGCCCGCGGGCGTCGGGGGAGAAGTCGAGTCAGGAAATAGCGGGGGGCAAGGTTCCGCTCCCATCCCCGAGGGCCACGTGGGAGAGGGCGGCAGGCTCGGCACCCAGCTGCCCCTGGGGTGAGGCATGGGGGCTGGGGGTTCATGCTTGCCCACGACATCCGTGAACAGAGCTCTTTAGAAATCAGAAAGAAATTTCTCAAGAGACAAGGAGAAGCCGCTGGCTACAGCCACGCCATGCTCAACTCAGGATGAGCTGTCCAGCCAGCCCCCAGACAGGGAGCATCCAGCTGGGCCACAGGGCCAGCAGTGGGGCCCTGGGCAGGGCCCAGTGTCCATCCCTGTGGGCAGCAGGCCTCCTCGCAACTCTCGGAGCCGGAGGGGTGTGCCAAGGAGCCGGGCAGCACTGGGGTCGGCCCGGCCCGCCTCAGGAGCTGCGACAGAGCCAGGCCCTCCGCCAGTGCCCCGCGGCTGCACCCGGCTCTGAACACCCGCCGCTTCCTGCAGGAACCCCGTGTGGACCGGCGGGCAGACCCGCACGCCTGCTGACTGCTGACGGCAGCTCCTGCCCACAGCTCAGCCCCCGACGCGGGCCCTCCCAGCTTGTCTCTGAAAGCCCCGCTCCTCCCCGGGCGCCCCGGGCCCGAGGGTCAGGGTGGCCGCCCTCTGAAGTGCCCCAGACCTGGCTCCAGGGCAGAGGCGATGTGGACAGTGACCCTCAGACCCTCGGGGGCTGAGACGGGGGACAAGCAGCCCGCTCCCCCTCTGTCTCCCTGTACTGACCGCTGCGAGGGGGCAAGGCCTGGTGGGGGTGCACCAGGCAGACGGGGGCAGCTGCCCTGCAGACCTC
Organism: Philantomba maxwellii; assembly: GCA_006410695.1. NCBI lineage: Eukaryota > Metazoa > Chordata > Mammalia > Artiodactyla > Bovidae > Philantomba > Philantomba maxwellii. Next base: position 517,759 of record SJYS01021551.1, read on the forward strand.
CCGTGCAGGGACCCACACGTAGGAGCCGAATAACCACGTCCACGCCGGGGAGACAGAGGTGAGCAGGGCTCCACCCAGGGCCCCAGGCTGCCCTTTGGGGTGGGGACTGCCCCACTGTGGGATACCGAGGACCCTCTCTCCCCTACAAAAGTGAAAGCCTGGAGCTGAGCCACGGGTGCCAAGGAGCACAGCCACTGCGGCCCAGTCACCGGGATCTGAAGCCGAGCTCTGGCCCTGGAAGGTGGGCCGGACCTGCTGTCTCTGCGGAGGGGACAGAGGAGGAGCAGGGCAGGCTGGGTGGGCTAGAGGAGCCGCTGGCTCAGAGGTCTGGGAAGCGGAAGCCCACTGGCCCAAGGCGGCACACCTCCAGGGAAGCCAGCATCCAGGGAAGATGACCCCCAGATGCTTCCTGCCTTCCCAGGGACAACAGGCGGCCCTTCCCGTGGCCAGCAGCCAGGCGCATCCGGCACCAGCCCCAGGCAGCCACGGGCCGAGCCACGGCTGAGGTCCCCCACACGGTCCCCAGCTCCAGGACCCTGGGCTCCTCAGAGCTGACCACGCCTGCCTTTGGGCCAGCCAGGAACAGAGGCCCCTGCGCTGGGCTGGGCAGGGGGGCACACAGAGACCCCAGGCCGCCCACCACCCCACCCCTGTCTCAAAAGGGCCCCCAGGGGCCCAGCCTCAGGCCTGGCTCTGGGAGAAGGAGGCTGAAGCCAAGACCAGGGTCAAGAGGTGGCTGCAGGGGTCAAAGGCCAGCCCTCGTCCCCCTCCTCCTCCTCCTCCTCCTCGGCTGCCATGTCCTCGTTGCTCACCCTCCTCCATCATCATCCCCCTCTGTCTGCGCTGGGGGGCTGTTTTCCAGGTACCACCCCAGGAAGCCTTCCCCAGGGCACCCCCCACCCCACCGGCCCAGGCTCTGGGCCCCAGTCAAGCCTGGCCGTCTCTTCTGGCCGGGGAGCCACCCAGGGCCAGGCGGGCTCTCTCAGAAACCCCCCAAACGCATAGGAGCGATTCAGGAAGCGCGGCTCCTCCAGAGAACACGGNGACGTCTACCAGCAGGGAGAGAGCTGATTGGCTCCCTGCCTCAGCGCGGTCTCCCAGAGGAACGCCGCCGTTAGCCCGTGCGCGCGGGCCTCCGTGCGCCGCCTCTGGGGGCCGGTGTTCCCTCGCAGCCCCGTTGGGTCGGGAGCGCGCAGCAGAGCCAGCTCCGCCCTGTCGCGCGCCCGCCCGGTGGCCGGCGCGTCCGGTCCTCCGCGGGCCCGGCGGCCGCGCTGCCGTCCAGAGTGAGCGTGGACGAAGTCTCTTGTGACGAACGCTGTTTTCCAGAAGCACTTCGTTCCCAAGCCTTCTCTTCACCGGACAACCCCATCTTCAACACAGGACTTTGTAAAAGTCGAAACGGTTGATTCGTCGAGTGGATGTGTGTCACAAGATGGAGCACGGGTTTTAAAGCAGGATGCCAGAAACGGAGGGCGTGTAGTCGGCGAGACGAGCAGGCTCAAACGAGACCTCCACGCTGGAGGAAGTCTGGCGGACGCCACACAGTCCAGGGAAGCAAAGCGTTGAGGCGACCGTTTGTATCGGACAGAACGTATGTGCATCTCTACCAGACACAAATACTTTTGTTTTACTTACCAGTCTTCTACAGATTAACATGTCAGTGAGCAAGGCTGGGGCCCTGGTCATTACTACGCCAGCCTCAAACGGCCCTAAGGTGGCCTGTTCGATAACGTCCTAGTCTAATGTGACATTGGCAGGGCGGAAGTCTCTCCGGATAACTTTTCTTAATATTTTTTAAGAAGAAAAGGAGTAATCTTCCAGGGCAGATACCATGGATTTTAATTTGGACTTGAACCTATTTATTAATTCTTCGTTTGTTCTACTTTTTGATCCTCCTCTTCTAAAAAGACAATAAACCCGAAGATGGTTGGGAAAACCATTACAGGAGAAGAAAACTCGCAGAGCGGTGCGCTGCCTGAACGCAGAGGCCTGGACACTGGAAGAGAGGGCCCGGGTGACAAACTGGGAGGCGGGGTTAGACACACACACAGACACCCCGCCCCGGGGGGAGACCGGGAGGACTCCCCGCCCAGCCGTGGGGATGGGGCGCGGAGAGGCGCTGGGCCGCCTTACCCGGAGGAAGTGGAGGCTTTGGAGGCAGTGCCTTCAAGAAATTCTGCTGAAGAGGCAGAGATTGAGGGAGAGCAAGAGAAAGCAGCAGAACAGGAGACGAGGCGGGGTGGGGATGCAACGCTGGGGGAGGGTTTGGGTTTTAAGATGGGAGGAACTTGGGGATATTTATAGACTGGGAGGAGGAACTCAAGAGGAGACTGAAGCAAAGACAGAAAGAAAAGTGCGGCTCTGTAAAAAGATCCCTGGGAAACGAGGGTGAGACCCCAGCACGCTGATCTGAACTAGAACCCCACTGTTCTGAGTGACTCCTGAGTCGTTCCCTGGGCCCACAAATCCCCCACATGACTTCGAACTGCTGACCTTAGTCATTTGCTTGAAAGATGTTCCTGGCGCCAAAAAAACATTAAAATGTAAAGTAAAAATCACAATGGTATTAGCCCACTGAGTACAAATGAAAATACTATAGGTTTAACTATTCAGACTAAAGAGTTTTCCTTGGAAACTTACTAGGGCATTTCTGTACTTGAGGTTGCATTGGAATTTATGAAAGCAAGTGTGTTACACTTACTTCCAGGACAAGCCTTCTTTCCTCCCAATCAAAACCATCTGGGGTTTTAAGGGAACTGAACTGAGGGAGTCAAAGAGGAGGGCATGGCAACCCACTCCAGTATTCTTGCCTGGACAATCGCCGTGGACAGCGGAGCCTGGCGGGCTACATACAGTCCACAGGGTGGCAGAGAGTCAGACGCCACTGAGTGACTTAAGCACACAGCACAGGGAGGCAAAAGGTAAAGGGAACTGGGAACAACTCTTCCCTGATAAAGTCTGAGACCCAGCTGGACTAAACAGACCAAAACAAAGCTGTGTGTGTTGTTTCCTTCCTTGCATGAAAATCTTTTTTTATCCTATTGATATTAGAATGTGTTTTAGGTTTCAGACAACTTCTCAGAGGCGTCAGACTGCAGTCTGATGTTGAAGGTCGTCTCTTCTCAGATGTAGCTTTCGGTGATGGTGGCGGGACTCCACCCTCCGAGTGGGAAGTGACACACAGTGTGAGAAGCTCCGTCCTGCAGTCACAAAAGTGACAGATGGCAAGAGACAGGCAGGGGGGGTCCCATGCGGAGAGCGAGCCGTGCGGCCAGAGGACGCGGGTCTGGATGAGCGTCCGCATCCAGCCGAACGAGAGCTCCCGTTCCTCCTCCTCTCCTGCTCCGACCCGGCCAGAACACCATCCGTGTGCCCTACGCTGTGGGGCTGGGGGCCGGTGGGAGGAGAGCCAGCTTGTTTTCCATCACTCTGACAGTCACGTGACACGGGAAAACTCAGTCCTCAAACTCCCGAGTGGGTGGGGGTGAGGCGCTGACCCCCGGCTGGGGCTGCTGGAGGTGGGGGTGG
>SJYS01021551.1:699047-719287 GCA_006410695.1 Philantomba maxwellii
ACGCCCTGGTCAAGCTCAATACGGCCGCCATCCTGCGCGAAGGGGCCCTGTACCAGCGGCAGGTGGAGAAGGAGCTGCAGAGGTGGGGACGGGAGGGCCTCGGGCGCCCCTTGCGGGGTCCGGGGGGGAGGGACACGGTCCCACCCGAACAGCCCCAGGGGCTCGAGAAGGCCGGCGTCAGGGTCATGGCCGCAGCCGAGGAAGCTCGTCTCCACTCGGGGAGGAGATGGACAGACGAGGAGGAGGCGGCTCAGGGAAGTCCGGCCACCCCACACCTCCCTGAGGGGCCACCTCCTCCCGGGAGGCCTCTCCGGTGCCCCCTCCCCTAGACCGCCCCGGCTGCAGGCCCTGCTCTCAGCCGGAGAGCTAGGCTGTGGGCGGAGCTTGGGTGTCTGACCGGCTGGATGAGAAGATGGACAGAGCGACAGAGGGACAGGGGTAGGGGGTGGAGGACGGATGGACACAGGTGAGCGGACAGATGAGCGGTCGAAGGAACGAGGAGGGAGACGCGGCCGGAGGGTGGGTGCACACGCTGGACCAGAGCGGGTGGGCGGGGGTCGGCGGCGGGCAGCCTGGGGCCAGGTGTCTGGTGCAGAGCGGCCACGCCCGTGAAGGCCACGCGCCCCACCGGGGACCCTGGGCTCGGGGCAGGCCTCTCAGGAGCCGCCAGCACGCCCGCCGCCCCGTCTCCCCAGGGTGGACCGGCTCGTGGACGGGGCCGGGGACTTCTCCGAGTTCCTCGAGTGGCAGAGGCGGATGCAGGCGAAGGACCGGGAGGAGCAGCTGGCCGCGGGCGAGGTCCGCCGGCTGCAGGGGAAGCTGAGCCACGAGGAGGCGGCGCTGGCGCGGCAGCAGGTGGCGCGGGAGAAGAGGCGGACAGCGGCGCTGAAGAAGGAGGAGGTGACGGGGGTGGGGGGCGGCCGAGGCTGCTCCCACGGTTGCTGACCCGGCCGTTTCCTCCTAAACCCACAGAGCCAGGCTGGGTCCTCTGGCCCCGCAGGGCCCGGGCTGGGGCAGGGGGCGGTGGTGGAGGGGCCTCAGTGGGCCGACTGGCCAGCACTTTGGGTCCAGGCTGCCCCCCGCCCCTACTAGCAGGGTCAGTTGATCCCCGCACCTACACGTGAGGGGAGACTGGAGGACTGAGGGACTTATGCAAACGTGTTTGCATAAGACGCAAGAGGGTATATGGGTCAACCACGTTTCCAGTTAGGATGCTCTGGACATCGCAGGAGACATGGCCTGGCTGGGGGTGCCCTGCCGGTGTCCGGTCCAGCGGGCCTGGCAGGAACCTGGACGAGGCGGGAACCTGCAGGGCCAGGGACGCGCAGGAGCCCACTCTCGTCAGCTGTGCCACTAAGGGTCTGAGTCGGCGGCTATGCCTCAGGTTCACGTGTATCACTCCTCCGGCAAGACGCATTTGTCTCTGTTCTTCACACTGTCGTTGTTCGGTTCCACAGTCGTGTGCAACTCTTTGTGACCCCATGGACTGCAGCACGGCAGGCTTCCCTGTGCTTCACTGTCTCCCAGAATTTGCTCCAACTCATGTCCATTGGATTGGTGATGCCATCCATCCATCTCATCCTCTGTCATCCCCTTCTCCACCTGCCTTCGATCTTTCCCAGCATCAGGGTCTTTTCCAGTGAGTCAGTTCTTCACATCAGGTGGCCAAAGGATTGGAGCTTTAGCTTCAGCATCAGTCCTTCCAATGAATATTCAGGGCTGATCTCCTTTAGGATGGACTGGTTGGATCTCCTTGCAGTACAAGGGACTCTTGAGTCTTCTCCAACACCACAGTTCAAAAGCATCAATTCTTCGGCATTCAGCTTTCTTTATGGTCCAACTTTCACATCCATACATGACTACTGAAAAAACCATAGCTTTGACTAGACGGACCTTTGTCGACAAAGTAATGTCTTTGCTTTTTAATATGCTATCTAGGTTTGTCATAGTTTTTCTTCCAAGGAGCAAGTGTCTTTTAATTTCATGGCTGCAGTCACCATCTGCAATGATTTTGGAGCCCAAGAAAATAAAGTCTCTCACTGTTTCCACTGTTTCCCCATCTATTTGCCATGAAGTGATGAGACTAGATGCCATGATCTTAGTTTTCTGAATGTTGAGTTTTAAGCCAACTTTTTCACTGTCCTCTTTCACTTTTATCAAGAGGCTCTTTAGTTCTTCGCTTTCTGCCATACGGGTGGCGTCATCTGCATATCTGAGGTTATTGATATTTCTCCCAGCAATCTTGATTCCAGNCGCCGGGGCGCGGCCGACCCCCCTGGGGCCCCTCCCATGGCCGAGAGCCTCTCCCCGGGGCCCGGCGGGGCCCTCAGGAGCCTGGCGCGCGCGCGGAGGTGGGGAGGCCTCGCCGCGGGGCCCGGCCGCCCCCGTCTTAGCGTCTCCGGGGAAACTGAGGCGGCGGGGCGGGGCGGGGCGCGTCCAAGGTCGCCGGGAAGGCCGGCGAGGGTCCCGTCCCCGCCGAGGCCGCCCCCTTTGTGCGCTCGGGCCGCCGCGGGCTGGCGAGTCGGCCGGGCCGCCGCGCGGAGCCGCCTCCAGGCTGGGCCGAGGCTGGCCCGCTCGAGGCGGGGGGGCAGAGCCCAGCGGGTCTTAGGCTCCGCGCGCTGGCCGGACGCGCAGCCGCCGAGGCCTGTGGCCGAGCCCGCGGCGGGCGCCTGGAGACGGGTACCTGCGGCCCAGGACTCGGCGCAGGCCGCTTTCCACGTCTTGACCCGTCGCGGGAGAAGGGGAGAGTTGAGAGCCTTGGTAGGCGTTCTCGTGGGGTGTTGGCTTTTGTGTAACTCCAGCCCCTGCCCGTCGACTGTCACGGCCATACCTTCCTCTTCCTGCGCCACTTTTCTTGGAACCAGACCTGGGGTCTCGAGCTCGGTGGTCCCGCACTCTGTGCTCCAGCTTAGGCTGCCTTAGTGGCCGGGAAGACTGACGCGGTCTGCCCAAGGTCACAGCCTGAGTTCCCTGACCGCCGAAGTAGACCTTTGAACTCGGTGACCAGGAGCTTGGGGGCCCACTGGTTATGAAAGAAAAATTGAAGGGAATCGTTTGGCTTTGTTTTCCTGGTGGTTTGTTTTTTGAGGGGTTGGGGTGGTTTCCCCTGTGACTTTGAGAGCATTCAAATAATGCTGCCAGCCGTATGGCCTGAACTGGAGCCTCCAGCTTGGACTCAAATCTTGCTTTAGTGCAGTGTTTGTAAACCTGCTACAATCATGACTCCCCTCCTTCCCCAGCCTTTTTTACACATTGTTTTCCTAATTGTTCTCAGGGAACAATTGTTCTCTGCACAGTGTTAATGCTGCCTTCCTAGTGTATGCTCTTTTTATGAGCCATATGCATGTTTATGCTTTGTAAAGAAAAGAGACTTCCCCCTTTTAAGAATTCATACATTAATATTTTAAGTCATCATATTTTGAGGTCTTCTGTGTGCCAAGCTTTTGCTTGGACCAAAATAGGCGTGGTACAGGCCCTGGTGGAGAGAATGAGGGGTATTCCCCAAGGCTGAAACATAAGATGAGGCTGGAGCGGTGGCAGGAACTAGAATACAGAAGATCTGTGGTGTGCCTCCACAATGAGGAATTCAGCATTTATCTGAAGGCCAAGTGGGAAATGACTGAATTGAGTTCTAAGGAGGGAACTTAACAGGGTTAGATTTGCATTTTAGGAAAAGCACTGTTCTGTGTATGAGAAGGATGGTTAGAAAGGTGGACAAAGCTAGTTGCTTCAGGACCAGTTAGGAAGACAGAGAAGGGTAGCTTGGGCCAGGGTAGTGAGTGACTAGGGGCTTCACAGGTGGTGCAAGTGATCAAGAATCCGTCTGCCAGTGCAAGAGATGCAAGACACATGGGATCGATTCTTAGGTCGCGAAGATGCCCTGAAGAAGGAAATGGCATCCCACTTCACTATTCTTGCCTGGAAAATTCCATGGATGGAGGAACCTGGTGGGCTGTAGCCTGTGGGGTTGCAAAGAGTCATACACGGCTGAGCGTGCACACACCAAGGGCCTTGGCACTGAACTTGGTGATTGCCAGTCATGGAAGTTCTTTACTGACTTTTTACTTAAAAGCTTTCAGCAAAGTCTGTGTCTGGGAGTTTATACCCTTGCCAATTTCTGGGAAAGACTTGGGGTGCTACGTGCACAAGTTCGTTGGTTTGTATGTGTTGTGTGTTCCTGTGTATATGTTAGTTAAGTCGCTCAGTCATGTCCGACTCTTTGCAGCCCCATGAACTGTAGCCTACCAGGCAGGCTCCTCAGTCCATGGAATTTTCCAGGCAAAAATACTGGAGTGGGTTGCCATTTCCTTCTCTAGGGGATCTTCCCAGCCAAGGGATCAAACCCGGGTCTCCTGCACTGCAGGCAGACGCTTTACCCTCTGAGCCACCAGCCAAGGGCATGTATATGTTATCCATCTCTTTTTTTGGAATGATTTATATACATTTTTCACTATCCCCAAATTAAGGATTTTTGAGGGATAAGGTGGCTCCTGTAGAGTATTACAAGATTGACTCTGTTATTGAGTGAGTTATGAATCATATGAGCTCTTCTGACTTATCTTTCCTAAATAGCTTCTTTCTTAGAAGAACTTTGGGAATTTTTATAGAGCAAGGCATTTTGAGGTTTCCTCTCTAAGGAGGACGGCCCAGAGCACAGATTCCACCTCATCCCAGGGTTACAGGTCAAGTGTGAGTAAACTTGGGGCTGGGGAATTTTCTTTGGAAGGGTTTTGTTTTGTTTTTCCCCTAGGCATAAGTAAGTCTTGGCAGGTTTAGTGAATACCTCATTTAGAAGAGAAGGAAAGGCTTGGGAACGTTTTAGAATGAGTATTATCAGTAGCCTGCTTGTGCAGAAGAGAAGTTGTGACCATCAGACTTCCAGAAACCACATGGTCTCCTGACACGCCCAGTAGGCACCTCAGGATCGCTGAGGAGACTGGCTTGCTACGTAGATCTTCTTGACATATACAAATTAAAATGAATATCCCCTGCATGGCCTTATTACCTGTTGATGTCATTTTGTTTACGAATTATAATTTTTTTCTTTTTGGTATTTATTTGACTACACCACATCTTAGTTGTGGCCCAAGGGATCTTCGGTCTTCCTTGCTGCATGTGAACTCTTTTAGTCGGGACATGTGGGATCTAATTCCCTGATCAAGGATGGAATCCGGGCCCCCTGCATTAGGAGCTTGGAAACTTAGCCACTGGACCTCAGTGAAGTCCTTGGAGTCATAATTTTTCTAGCTGTAGGAGTATGACTCAGATGTCTCTAAGGGTAGGTTTGTGATGTAATAATCATGTCTACTAAATTTAGGGGTCTCTACCACTTAAAAATCCACCCTGCCTGGTAGTTTTGCTTAGCTCCATCTTAGGTATCCTGAAGCACAGGAGGGACAGAAGTCATGCAGTTAGGAAGCAGACCCAGCGTCCGAGCCTCAGACCCCAATGTCTTTGCTCCTTTTGCTGGACTTTGTTAGTGTTTATTGTTATATTTCTTTTTCAAGGAAGGTTTGCCCAGAAAGGGTCTAATTATAAATATTCTCAAGAAACTTAATTTTCAGTAATTGCATTGTACTCTTGAGTCTAGTTTCTGTTCCTGAGTGGCCCCCTCGTCCAAGAAAGTGGTCTCAGGACCTGGGCATTTTCCTGTCTGCTGCACCTCACTTCTCATTTTAACCAAACCGTTGCTGAATTCTGCTGCTTGCTCTGGCAGACCAATATAAAGTTTCCTACTTTTCTGAACACCTTCTTGATATTTTTCAATTCTTAACTAATATTTAAAAACTTAAGGTTGTGGCCTCTTTTTTTCAAGTTGAAAATGCTTCAGATGGAGATGTTCTGTCCTATTCTCTCTTGATGATCTTCTGGTTTTAAATGTCCCTTTGTTTCCTGGTGGTGATTGTATTTTTAGTTGCAGTGTAATCAGGCTCCACTTTCCCCATCTTTTTCTCACCTCAGGACACTCTGCCATCCTGAAGAATCTGCCATCGTTTTCAAGTATCTCATGAGGTTGGTAATTTTATTTCAATGGAAAACAATTGTTTAGCTACCATGTTTGTGCCAAGTGCTGTTCAAAGAAGAGGGCATTCCCTGATGGGTTTTGACGTAGAGTTATGTTTAGCAGATAGAGTGCAACAGAAAAAAACCGCGGACGAGGAGTGATAGAAATGTAGGAACGTTTCTTTGAGGTAGACCTAGAAGAAAGAGCAGTTCTCCAAAGTGGGATGGGGTAGGAGACCCTTGCAGGCGAGGTAACAGCATATATCAAATTACCGTGCTGGGACTGGCATCCACAGTACCTGAAGTGAGGTACAGTCAGTTCTCTATTGGTTTGTTTTCAATAAATGCATTCAAGTATGGTTGATTTTACTCAATTCTGCTCTCAACAGTTGTTTGGAAGCAAGGATTAATTCCAGCAGGATTGATATTTTAAGAAACAGGTTGAATATAATGGGGCTCTTGAGTTTAGTGTGCATAATTTCATCTACAGATAACAGTAGGTAAACGTAGAACATTGAACTCAGCTGAACCNAGTACCTGAAGTGAGGTACAGTCAGTTCTCTATTGGTTTGTTTTCAATAAATGCATTCAAGTATGGTTGATTTTACTCAATTCTGCTCTCAACAGTTGTTTGGAAGCAAGGATTAATTCCAGCAGGATTGATATTTTAAGAAACAGGTTGAATATAATGGGGCTCTTGAGTTTAGTGTGCATAATTTCATCTACAGATAACAGTAGGTAAACGTAGAACATTGATCTCAGCTGAACCAAGCCACAAAGACCATCTGCACCTCAGACACCTGTCAGCTGCGTCAGTTCACCCTGTGTCTGCTCTGCCGCTTTTGTCAGCTTCTTACCGTGTATGTGAGATGGTCCAAGTTTTGGAGTATTGTACCCCTAATTCGACTTTTACCCCCAAAACTCCATGCACTTTTTGTATTGTATGGCGATTTTTAGGAAGACCTGTGTCTGTCACTGCAAGTGAGGCCAGACCACTTAGTGGTTGGCTATACACAGGAAGGCAGTGGGTGTTCTGGGAACATTTGTGATGTCCTTGGGTCCCTTGGAGTCTGGCGGGTGTTTTTGAGCTCCCAGTTAAAAGTTTTGACTTCCTCTGGCCCACTGAACGTTCTTCCTCCTGCTTTGCTGCTTTGTCCTTAGAACGTTCCCAACGTTCCCCTTGTAATAGGCGCCTGCTGTCCTGGGAGCCAAGGACCATCGACTTATTTTACTTCCGAGGAAGAGAGTTGGAGAGGATCTGGATTCCACCACCAAGACTTTAGAGAACTGGGTTTGGCTTAGCACTTGGCAATGGCATGTATGCGCCCATTAGCCAGCCCACGTGTGTATCTTCTTGAACAGAAGGCCCTTCCTTGGCTGAGGACCCCTGGGGGCAGGGCTGTTTGAGACCAGCTCCCCTCTTACAGCTTCCCTGGTGACTCGGACGGTAAAGCGTCTGCCTGCGATGCGGGAGACCCAGGTTTGATCCCTGGGAACATCCTCTGGAGAAGAAAATGGCTACCCACTCCAGTACTCTTGCCTGGAAAATCCCATGGACAGAGGAGCCTGGCAGGCTACAGTCGATGGGGTTGCAAAGAGTCAGATACAACTGAGAGACTTCACTTTCTTGTTTCTTTCCCCTTTCATGCAAATGAAGGCATTCTCTCTTGGGGGGTGCTACTGGGCTGCTGTCTGGTGTGGGTAAAGGTCAAAGAGCCACGTTTATAAGCTTCTGACTCCCGCCTGCCACCACCACAGTCTGCACCCCGGCCAGCCTGGTTTAGTCCACACACACCCCCAGCCGCTCGCAGGCCCCTGATGGAGCAGAAGCAGCAGAGATCCCTGGCTTTGTGCTTTGGTGCCGTCTGCACAGGCCCAGCATGCCTGCTTCCTGGGAGTTTTAGGGTCTGTCTTTTTGGCCTCTGGTATGTTTTCAGCCTCTGATGGAAATGGATCCTGAGGTTTCATTCATTATATTTCTCTTGCTCCTGATCCCCTGCAATACCCTTGTTTGTATTAATATCACCAGCCCTTCCCTCGCTGCACCCCCCCCCCCCAGTTAAGGGGGTCAGGGCTGGAGCAGCCACGAGCTGTGCTGCTGTGTATCCCAGAGAAACCTGCAAAGGAGTGGTCGCAGGACCAAGTAGGCAACTTCTTACTTGCAAAATTAATAGGTTGAACTTGGTGTCTGTTGATATCCCTCCCACTTGTGAAAACCATCCAAACCTATTACCAGTACAACCTTGGGAGATAATGGCTGTGGAGAATTGAGGTGCCCCTCCCTGCCAGGCTCCAGGGCTTTCACTGACAAAGGGTCAGCCTAATGTTTGGGGGGGGTTGTCTTAACCCTGCCTGTGCAGCTATGCAGAGATTCCTGAGAAGAGTTTCATCGAGAAGAGTTTCATCCAGCACCCTGGTGATATTGGAGTCCTAGTTAGGTCTTGGAGGTCCCCCCACAGGTGCATTCCTTACAGATGTTTCTCAGCTGTACCCACGGCAGAGCATTTCTGAATACTTGATTAAATCCTATTGAAAGTATCCAGGAAAGAAAATAAAGTTTATTTTTTAATTGTTGTGTTGTGGTAAAATACACATAATGTAAAATAGGCCATCTGAGCCACTTTCAGGTGTTCAGTAGCGTTAAGTAAATCCACCTTGTGCCAGCCTCACCACCCATCTCCAGAAACTTGCATCCTCCCAGGAACTCTTTACTCACTAAAGTAAAACTCCTTGTCCCCTACCTTCCCCAGCCTCTGGCAATTACATTCTACTTTCTGTCTCTGGATTTGATGTCTTGGGACTTCATGTAAGAGGAATTACGCAGTATTTGCCCTTTTGTGTCTTACTTCACTGAGCATAGTATCTTGAGGGTTCTTTTTCTTAAGGCCGAATAATACTCTTTACTTTATTTTTCTTTGTTTAACTAAGTTCATTCTTAATTCTGGGCCCTTGAACCTCAAGGCTGAATTGTAAACAAAAGAACATCTCTATACCCAAAGAGTTGTTCCTTTTCTCTAATAGAGGCAAAAAGCCATCCTCATTGGGTCCTTTGTTTGGAGAAAAGGGGAAGATTCCTTGAGTGACGACCCCCGAGCAGGAGTGCAATCCCCTGGCGCCCCCCCAGGCCTCTGAGGCTGCCTGGCTTGGTCAGGGCCGCACAGTGAGTGTGCAGCAGGCCCAGTCGTGTGTCTCCAGGCACCGGCAGCTGCCCTCTGTCTCTGCCAGGCCTGGTCCCTGTGGCGCCTCGGGGGAGATGAGCGGGTGGGCCTCTGGGCCTCCTAGGGATCAGTAACTGGGAGGGGGCCGCCCCGCACCCGTGCTGGCTCTCCAGCTTCCTGTCTGCCTGGGCAGGGGTGGTCAGCCACGTCCTGCCAAGTCTCTCCTGGAAGTGAACTGAGCTTGCTGAGAGCGGAAACGTTTGTTCCAGTTCCTTCTTGCTCTCATCTAGTAGCACTCACACTTGTAAGAAGAGCTGTGATTACTGGCTTTTCTGATGTAATACCTACTTATTACTTAATTTTTTGATTGTCTTTCCACTTAGAATGTATGGTCCGTGAGTGTCTGTTTTGTTCAGCATTGTATTTCCAATTCCTGAAGCAGTGCTTGATTCAGAGTAAGCCCATGCTGGCAGGGTTCCGTCCAGGGTGCTGGAACCTCCGGGGAACCTTCAGTGTCACAGCTGCGGAGTAGGGGCTATTTTCCCCCATGGAAGGTGGTGAAACAGGCCTGGAGGCCGAGTGTGTGAGCAGGGCTCCGGGGTCATCTGGCTGTCTCTGGTTGCTGTCCATACGGTGCGCCCTCCTTTGTGAGCAGGAGGCTCTTAATATTCCTTCAGTTCTGAGGCCTGGTCGCTGATGTGGCGGTGACATCAGTGTTCACTTAAGCTTTGGCGGGGACTCGCCTGTTCTCCCATGGTTAGGACTCCACGCTCTCACTGCCGAGTGCCCGGCTTTGGTCCCTGACGGGGAACTTAAGATCTCACAAGCTGCAAGGCGTGACCAAAAAGAAATTTTAAAAACATGTGACCTAGACCGTTGGTACTAGCCAGGGCTTCAGTGCCTAATCAGTTGCTGAAAAATCGGCCTTGCCTTGATGAGGTGCTATAGGTTGAGGCTTTTCTCTGCTTGTACCGTGCTGGCATTGAGTCAGACTCACTCTGCTCCTATCTCAGAATAGCTTCGTGAGTTGACAGAGATCTGCTTTGTAGTCGCCACGCAGAGGGAGTGCATGACCCGACATGGCTGCCTCTCCTCTCCTGCTTGGACACGCCCAAGTAGCCACCTGAGAGCCCAGATGGCAGCAGCCTCACCTGCCCTGGCGGCTGAGGGCGCCGTGGCCGCCGTGGCCCAGGCTGGACAGAGCTCCTCGCCCAGACGGCTCCCTGGACTCCTGCAACTTCCTTGTTTGCTGGCGCACCCCTTCCCCGCCCCTTTTCTGCTGATCCCTCCTCTCTCGGCTCGTGGGACCATCAGGCCACAGAATCCAGCTGCAGCCAACACTGCCCAGCAGTTTCTAGCCGTGATGCGTGTAGACATTCGCCTGTAGCCAAACACACAGGTTAGGGTTAGGGGAGGCGCCACATACGATTGTGCGTCACCCCTCCTAGCTTTGGGGGGTCGTCTTTCGTGTCCATAGTAGCCTCCTGGGAAAAAATCAACCTCAGGCAATAACGTCACGATTGAGTAGACCGTTAAACCTGTGAGAATGTTGAAGGTACTAATCTCCACAGCTCCCCGCTGCCATCCAGCGGGTGGTCTCACTTCTCTTGGCACTGTCTCCAAGCCACACAGCTTACTTCTGCCTGGATTACTCACGCCTCCACACGGGTCTGCGTTCTGAGCCGTCCAGGCTCTCGCGGGCCTCCTCGCGCAGGTGCTGCTGTCTCTGTATGAACCCCGGCCTGCCTGCCTGCCCCGCCCCGGGAGGCGTGTGGGCCTCGGGGCTCCCGCACAGCACACGGCATGTCTTGGGCAGATCCTCTCCTCCCCTTGGATGGCCCTGCCCGCCAGTGTGTGCGTTGAATAGCTCCGTCACTTGGGGCCTCATCTTCAGTGTCACCACCTCCAGGCAGCTCGGTTGGGCCCTCCGTAGCAGCTTGGGCCTCCACTTGCTTAGCCGTCAATGCTCAGCTCCCTGTGGGCAGCTCTCTGTCCTCATTCGAGGTCTGCCTGTTGACTGCTGCCTTCTCCTTGAAATGCCAGCTTTTGTCTAACTGATATCCAAGTTCTCCAAGCTTGCTTTCTACCTTTTGATTCTCTCTTCAGGCTTCCCCCCCGCCACCTGACTTCCCAGATTGTAACACAGATTCTGAAACCTCTCCCTCCACCCTAGTTCTCTCTCCTGAGTTTTTCAACTGCCTTGGGACCTTTCTCCTTGGATACCCACGTCCAGCATTTCTAAAATTATGGTGTCTGCCTTGTTTATCCCTTTCCTAGCCCAGTTCCGTGGCGTCACTCCCATGGTATACCCAGATAGATGATCTCGCGAGGGCTGGTCTTCCCTCACCTGCCTGTCAGACTGTTAAGGGGTCCTGGCATCTGGCCTTCTTGACCATTCCCAGTGCCACCCTCTGCTGCTCTGCTAAGTCAGACTATGGGGTCCAACTCTGTGCGACCCCATAGACGGCAGCCCACCAGGCTCCCCCGTCCCTGGGATTCTCCAGGCAAGAACACTGGACAGGGTTGCCATTTCCTCTCCAGTGCAGGAAAGTGAAGTCGCTCAGTTGTGTCCGACCCTCAGCGACCCCATGGACTGCAGCCCACCAGGCTCCTCCGTCCATGGGATTTTCCAGACAAGAGTACTGGAGTGGGGTGCCATCGCCTTCTCCGGTGTCACCCTCTACTCCTGGTCTTTTCTTAGTGGCAGGGATATTAACCACCCTCTCTCACTTCTGAGCCACTCGCGGTGTCAATAAACAGGAACATCTCCTTTGGGCAAAGGATTAGCTAGGTGCGAAGTTGACAGAGGCCTGACTTCTGGCACTTTTTCAGGTGAGGCATGCTGAATAACTGCACGGTTTGCCTTGGAACCACAGTGGGGGGATGTTGCTGAGATGGAGTGCTGGCATGTTGGAAGGAGTTCCTGGACATAAGTTTGAGAAACCTGGAAAACACCCATGTTCCATATTGTTTCTAGAATTGATACATCTGATTCTGGCTTGTATTTGTGTTTTTAAGACTCGGTGTTCTGGTGTCAAGCTGCCCTGGTTTAAATCCAGACTTGGTGTTTATTAGGTGTGGACTGTGGGCGAGTTACTTAACCCCAGATCCTTCTTAGCTCCCTTGTGTGTGAAACGGTCACCATAATAGTGTCCGCCTCCTTGTTGGGCTAGAGGAGGATTATACAAGATGGTGTGTGGAAAGCGCTGTAGTGTCTTGCACACAGAAGTGATCTCTGTGTTTGAGCTATTGTTAGTTTTACTGTTCTAGCGGCTTCTATTAGCTGCATGACCCAGAATGCTTTGTAGTTGGTGAGGGCCATCTTTCCCACAACCCCTGGCCTCTCTGTCCACACACTGCACTTCCATGTCCGCAAACTGGTCTGCTGGGGAGGCCCCCTGACCCCGGTCTTCCCATCTCCATTCTCTGGTGAAATCCAGCCCCTTGGCAGATTTCCCTGAGGCTGGCCTTCCAGCCTTTTATGTCCTCTGACCGCTGACCTTTTTTGTCCCCTAAGGGAGAACCAGGCACAGGGTACAGCAGAGCCTGGGGCTGCAGGTGGGCGGCGGGAGCAGAGAGGATGTGCACGCTGAGGAGTGCAGAGCCCTCTCGCGCAGCTGCTGGATGCGTCTGGAGCAACAGTGTTTGAAAACCTAAAGCTTAAAACAAGTAGGAGGCAAGAGGCTTTGGAGCAGCAAAGGTCTGTGCATTAAATTATTTCCTTGTGCTCAGCAGACAGATCACTGTCAGTGACATTTGTATCAGATTCTTCTCAATTCTGAGAGAGAGTGCTGGAATCGATGAGTTCTGGGTTAGGATCCAGGAAGCCCGGTGGCTCTGGAACCACGTGTGATCTGGTCTTGTGAGTCCCCAGGGGCTGTGGAGGTGTCGTCACCTCCCGTGCCCACCAGGTGGACTGTCTTCATGTCTGCTTTGGGAGGCACTTGTGCCAGGCTCGAGTGCGGGCACCCCTGGGCCGACCTGAGGGTGTCAGGTGAGGTCATGCAGTAGGCCAGCTGCGAGCCTCCTTGGAGAGACTGTCTGAGGCACGCGTGGTGCCGGGAGAGGCTCGAGGGAGGGCGATGTGTGTGCTTAACGGCTGATGCTGACGTGTGACCGACTCCAGCACAGCATTGTGGAGCAGCTCCCCGCTGATGGAAAGGAAACTACCCGGGGTCTGCGTGGACCGTGCGGTCAGGGGGCGTGCCGGGACGCAGACTGCCAGGTGCTGGAGAAAGGCTCAGCTGGCTGGATGCTCCCTCGGTGGGGCTGCTCCTGGAGAACCTCTGGCCTCTCCCGGCCCTCTTGGTTTCCCTTGCACGGGGCTCATATGCCCCAATTATTGCAACACCTGAGCTGTCTGCCAGCACCCACCCCAGACAGGAGCTGGGGGCTGGGCGCATTCACTGCTGCATCCCCAGGGCAGTAGCCATGCTGATGAGTGCAGATGCGGGGAGACGGGCAGCCCGTGGGGTCGTGTTGGAGCTGGGCCGGGTGCGGCGGTCCACAGCCTCTTAGGGCTGGGGAGAGGGCTGGGGCTGCGCAGTGGGCGGTGCGAGGCTGTGCTGGCAGGACAGGTCCGAGAGCCTGTGAAGTGCCGCTCCTAGTCCCAGTGCTCTCTGTATTAGCTTCTGTCATCCTCACACACCATTGAGGTCGATGCTGTCTTGTTTTATAGACAAGCAAATACAAGGCCTGGGCTTCCTTGAGGGCTTGGCGGTAAAGAACTCACCCACTGGTGCAGGAGACGTGGGTTCGATCCCTGGTCTGGGAAGATCCCCTGGCGAAGGAAATGGCCACGCTCTCCGGTATTCTTGCCTGGAGAATCCCGTGGACGTAGGAGCCTGGCGGGCTGCAGGCCACGGGGTGTCAAAGAGTCGGACACGACTGGGCGACTCAACGACAGATAAGCCACAGAGGAGTTCAGAGTCTCGCCAAGGCCGCAGTCGGGGTGTGGAGCTGTGACCCCCGTCTCTGCTGTCTGGCTGTGGAGGTGTGCTCTAACTGAAAGGCCAGATGGCCTCCACAGGCCAGGCTTAGGGGTCAGGACTTGATGGGGACCTGGGGGAAGGCTGTGGGTCAGCTGCTGCTCAGAGCCGTGTTGGCAGTAGGGCAGGAGGGTGCCAGGCTGGGGAGGCCGTGTGGAGGAGGCGGCAGCCCCGGGCACGAGGAGAAGGGTGGTTGGCAGAGGCCCCGTGTTCTTGTCCCTCACGTGTGTATGACTGGTCCTCTCCAGCTCCCAGGCCGTCTCCTAGACAGGCCTTCCTGTGGCGTGGCCTGCAGTGGCCCCATCAGCCTTGCCTCGGGATCTGTGAGCCCCATCCTAGACCTCCTGAATCCGAATGTAGTTTAACAAACCTTCCAGGTGAGTGAGCCTGATGCGGGCTCCGCTTTGAGAACGCCTGTCCTTGTGCAAACCCCTGTCATCCCGGACGGGCTGACCCAGAGCCGCCGTCTCCCTCTGCCTCTGCCAGTCCCTCGGCCTTGCCCTGTGCTCAGGCCTCTCCCGCTGGAAGCCCGTCAGCGCTGACTGCGCCCTGACTCCTGCCTGCACATTCTGGCTGCTCCTTCGCTGCTTTCGCCGTTGTGTCCCTGAGCTCAGATCTGCAGGGTTAGTCCCCACTTTTGGCGGGCCCTGAGCGAACCAGGGGCCTCCCGCTCTCCAGGAGCCTCCGCACCTGCTGCGCGCTCTGCCCTTCCCGGAGCCTGCCTGGCTTCCCAACCCACGATTTCTTGGTTCTTCTCCGCTTATCTACTGCCAGTGGCAGAGTCTCAGCTGGGCACGCAGGGTGGGTCAGGACTGGGGGCCCTTGTCGCTTCCCCTGAATTTCGGGCACCTGCAGCAGGCCCCTGTTCCCAGTCTTGGGGAGAGGCGGAAGCCCTCCTTTCTGGGGTTGTGCGGTCACAGGGAGCAGTTCTGATTCTCATCTTCCCAGAAGCTGTACAGGACTCTGCAGGGGTTTCTTGTCCTTGTGTGTGTGTGTCTAGTGGAAGAGGGGGGGGGGTCCCTTTGTTTATTGATCTCCTCTTGATTACTCCAGAGAGGATTCAAGATGGGAGGGGGCTTCAGCGTCACCCACCCTCCCAGTTGGCAGGAGCCTCAGCGCGTGTGCAGTGAGGCAGGATCACTGCATCCAAGGAAGCTGTGAACCAGAGGCCGTGAGCTCAGGGTCCCCAGCCTCTCACAGTCAGAGACATGGGGCAATAGCTGCTTTCCTAAGCTTGAGTGAGGCAAGCCGCGTCCTCACAGATTGTGTAAGAGGGTTCAGGATTTCTCCTTTCGTAACAGAGACCTGGGCTTGGTCCCCTCTGCTTGCTCCCCTCATGGGTCACAGGTCATCACCATTCGGCTGCCTGGAACAGCCTAACTAGAGTAGGTCTCCCAGGGACCAGCAGCTGGCTGGCGCCCTGCCATTTGCATTTTGCCTCCTGGCACACCCTGGGGGAGGTGGGCACAACTTCAGCAAGGGCAGTGCCTGTCTTACCCCACCGGGGCAAGTCTAGACAGGCAGGGAGGGGGCCGTGGGCCAAGGAGCATCTGTGTGTGTTTCAGCAGCCAGGAGGGCAAGAGGTGGCTTAATGGTCCTGCTTGCAGGCTGTGGGATTACGTTGTCCTGTGTTCTACGAGGGTATGTATCTCCCACGGAGGATGTGGATTAGGACGTGATTGCATAAAGTGCTCAGCAAAGTGCGCAGCTGACAGGAAGGACCAGTAGACGATTGAGCTGAGCGCTCTTGTCGGTAAAACAGGTGCAGCATTGGTCAACTTGATACCTTTGTTTTCCAGGGCTTGAAGATCCCGGAAATCTGCTGGCGTGCAGATCCCTGCGCTAGTCAGGATGAGTAACCCGCAGGCATGAGAGGCTGAGGCCAGGCCTGGCCTAGATCGTGTGTTTCTCTGTAGGTTGGCACCAAGGAGCACCATGAGTACGGTGGGTTTTACAAATTTATGGATTCTATTTTTTAAGACTAAACACCTACTTCATTCCTTGTGTACCTGAATTATGAGAGTACCCTAAAGCTGCTTCTGAGTAACCCTCATTCTTGAAAGAGTGTGTATGGGGCCTCTTGGATTTACGTCAACCTGCTTGCCTTTGGTCAGAGTTCCCAGTGTTTTGGTTGGTGCCCTAAAGACAGAAGGCTGAGAAGGATGGCTGAGGGTTTGAAACTTTACGCCTCCGGAGCAGCTGCTGGCATCCTGGAAGTATTAGGGCTCTGGTTTATTTAATTATTTACAGCCCAGTTTCCCGTTTTTCCTCCTGCTGCTTTTCCCTGTGGTCTGATGCCAGCATTGGCAGTGATAATAACCCTTGTGCGCTTTCGCACGCTCAGTGGCCAAAGTGGGCAAGTCATTGTGACTTCTGTTTTAGACGGCAGAGGTAACTCTGGGGTGTTGTGACCCAGATGTCACCGGGAGCCCCTCGAGTCCAGAGATTGCCTGACGGCCCCCTCCCCGCTTTACTGCCTACTAACGATGCTGCGCGTGTGATCTGAACGCAGAACAGCTCTTTTCTGAAACAGCATTCCCAGCCGGTGGACTAGCTGTGAGACTCCACCTCTCTCCAGGTTCTGGAAGTGCTGGGGTGGCGGGGAGGCTGCCCAGTCCGCTCCCGGGCTGAAGAGTGGTGGGAGTCCTATAGGTTTGGTTCTGGCCCACCTCCCTCCCCTTGGTCCATCCCTTCTGACCACTGCAGTCCCCACTGTGTTCCAGGCCCCTGGCCCTGCCCTTTAAAGGCCAGCTGGCCTCCCACCTCAGTCCCTTATCTGCAGGGAAGCCTCCTAAGCCTGGGCCCCTCCCCTCGGAAGCCGCACTCTGAACAGACAGAGCAGTGTGGCCTCTGTGAGCGGGTGTGAAGAAGCTGGTTGAACTCTCCTCAGGGCAGTGTGCATGAGGTGTGGCAGTGGCCAGGTGGTCAGCTTTAACCCCAGGCTGCCGCCCTCTGAGGGCTCTGCTGGTAAACAGGCGAGCGAGGTGAAAATAACGGGTGGGCGGGGCAGAGCCTTCCTGGGTCCTAGGCTGCCTGAGCGGGGCCTCCAGGGCGTGCGGGCGGGGGAGGAGGAGGGGGAGGAGGACGGGGCACGAGGTGGCCAGCAGGAGGGCTTGAGGATGGCCTCACGGTGGCGCTGCCAGTGAGGAGGCCCCTCAAAGCTGTGTGAGAGCTGGTCCAGTGAAGAGGGCAGCGGGAGGCTGAAAGAGGAGAGGACTGCTGTTGGCTTGTGGTGAGGGTTAGCAGGACACATCGCTGCGGTGGCCGGGACGGGGTTTTTAGGGCTCCGCACTCAGACTGTGGCCGGGACCCATGACTGCTGCTTCCTCCCTCAGAGAAGCTGCGCAGTAGGGGCGTGAAGGGCTCTGTTCATCAGTGTCTGCTGAGAAAGACACGGTCCTTTTCCAAGGAAGGAAGCTATCAGGACCACTTCAAAGAGAATGGGGTAGAGCCCTAGGTAATCTGGTAGCTGCTGGGGAAAGTTAGAAACCCCCGGTGGTAGCCTCACCTCTGGCCTGAGGGACGGAGCGGCTCCCTGCTGCCCCCGGCCTCCAGGCCCCCCGGGCTGGGCGGCGTTGAGAGGAGGGCGGCGCTTAGAGCAGAAGCGGCCGCTCTGCTGCCAGCGGGGGCTGGCCGGGTGGGGGCACTCCTCAGTCTTGTGTGGGCCCCGAGGACGCTTCCCTGTCCTGCCAGCGTGTCCATGGTGACGGTGCCTGGCGAGGCACGACAGTGTAGGGACGGCATCTTCGACCGCCGCTCTCAGCACTGTGTGGACGCCTTATCCTTAGGAGAGCTCTGTGGGGCTGCCACTGGTGGGGAAGTTCAGCGCCATGTCGCCCATTGTGAACAGAGTGGGCCCAGTGCCACTGAGGAGCAGGACAAGGCAGGGAGGAGCGCTGAAACAGAGCCCGGGTTGGGGCCGCACAGGGCGCGATAATAAAGCTACAAGGCAGGTGGAGGCCCCGTCTCTTGAGGAAGATGCAGGGCACAGGCCAGATGTGCTGGAGCACGTTGGCACCGGGCGCGAGGGCACGGAAGCCTGACTCGGGGTCTGACGGCAGACATGCTGATTAACGGTTTTGACCTTCCAGAAGGTGTGTCTCTCTGGAAGCCCCTAGAAACTGAAACGGGTTCCTGGAGGACCTGCTGTGTAGCATAAAGAACTCTCCCCAGTACTCTGTAATGGTCTCCGTGGGGAAAGAATCTTACAGGATATATGTATACGTGATTCACTTTGCTGTACAGCAGAGATTAACACAAGTCGACTATACTCCAATAGAAAATTTTTTAAAGTTCTCATCTCAAGAAAAAATAAATAAAAACTTTGGTTCTTGGAACTGTGGGGAGTGGTTATTAGGGTGTAAACTACAACTTGATAGTATTCTAAAAATTTAGAGGCCAGAACCCTTTCCCAGAAAGAGACCTGCTTTTCACAGGGAATAGAAACTTGGGAAACTGAAGGTCTTGGGCTGAAAGACAGAAAGTGCTCAGTGGGCCAAATACAAATCCAAGGGAAATAGGTCTGTAACTTTCGGTTTAAAAAGGGGGCTTTCTGGTCTGATTCCATGGGCCAGAGGCCTCCATGGAGTTGTGTGCCATGCGCGTTTGACGGGCTGACAGTCTTTATAACAGGAGCTTCACTTTATAGAATTGTATTCACTGTGTATTTTGCATGATTTCTCGCTAAGCATTCAGTGTTCCAGAATCTCGAGTTTTGAAAGGACCCCAGCCTCAGGGCTGTTCATTGTGGTCTTATTTTCAGTGACTTGGCCTTTTTTAGTTTTCTAGCAGAAATCTTACTGGTCAGAAGCTATGTAACTGTTTCTTTTTCCCTGGAAACCCTCAGAGAAAGCGTCGTGGTGGGACAGTAAATTCTAGACAAGCCCAGAAGCGAACTCGGGAAACCACCTCCCCACCTGAGATGGCCTTGGAGGCAGAACCTATAGAGCTCGTGGAAAGCGGTAAGATTGCCAGCGACCCTGAGCATCAGTTGGGAGCCACTGGCCTGGTGCAGGCTACACCTGTGGGCCTGTTTCCTCATCTGAAACGGTGCATATGGTGGGGGGTGTGGGGTGTATGAGGATTAAGGCATGGTGCTTGCAGATAATGGCATGTTTGTATATATGAGGATAATGACATGTGTGTGAATGAGGATAATGTGTGTGTATTTATATGAGGATAATGGCTTATGTGTATATGAGGATAATGGCATTTAAGTATGTGTATATGAGGGTAATTGTGTGTGTGTGCGTGCAGATGATGGGGGGGTGTGTGTGTGAGGATAATTGAGTGTGTGTAGGAGGGTAATGGTGTGTATGTTTGTGTGTAAGAATAATTGCATGTGTGCACACAGATAATGGCGTGTGTGTATGAGGATTATGGTTGTGTGTGTGTGAGGATAATGGCATATGTGCACATGCAGGTAATAGCACGCGCATGTGTGTATATGAGGATAATGGTGTGTGTATATGTGGATAATGGTGTGTGTGTTTATGAGGATAATAACGTATGTGCACACGTGGATAATGGTGTGTGTGTGTGAGGATAATGGCATATGTGCGCACATGGGTAATGACGTGTGTATGAGGATAATGGCCTGTGTGCCTGTGTGGATAATGGCGTGTGTTTGTGTATATGAGGATGATGGTGTGCGTGCACACACAGATAACAGCATGTGTGTGTGTGAGGATAATATTGTGTTTGTATATAAGGATAATGGTGTCTGTGCGTGTGTGTGTATGAGGATCAGTTCAGTTCAGTTGCTCAGTCATGTCGGACTTTTGTGACCCCATGAACTGCAGCCTTGACTTGATGGACCTTAGTCGGCAAAGTAATGTCTCTGCTTTTTAATATATTGTCTAGGTTGGTCATAACTTTTCTTCCAAGGAGTAAACGTGTTTTAATTTCATGGCTGCAGTCACCATCTGCAGTGATTTTGGAGCCCCCAAAAATAAAGTCTGACAGTTTCCACTGTTATCCCATCTATTTCCCATGAAGTGATGGGACTGGATGCCATGATCTTCGTTTTCTGAATGTTGAGCTTTAAGCCAACTTTTTCACTCTCCTCTTTCACTTTCATCAAGAGGCTTTT